>JACAXG010000006.1:15031197-15348264 GCA_018881555.1 Amblyornis subalaris | reverse complement strand
TCAGATAGTGATAAATTCATTTCTGAATTCCTCAGATCTGGTTCTGAGGTATCTGTGCTGCAAAACCCTGGCAAAAAGCACTTGGATAAATTGTAAAAGGAGAGCATAATTTCATCTGTGGCATTTATGAAAAGAGCTGTACTGATTGCAGGTACTCCAAAGAGTGATGGTGGCTTAAGGTGCTGTGGGTGCAATAAAGCCACTGTAAATCCCAGCTGAAATGAATCAATATCTTCTTCCTAAATCCATTAATTTGCAGAACTTGGTGGCCGGGCAGAGCTTACTAAACTATGCTCACTTTGTGTGTCTTTGAGTGAGTTTTGGAACTAGAACTGAATACATTTCTAAGAGTAAAGGTACATGAGAGACCATTTCAGTGTGAGCAATTACCCTATAGAATAGTCAGTGCATTTGCTTATATCTAGAGTAATGGATTCATGACTTCCAGGACAATGTTGCTGCCCGGTGTTTTATGGCATAGGAGCAAAGAAGTAATGTGACTTTTATAAAATCGAGATGGAAGTCCTGCGTTCTGCCTCACCTCAGGAAAATATAAAGTGTGTGTGGACAGAAAAGGAAAATATGGTATTTGAAGAAGCAGTGCTGTTGSAGGGAAGAATAAGCAATTGTACCAGGTGGTGGTTGTTGGATATTCTTTCTGGCCAGAAATGGCAAATATTATAAAGGAAGTTCTCCTGTAAAATTAGCTGAAGCAGTATCAGTTATGAGTTGCCAGCACAGTTGCTTTTGTGTGAAGGTCTACAACACACCTTTGAAGTGTGACAGATATTTGTGCAGCACAGGATATTTAAATTGGCCTCACATCGGATAACAGAGTACTTTGTACAGGCTCTGAGAAGGGCATTATACAAAGGCGATAGGGAATCCATCAGTCCTGGAGACTATTCCAGCAAAGAGATTCTTATACAGTGGGAAAGGGTTTGATTTACCACAAGTAGACTTAGCAAAGGACTCAAGGTGAAAATGGCAAATAGAAAAGAAAAAAAAAAAAATACTCATAGTCTGGATCTCCCCTCGTTTTGCTGCATAGAGCAGATACTGCTGATACATGACTGAAAGGAAGGAGAGAGAGGTAGTAAGCCAGTATGGTAGAGCAGATATTGGGATGGGTGACATATTTAGAAGTGGAGGAAAGGAGAGATAAGGAAGAGGCAGTTTAATAATTGCCTGCAGATAAAACRGGATAGTTACAGAATATGCACACTGACATTAATGAAAAATGGTCACAAGCTTTCATAAGCTGCAAGAGGGAACCAGGACATGGCACTGGGAARTAATAAGCATGAAGAGATGAGAAGGCATGTTTGTAATCATCGCGGGAGCCAGAGAAAGCAGCCTCGTGCTTATCACATCTCCCAGCACAGCTCCTCAGATGTCTATGCTCAGCACAGGCACATTGGGCAGGCACAGCTCTGGCTGTGACTAAATCCCCTCTGCCTTCCTAGGGAAGGCCTTACATCCCCTCTGCTTTCCTAAGGAAGGCCTTACAGCATATGGAAGTGCAGGTGGGATGCAGATGAGTGGATTGAACAGGGAAATATGATCATTCCTTCAGCCAGGCAGTGCCATGTGGGAAGGTATGGGCTTGGGTCCTTCCCAAGAGTGGCTGTGGGACCTGGCCTTCCCCAAAAGCTGCAGCTGTGTTCACATAATGCGGGTGCAAGGGGGGTTTGAACACAGGCATGGAGTCTATCTTTCACTTTAGATGCAGAATTAGATGAAGACAGGGATTCTTGAGAGTAATGGTCTCGATAAAGAAGCAATAATAAACAGTGAAAGAGCAGGTTCTCCTCTAACCAGGTGCCCCACAGTAGTTCTGTACAGCTAACCTGTCGGGTTTTGCGTGCAGGAATGTTTTCTTGAGAGAGGATCACCAGCAAATGCTGTGTTAAGCCCAGGACTGCTTGCTCTGCCCTTGCATTTTGGCAGCAGCCCTTCTGCTAGATGAATGATTTGCAGAGCAGCTTTGTGGACTGGATTTGTGAGGATGATCTGGTTTAAAAAAAAAATAGCTGAGGGGAAAAAGAAAGTTATTTTTAACCCCGATYGGTTCATTATTCATGCTTAACAGGAGAGCTCTACCAAGTCAGGAAGGCACAAGCAGGCAGAAAGCACACTGCAGGGCAGGGTAGAGTCTCAGCTGCCTCAAGGGGGCTGTGGGGCCTGGATTTTAGCCTCTGCTGTGAGCTCAGCTTCTGGAAACATGGCAGGTTTCACTCTGCTCCAGGGTTTTTATTTTTACAACTCATTGTTCTGGATTTGAACTGGAAAAGGTAACTGTTTAAGTAACTGTTTGAGGTTGGTGCTTTTGCAGAAGAGTATCCCTACTTTTATTTTTTAAGATTCTCAGGTTGAGAAAAGGTAAAATTCTTTCTCTCTTTCTTCCTCCCCATTCCAAGGCTGTGTTTTAACTCATAATTTGTCTGAGCTCAGCTTAGAAATTACAGGAAGAGAGCCCTGATAAGAGGGTGGTGGTGGAGGCCCTGTTAGGAGTAGAAGGTGATGGTCTCTTCTGGATTTCTGCACTCTGACCCTCTGGACAGCTGCCTGAGGGAGGCTGGACTCGAGGCTTATAGGGTGAACAACAGAAAGATGAGGCAAAAGTAAAATCCTGGCTTTGAAATCAATAATAATCCTATCTCTTTATAGTTGTAGGTGTCACCATTGTGCTAAACCACCTCTTTGTAGCAGCGGGATGACCAAGATCAACAAAGACAGTGCCCAGCTTGGAAGGAAACAATGAAAACTATGGGTTTGCTACGACAAAAGCATTAACCAAGGCAGACTGAGGCACCTCTTGACTAAGGCCAGTCATCCTCCTGCCCATGGATGCCTTTTGTGGGAGCCGTGAAAGCAGCTCAAGCCTTGCTGCAGTGCCTGAAGTACATAAATGACTTTCTCCTTTCCTTTTTTTCTTTTATCCTGGGAAATTACCGAGCCGAGAGTCTGCCTTCTCATAATGAGGCCAGAGTACATTGGAATTATCTGTGGGCATCAGTTAATAAATAGGAGAATGAAAGGCAAAAAGCTGGCCGAGGGTGATGCATGTCACACGGAGAGACCCGCACAGGGCAGCAGCCCTTTTCTGCGCACGGTGGGAGCAGGGCAAGACGAGCCGGGGCAGGAGGGTGCAGCTCCTCTGCACGCCTACTGAGATTAAACTGAATTGCCTGACTCTCTTCTCCTCCCCCCTGCCTCGAAAAGCCAGGGTACAATTTGCTGTCAGGCTATGGCTACTAATGAGACTGAGCTACACAGTGGCACGTTCAGTGTCCCCTCTGCTGTGCCGGAGGAGGGTGAAGTTAGAGACAGTGGGTGCATCAATGTGAACAACAAAATCTCACAACCTACTCTAAGGGAAAGCCATCAGTTCCTATGTATTACTGCAGTAGCTGTAGCAAGTCATTAAACAGTTAACACTCATCATCTCAAGGGGAGATAGGACTAATGTAAACAAAAGCATTATTTACTTGGTATCCCTTTTTTATTATTATTTCATGCAGAACTTGTAAGGTCGCTTATCAGTAAGGTTGCCCAACACTTTCCTTTGGGAAAAGCTGTTTTCAATTGCTTCTAGCAATTCTTAACCATTTGGACTGTAATTTTCCACACCAAATACTTGGCTCAGACTGAGTGGATTTGGAAAATTTCCAAGACATTGTGGTTTAAGGGGGTTTTGTCTTCTTTTTTCTTTTTTGAGGCATTACCTGAGGAATATACATTCTTTTGTCCATGCTAAAATTTAAAATTTTAAGATACTTTGAACTGGGAAGGTAGTATTTTCCGTCCCGTGGTGATATGCCAAGATTCAGCAATATTACAAAACTATGGAAAAAAGTATTTAAAAAAATCAGAACTGAGCACCGTCCTTCCCCTGCCAGCTCAAGGGTAATGGGATGTTGTGCTCCGAGAGTAATTGAGCAAATAATTACGTGCTGTTTGTTTGCTGAGTCTGTGGTTCAGTTTTCAGGACAAAGCTTGCGGATTTCTTTGTTTCTACATGTGTTCATGTAGCAGAAGTGAGACCACCTTATTAGTTTCAGATCCCAATGCAATAAGGAAGTAATTTCTTTTGAATAAGGACTGCAGGATTTGGCCTTCAGTGTGTAATTCAAACCTCTGTCTTTAATACAGGATTGTATTTATTTTTGACAGAGCTGGGGCAGGAAATAAAATATGGGAAGCGCCTTTCCCTCCTCCAGAAAAACATAGCAATTAGACAAAAATAATAATTTCTATAGAAATCACATGTCCAGGTATTCTTCTAGTTGCAATCTCGTGATATTACCAATGCAAATAAAATCTTGTGTTTTCATCTGTTTGGATCAAGGAACCTAGAAACAGTGACAGTCTATTTATTTTTTTATGGTTGCTGAATCTCTATTAAGAGGTATTATGCACGGTGTTTGATTTTTCTGCATTTACATCCTCACATCCCCATGGTTACTGTTTGATTAAACTTTGATCAAAGAAAAGACAAATTATGTTGTTAGTTACTTGACCCTGTGTGGAAAGGGTTCTGTGGGTAAAAATAAGTCAATTCTAATTCACACAGGCACAAAATCTGAAATCTTTTTTTTCAAGTAGAATTCCCACTCATAGAGGAAAAAATAAAGTAGTTTTTAGCAGACTACGCATGATATGGTCTTTTATATTGTTCCTGGCATAAACTTGTCATTCCTTGTTTGTTCATCTATTGACTAGAGCTGCCTGCTTGAAAAAGAAAGAACACCCTAAGGTTGAAAAAACACCTGGTGTTCAATGTTAGTGACATTAGCCAATCGATGCTGGATTAGAAAATCAAAGCCACTTCCTTTTAATTCTTTGAAAATGTTTGCTTATTTGCATCTGTTCAGACTGAACATCAAAGGTGGGATAGGTTGGTTAYGTCCCTGCGATGCTGAGCAGCTTCAGGGTGCTAGAACAGAGAGAAAGGACCCACTCATAACAGCAGGGGATGTGAGCAGCCCTGCACCCTTCATGTATCCATATTTATAGTCTATATGGGGTATCTCATATTGGACCAATTAATAATTTGAACATCAGCAGCATATTCTTTCCTGACCCATGAGGAGCCAGCTCAGGTGCAGGGTATGCTGCTTGCAAGGCTTGATTGAGCAGCAGCACATATGTCCAACAGCATCAAGTACATGGCCAGGGACAGATGCCRGGGGGGCCTGGCCTCTAATGAGACYTGTTTGTGTGTTTGACTGTGCCTTTAGCATTATGTGCTAGAGTGTGACATGGSTGGCTCTTTTCTGTACAGGGATGAGTGGGTCATTCAGGCCAGCCTGAGCCTTGGTATATTGGACTAGGAAGTGACAGAGGGATTGCATGCAGTTTAACGGGCAAATGAAGTTGGAGGCAGGCTGTATGGCTCAGTGTGGGAGTCAGGACAAGCTTGGTTTTAGAAGCCTGTGATATTCATCACAGTATTTGCACTGGCAAGAGAAGAGGAAACTCCTGTAAAAATAAGGAGTATGGGACCCCATTACAGTCACTACCATAAGCACAGGAGTGTGCCAAGGTGGGTGGAAAAGAGGGATTCTCATTTGTTTTATGGTGCTTGAAGCAGCTGGAAAGAAGTGTTAAAATTGGTTAAAACCAGGAAGCTGGTACTCAGAAAAAGCAGAAAGAAGAAATTGAGGTAAATGCTTCTACTGTGACAAAATTAGTCACAGTCAGGAGGATTGCCTGAAATATAAAATAATCCTGGAATAAGCATCACAAGCACTTAGGGAAAAGTTATTCAAAATAATGTGGAAAATGGGACAGAGACAGAAAGTAAAGTCTTGCTTAAGCTGAGGCATCTAACAAACTTGATAGCAACCTGGCTAGCACTTGAAACCATGAAATGCACAGGAGTTTTAGAGTTTTACTTATACACATAGATTAATGTGACAATACTAAGAGACCTAGAAACAAACAACCTATTCATCTGCAAAGGGAAAGAGTGACTGGGGATTTTGAATCTACCTAAAAAAAGGAAATTACTGTAGAACTGTGTCAAGCGAGCAAGAACATTTGACAGACAAACAGTTGATCTGGACTTCATTAAAAGTGAAAAATGTATGAGATAGAAATGCACTTGAGAACCATATGGTTTGTGGCAAGTTATGATAGCTCCCTTCCTCCTCACACAAATCAGGAAACAAATGCCTTTTTCACTTTTACATAACAAGCCGAGGTTCATTAATCATCTGCTCCAACAACAATAGGAGACAAAAATATCTTGGAGGTGTCTCAGATGAATTATGGTTGAAATTTGCCATGCATTCTAACACAAGAAAGATGTTAAGATATGATTTCTATATGGACAGATGACTCTTGGTCTTTCTCCTTGGCTCCTCTCTCCAGACCAGCTATGGATTATCTTCCAGGGATAATGGAAAATGGCATTTAACTGCTTAAGGAATAACTTGTGGGGTGACTCAAAAATGAATCAGGCAGGGGCGAAGCCCTCTTGCACTTTCAAACCATTAGTTTTTTACACCACGTGGGAAATGGCATCCAGTTGTCCACATGATGAATTCCTCTCTTCATGCAACCAGATGTAGAGCATTAGAAGGAAGAAGAATATTCCAGCCTTTAGAAGGGGGAAAGCCCCCATCAAGAGACAATTTTAGGCTAACTCCAGAATACAAATTGAAAAGAGTGAAACTTCATAATGCTCAGCTAAGGACAGAAATGTGTCATACCAGTTCTATCACTGGTTCTTGCTGAACCATTAAAGTTATCCGTTTTTCCTCTCTTTCTCCTTTCCCCAAATCTAAGGGCATAAACTCGCTGAATTAACAAAAATGCTGTTTAGTGCAAAGTGTGGCAGRCAGATGCCTGGATTATCTGTGTAGCTACTCATCACTTCTGGTCATCATGAACTGAAAGAGAAAGAATAGGATTTAATTTTAGAGACTTCTTTGACTGATGTTAGAACTTTTTGAAATGTATGTAACTGCAAAGTACTTAAGCCTTTAAACTTCCCACCCAGATGTCATGCAGTTCAGTTGCAGATTCTTACTAGATGGATTTGCAAGCACATGTTTATTTCTTGTTGGTTAGCCAAAGGAAAATGACTGAACAAGTCAGTTTATAAAAATTACTTCATCTGATTCTGCCCTTCCTTTCACACCATTGCTGGAAAATGCAGGAGAGAGAAAAACTGAGAAGCAGACAGTAAATGATTGTCAAATAAGAAGTTGAAATAAAGGTAATGAGAATTCTCAGCACTTATTATTCTCTACTACAACAGCTTGATCGCTATATGCACCTCGAACCATAAACTATGCACATTCAAAATGCACTTACAAGGGTTGCTCATGGCTTCTGGAGCATGGCTTCCTCCTGCTTCATTGCTCATCCACTTTTCTCCATCTTCTTAGGAAACTTCTGCAAGTTCCTCCACTCCTCTCTGCCATACCCTGATTTACCCATGCTTTGACATTTCACTTGGGCCTCTTCTTCTTTCGAGTATTCAGAAAAGTTTTTGGTTCTTTCTTCTAAGCTCAGCACTTGGATAGGCTTCTAAAAATCCAAGAATGGTCCTTAAGGGATATTGCCAACAGCTCCACAGCAGAACCAAAAATGTTTCATTCTACCTATATCCCAGCACATGCTACAGCTGGGAGTAGGACTAGATGTATCTACAAATGGTGAAAAAAAGTAAAGGCATTCTTCCGAAAATGAGATCAGAGACATGAGAGTTGGGACAGTAAAAGTTGCATACCACACATGATCAGTAAAGAGAGACTTTCTACCACCAGAAAGAAATGCAAAAATGAACAAACTGTGTCAACTCCCCAGGTACTCACAGCATATACACACAGGGCTCAAGTCTTATCACAGAACCTTTACCAATAATGCAAAAAGCATTGTGATGGGTTATGAAAAAAGGGAACCCAGAATTTACCAGAGTGAAAAAAAGCCTATTGAGAAAGTTTCCATTTCAGCTTACCCACATTTCCAACCACTGGGTGAAGATTTTAGAAAAAAAAGTACTTAACAGACTGTGGGAAATCTCAATGCAAGGTCACAAACACTTTCAGAGAAAGGAAAATGTTTCAGCCTCCTGCAAATGAAAACTGATAATGCAGTGGTGGCAGCTCAGGTTGAAAGAAGGCATGAAAATAAGGAATTCTTTGGGTGAACCCTGAAAGAAACCCTGAAAATAGTGGATGTGTATGAAGAACCCTAGAAAGGCATCTCCTCTCAGTTATCTGAGCAAGGTTACATGTATTACTGTAGCATACTAGGTAGTGCTGATACAGGTGTGTGCTGGACCGTGGACTACAGCCCATTAATCCCCACCTTGACTGAAACACAGGCTGGTAAAATGGCAAAAAAGTTGCCGGATGCTTGTTTTGAAAGACAATTAAGATTTGAGGTGACTTTCCTAACAGACAAACATGGAATGATGACTCTGTATAGGATTTTAAAATTATTATTCTTATTTAAAATTTCTTCCCTSTTTTCCAACGCAATTTGATTAGAGGAAAGATGTCTTTTGATAAATTTATGGTTGAATTGAGTGAGATTCTTGAGATAGCAACAAACTAGGCTTGATGACTCATTTTAGGTTAATGGATATAGCCCATACATATTGACAAACCATGGCATATAAAGAGATAAATGGCTTCTGGTTGATGTATGAAGCCATACTAAACCTGACAGTGAGTTGTCTTGAAAGTTCCTTCGTTTGGGTGGATGATGCACCATGAAAACCTGTAAGGACTGTCAGTGGGTCTGTTGATGTTTAAAGTGTAGGAGCTGCAGCTTCATTTCTCTCCTTTGGGGTTGATTTGGGTACTGTATGTAGAGATGGCAATGGAGACCTTAGATCCAGGGGCCAAATGGTTTCTCCTTCAGGCCAAACAAGCCCCTTTGTGCAGTAAAAACAGCAGGGGCTGGAGAATATGGGCTAAAAGCAGACTTGACTGAAGATGCCTAGGGCTGAGGATGGCTGGCTGCAGGTGAGTGTGATGGAGAAAAAAGGGCAAGGAAGGCATGGTCTCGAGAAGGAGTAGAGAGAATATCTTGGCCTCAGCACTGATGGAGTGACAATCACTTGTGAGACCAAGCACACTAGAGGAGGCAATTTCTTCTCCTTTGCTCAGAAAAGCAATCTTTGCATACAGCATTGTAATAAGACTAGATTGAGAATTTTTCTGCTCGGTGTCAGGTATAAATCTGATCCTTCAGGTACTTCCCCATGACACCCATACAGAGTGGCTAACCACATTCAGGTGAAATGAGGCAACAGTGTTTTCCATGTGTACCCAGATTGCAAAACTGTCTCTTTCTCAATGACTCTGTTTCCTTGTTAGAGATAAAAATCTAAGAAGTGTGACGCATGCTGTGTGTGGCTGCCAGAAGAGGGAGAAATTTTCCTAGGGGTGCCCCTCATGGGGTTTCTACATCMTTTCTCTGGAGAGTTTGTACCCCTTGCAAAGACAGTACTATTGCAAGAGCTGAACAGCTTATGAAGGCTCACCAGAGCACCAAACACCTTTCTAATTACTTCACTGCATACAGGATACTTATAGAAAAAGAAGGATGAAAGTCTAAATGAAGTATAGAGGGCCTTGAAAAATCCCACCAGGTAAAACACTGCTGCCATCTCCTCCTCCTTTCCTGTTGACCTGTCCTTTCATCTCAGCATTAAATGACCACTTCCTTTAAATAGCTTTTTATCCTAACCAACTCTTCCAATTCACAAAGCTTCTTGAACTTCATTTTTGTTGACTGCCTGCAACAGAAAGCTTTAATGCTTCATTCCTTGTAACTAAGTAAGCTTTCCGTACTCTGCTTGCATTGCTGCAAGCAGCCAGGCAATGGTCATTTGCCCTCACAATGCTAACTTGGCTTCTTCAGCCAGAAACAAATCAGACTCCACGAGTTTCAGGTGTAAGACGGGTGAAGGAGAATAGTCACTGTAAGTAAGACACGGTCTATCAGGGAGAGTGCATATCTTGTATCAGTAAACACAAACAGGGAGAATTCTGCCTCATTAATCTGCAGACTGAGAAAGCTGCTTGATATTCTTCCTCCTCAGCAACACGACAGCACAAAAAGTGATCATGTTATTAATTCAGATGAATAGTAGCACACATCCCTGCATTATATAATTATTTCATTAAAGTGAAGGATCAGTTTAAAACATCATTAAAATCTAACCAGCTGAAAATAACATGATTCCACTGACATTTGATTTAATTAAAATCTGAAAGTTAGGAATATTGAAATATGTATTAGGTCCACAAAGCCTCTGAAAGCAGCATCATCCGGTACCTTACCCCTCCACACATTGTGCTTCTCAGAAAGCAGGGGGCAGCAGAAGGTGTGAGGAATTCTTGGTATCCCAACTCAGTAAATATCAACAAAGCCAGCAATAGAGATGGGCTGCACACAATTCTTCTAAATATCCTCAAATCAGTCGAGCAGGGTTTCCATATTACAAAAATAAGTATTACTCGTTCAATTTAGTCTTGAGAGTCAAAGAACAAAATTGATTCTCTGAACTGCGAGAAACAATGGCTCCAAGCCAAAGCCCGCTGAAACCAAGACAAAGATCCCCTGCTGTGTTCAATAGCTTGCTGGATCTCACCCAATGCAAGTAACTCCCTTTTTCTTTCTAGAGTGAGTTGCTTTTTCCTAGGGCAGCTTCACACAATATTTCCATTGTGGCTACCTTTATTCGTACACTGATGTTCTCTTACTTATAATTTCAGATTCATATTGTTTCCAATGCTTTATAATTTTGCATTGTCAGGATACTTTTCTCTGTGGTTTCAGAGAGTGAAATGACCCAGTTAAAATTAAAGGTTGCCAGCATAAATTAGATTAGGATGGTCTAGTGGTCTGAAAAAGTGCTGTAACATGCTGAGTTTGTCTTTATTTCCTTCAGTAAGAATGGCTGGGTGAAAAGGCACTTATTAGAGGTACTTGGTTTGCACTGTTATAATTACAGGTCTGATRGTATCCTATTAGGATGCAACAAGACTGAATTATCAGTTATTTCAACTAGGAATATAATAATTTTGTTTTATTTTTAGCTATGAGATTTCACATTTAATTTGAAATGCTTATGAATCTAATTAGTAATAAAGTAATAGCACTTACTGACAGCCAGGGTATTTCTACCTTCTTAAGACCATCTATACTGGGAACTCTCAAGTCTGAGATAAAAACAATCTTATCCCAAGCTTTGGAGATTGCAAGAAGTGAATAACTTGCTCACTGTATCTTAGCCCAGGCCCAAGGTCTCTCGTTCATGAGCTATGAATACAGCAGACATCAGAAGGGTGATTAATTTTACCAGCCTCATCCAGCAAAAACATCTTAAGTCTGAATCTTTCTAGGCACAGTGCAAATACTCTGATGCTGAGCTACTGCTGGAATACCAGCTGGCTCAGACTTCTTATGCCTGCCCTGAAACCTGTGGGGGTTTTTTTGTACAGTGAAAAGCAGACTAACGTCTCCTTAAGAAGGATATTGTCTCCTGTCAGTCCTATTGTTCCTGTAAATACCTCTCATCACTACTAAAAAAGGACAAGAGGATAATGGATATTCATCCCAAATGGAGCCCAGACGCACTTCACCCTGGGAACTGCATCACTCTGCAGGCAGAATCCCCTGCAAATGTCAAAGCGAGGTCTATTAACAATAATGCATAGATAATAATTAGTAAATAATTAATGTTGACATTGCCATTTGATGCTGTGTATGGCTCTGCTGTGTGCATGGTAAGCTGAGTGGTTGGCTCCACTGGTAAAAGCTGCATTGCTCTTTGGCTTGTTGATATCCAGCTGTCTGTCACTCCAATATCTAATGGATGGGTGTGCAATGATTGTTACACTGAGCTGCAGGATACCAACACTTCTCTGATGTGTGGGAGCAATACCCCACTACTCTGTACCAGACCATAACTCTTTCTTATCTAACCCATTTTTAACACAGCTGTAGCCCAAAGAGACTCTCTTTTGGATCCATTTTTCAATGTGTAAACTGTTATTGTTTTAAACCTATTTTCTGGTCTTTTGAATGCTTTGCTGTTTGTTACTAAGAATTCAATCTATCTCTCAGAAAATGCACCTGGGAATGGTTTTTGCATTGATTATAGAATGGTTTTATTATTTTTGGGGCTATGGCTGCATTATAGCTGTGACCTTGAAGGTATTGGAACCCTTCAGATCTGTTGTTTTCTTCGCTTCTTGTGTATGGTCAGTTGCTATTTTGAAAAGGGGGGAGGGAGAAAGGGATGGGATAACTGAGGATGGAAAGGCTTGTGACAATGAAGAGGGAAACAGTTTTTCTCACTTTTTCTTTTGGAGGAACCCATCTTGTGTTTGTACCATTTCTGTGTGGCTGCAGCAGAAAGTTTCTGCTTCTCTGTCTCTTTTGCATCATCTTGTTTTCCGCCTCAAACATCTCACCAGTGTATGCTCCTGGAATATCTCTATGTGAATGCCATGTAGTTCTTACTATCAGAGAAAAGTACTAATGAGAGACTTGCCCCTCATAGCATCCAGTGTTGTGTAACAGTGGTTGCTACAGAGTGCCTGGTGAGATTATCAGCTTCCACTTGCTTTTGGTAGGACCATTTTGTTTCCATCATGTATCCCAGCAGTGTTATTTACCCCCATTACATTCTGTCCCCTGTGCTCCAGAAACAGCTTTGTTTCTACAGATGAGCACACATTGCCTCTTTTTCAATATCAGCAAGCCTAGAAAATCCAAGTCTTCTTTCCTGAAACATGAAGACACCCTGAAGCATGCTCATAGAGGGGTTTCTCAGTCTGGGCCAGCTGGAAGAGGGAGCATTACAAGAAATGAGTATGGGAGCACAAATACAGATTTTAATGAGTGGACTTCAAATTGACAGAGGGTCAAGTGCTAACATAAGGCAAGTTGAGCTGGTGAAAATTCTAACATAGTTGAAAATAGAACAGCTTGAAAGTCATTTAACAATGCACAGCACACTGCAGTGGTTCAGAACAGCCAGGAAGGAGCATCTCAAACAATAAATGCTGTAGTGGAGTTTAGGTGGGTGTGAGATGTTTGTCTGCACTGAATAGCATTAGCAGCTTGTTAAGGCCAAGCAAAAAAGAAATCACTGACTTCAACAGACTTTACAGTTTACTAAATCCTTACATTTAGATTTACACAGTGAACAGGACTGCCAGAGTGCATCTTGAGTTAGTGAGCTAGTGCTCCTCAGGTGAAGGAATTAGATTGATTTATGTGATAAGCCGTATGCACACTTAAAGAAAACCAAGGTAGTTTCCTTATGCAGGGCCTTACATGCTTCAGTGCCTGCACGCACACTCCCTTTTGCACTATTGCCAGGGAGAAATTCTTGGCTCTGGTCCTCAGGTTTACTGAAGAAGGTATAGCAGATGGTTGGAGTTATTTATTCCTTTTAAGGGTGAAAAAAATCCCACTATCTAGTATTTCCACTGAAGAGATCTTACACCTATTGAAGCTATAATCCTTTGGGCTTCTTTCTTCACTCTTGACATAGAAATCACCTCACTGTTCATATTCCAGCAAACCTAAATTTTTCTTGTCCACAGTCTCTCAGGATCCATTTAGACAGTGAAATCTATTCAGATGCCAGCACTCATATCAGTGCTGCATTTTGTGCTTGAATGGTTTAGCACCATGAAACTTAGCTCTGAGACAAGTACTTGAAAACCCTGCCCAAGGGACAAAGCCTACATTCAACCTCCTGTATTCCACATTTGCCTTCCTTGACTCATCATCTCTCCTGAAAATTTTCTTGCCTGTCAGTTCATTACCTCACACGAGCATATGGTGGACAACCCTGTACAGAGTTCAAAGAACATGACTCATGACTCTGCTATACCTCATGCTGTTTATGCCAGCCAGCTTTGCAGATCTGTCTGCCCTAAATTTTTATTTCAGGTATGCCATCAAGACTGCTTTACAACTCTGGTTCGTAGTTAGACTTTGTATTATTGAAGGGCTTAGGGTCACCCCCGGGCATGCTTGTAGATCATCACTCAAGTGAGAAGGAAAGGTTACTCATCTACCACCACTAACTTTCTGTTCTCTGTTTTAGTCCCTGGGGAATTTTCAGGAAGACAGGAGATATGCTTGATCCCCTCTTTTGGTTTTGTATGCAACCGTGGTAGTGGAGGTGACAGAATTAGCAGTAGTAAAACATAGGAGAATAGGTGGATGGAGAAGGCACTGGGGGTACCAGTAAGACAAATTCCCTGACTAGCCATATTGTGTGTGTGTGTGTATGACTGTAGATGGAGACAGCACATGTCAAAGAAAGGTGATTAAAGGTTAAACAATCTTTATTTTCATAATGGACCTCATGAGGTTGCTACAACAGACTGAGTGAACAATATCATTGCACAGTTCTTTTAACAGCCCCAGTATTTTCCATCATTGAAAATGGTTTGTTTTACAGGTCAGATGCCCTACTAGTATTACTAGGATTTCTTGTCATTCTGACATCAGTTACACTTTATCCCTTGTGATTTCTAGAATATATCTAGTGTTGATTTTTTTCAGTACAGCAACAGCTTAATCCTCTTCCCATCTCATTACAATATGAGAAAATTGAGACTGCATGGGGGACATTAGTTAATAAACCCATTGCCTGTAATTCCCAGACCATTGATGCATTTTTCCATCTTTGTTTAATGGGATGCTGTTTCTCACATTGAAATATCCAGGCTCTAGCAGTGGAGAAATGCTACAGATAAATTCACACTGAAGGGAAAAAAACCTCCAGGAAATGCTTACTATTTTAAATGAAGAAAGGAAACCCCTGTTAGGCAAYTTCATCTTTCTGTTTGACTTAAAGCTGAAACCTAAAACCTGATCCTTCACTTGCACTGGTTTTATATTTGTCCCATTGACTTCAGTGGAATTAATCTTAATTTACACTAGTATGAGAAAAATTGGATCACTGAGGTTTCATTATTCTGGACTGTAAACAACGACCTGGTAGAGCTTTTAATTCTCTAACTAGGAGGATGCTGTAAGGGTTGAGAGGTTTTTTGTCAYGCAGACAGGAAGATGAGATAAGATAAAGCAAAAATAAAGTACTTCAGACTATCTCATTCCAAGGGGCTTGTCCTCCCAGGCCACAGGGGATGGCTTTGCATTTCCATTAAGCCACCATGTTCTTGGAATTGCATTTCCCAGGCATTTTCTCAAGAGTGCTGAGAGAGCTCACTGACAGTGTCCAGATGCACAACATACTCCTGACAGTGATCAGTTCTTGTTTCTTAGTCTCTGCCAACATCCCTTTCCTCTCCTCATCCCTTTTATTTTAACATTCAGGGAGAATAACTGTGTTTTTAAATTGAGTGGCTTCTCTGAGGAAGAAATTAGTGGTGAGCAACACAGACAGCAAGCAAGCACTGACAGGGACACACAGACATTCAGCCAGACCATCCTTTTTTTCCATTTGCAGTTTACTGTGCAGCCTAATAAAGACTCTGGAACAAAAGGGAGCTTGGTATATTACATATTTATATATAAATTACAGCTGACTTACTCCACCTCAGTGATAGCAGGCAGCAGCTCTTGGTTCTGTGCTTGGCCATAATGGGAGAAGCACTACCTCCTCCTCCCCTACTCTGCCTTCAGAGCAGGGTCTCTCTTTCCCAAGGGAGGACACAAACTGCATTTCTCTGCCCCACACCACCACCCCTCTACGGCTCAGAGGCCATCAGCAGTACACATATCCCCACTAGGAATCTGTGTTTCAGTCCATTTCCTCCTTTGTGCACCATACTGCTTATGTTCACCATGCTCTGTTGCTCCATGTATTTCTCTTCATGGTCTCACCTTGTTCCATGTCGTCCTCTTGTGGCTTTCAGATCTTCCTGACAAAATCTTACTTGTTTTCTGTCTCTCATTCTGCCTGGCCAAAGATAGGTTGCTTCATCTGATCTCCCTGTCTCCTACATGTGCAATTCAGCCCTGTCCTCCTCCCCTGGCAGATTTGATCATCTGCCCAGAAGATCTTTTTCTTCTGTCTCCTTACAAACCCTTTGCAGGCAGCRTGGAAGGTTACTGCTCTGATTTGACAGCGTTGGGTACTCACCATGCTCAGGTCTGAGGCAGTGCACACTACATCTAGCTTCAACAGCATGTGTTCAGACTTCCAACTATCCATTGAAATCAATAACAGGAGCCCAAATAGGAATTCAAAGCTTAAGTGTTTCATTGGTGATGAGCTTTGGTCTTATAATGATACTCTGAATGAACTTAACCTTCCTTAATCCTTCCAGCAAGCCAAGGTTTGTCCTTTCACCATGGACTGCAAACAAAGAGTTTGCATTTACAAATGATCCATCTTCCAGGAAAAACATAATCCCTCTCAGCTCCTGAGTTCTCTAACACAAAGCATTAATATCTTTGCTGAGGGGATAAAACTTCATTCTTGATTGAGAAAACTGAACGAAAAAGTATTTGATCTGATCGACACAGCTATTCTGGTTGAATTGGGTAGTATGTTTAATCAATAAGCTTTGTCCTTCAGAATACTAATGCTTATCTTGTAGTTGCTGCTTCTCAAAATACTGTTTGCTATAGAAGTATTTGTTTAATATGGACAAATATCTGACTCCATCAAGAAAGCCTGAAAGTCACAGAGTGTGAACAGTGGGGCTGTTCTTTGGGAGCCCAGGTAGGACAGTTTACAGATAATCACTCCACCCTTCATTTTTTAGCATATCTGTTAAATATGTTATATTTCGTTGTAACTGGTATTTCAAGTGGCCACAAACTCCCAGTGTGGTAGTATATAGTATACTATATAGTAAATAGCATAGTATATGGCTACCATGGACTCTTATTTGGAGGTCTCGGAGTACAATCCAGTAAGCAGTCATTCTGTCTCAGTTCAGTGAGTTTTACCTAATGTCAGTAGTAATGGAAAAGTGACCTCTTCATGCACTTTTCAGATGTTAATGAAGATTGATGGATGTATTAGAATATTAAAATACAAATCAGGTACATTTTTTTTGATCAGTGCCGCTTAGCTCAGTAATATCTTTCCATACAAAAATTAAGTTCTAGGAGGTAAAAACTCCTACATTACCATTGGAAGGAGGGCTACTATGTCTGGATCATCTCTCTAAATCTCCACAGACTCTTACTGAAATATAATTATTGAAGGTGGAGGCACTGGCATTAATATGCTACTGAATTTGGAGTAGGTTGTTGAAACTTCAACAAGTCCTGAGTCGTATTTCCTTTAAAGTTTCATTTAAAGTCAATCACGATGAGTAGTTAGTGGTGCAAGTGACGAAAAAATTTAGTCTTTATGCTGGGAAGTTGGACTATAATTTAACTATTATTCCACCAAGAGACTACGCCTTTGTGTAAACTAGATAGTTAGAAAAGAAATGGTGTGGTGTTTTTTTTTTTCTTTGAACAAACCCTGGATAAACGAAATGCTTTGAACAAGATATGGAAGCTGCAGAAATATAACATTATGTTTGTCTTGGCTGGATATTGCTGCATTCATAAATATCTTTCCCACCTGTTTTTAAATGAATCATGCTAGTGTAGTTTCTCAACAGATACCAGTGATGATTTTGAAAGGTTTTAGACATTTACTGAATATTTTACGCACTTTAAAAGGGCTTTCATTTACTTACTGACAAAGGCTATTGCCATATACATAATTGTTAAAAAAAAAACAACCCTCAAAAATATATTTGAGGTGATCTTACTCTTAAAATACAGAGTTTGGAAAACAACTAAGGATTTGGCTAATTTTTAATAGCACCTGTGAAGAAGGTAGTGGAATATTTTAAATACAAAATTGTAGACATACACGATTATTTACAGTTCATGCAGGGAAGCAAATGAAAATAACGTATTTGTTTGTTCACAATAAAGTTGTTACCTGCTTCACACAAGCCCTTGTGGAATTGGGTATTTCTCAATAGTATTAGAAACAACTGTTTCAACATAAACAAGGAAGCATTCAATACAATCAGTAAATATTCACCAGTCTGGGTTCAAAATAAATAAGGTCTACAGAATACATGCATCTATATGCACTGTGAGTCCCCTCTAGGAATTTTTATACCTGTTACTCAATTTGAAAAAGAAAAATTGACAAAGAAGTGGCAGTCTCAAAAATAATGTATGCTTTTACACTTCAGGAAAAAGAGGTAGCTGAGTAAAAGAAGTATGTTAATATTGGCAACCTCTGCTGAGAGAATTATGGCAATATTCTCGAGGAACACCTAAGATTCCACAGAGAAGAAGGATGTTATGAATATTTCAGCTGCAGTGCAAGCCTCAATCAGATAAAATAAAGCTTCGTTACTGCTACTGCTCCTGAAGCTATTTTATTTTATTTTTAAATATATATATTTGGTTCTACACACAGATTGTGGAAGCTCTGGAGTTTTAAGCTCTTTGAACACTGTAACTGAAGACTAGACTAGAATCAAGACATGAAGGAAGGGGCTGGTTTTTTACCCAGGGACCTTGCCTCCACCAAAAACCTTATCTTGTTTCTCTGTTGTGTCAAGCTGCCTGGCTGTCAGGCTGCAGCGCGGTGTACGGAAAGTGTTCATTTATCGCCCAGACAAGCTCTAAGGGGCTCTGCTGCAACTTGCACTTTTGCTGAGAAAATGCCACATGCTGAGCCAAGTTCATTTGTACTTGAACTCCATTAAAGCTAATGGGCTTTCCCTGGGGATGAAGATGGTTCCTTGAAGCTAGGTGGAAATGAAAGAAGACATCACTTAGGGGAGCTGAGATATGACTGAAACAAAATATGAAACTGTTTATTCCTATGTCAGGAGATGTTTTTCCTTTTTCAGCTTATCTCGGCCTGGAAAGAATTTTATGGCATGGAATATCCATACCCTTATCTAGGCTGGATAATAAACTATGCACTGGGAAGCATATGCTTCCAGACTGTGCATCTTCGTCCTGCCAACTGCTTCAATCTCACTCTTGCTAATCTGTCTATTGATTAAGAACGGTTAATTTTTTTAAGCTTCTCTTGCCTTAGTTGAAATCTTCTTTTTTTGAGAAAAAAAAATCTAGTGCTTTATTGGTTCTCAAGCTAAACTCAGTAGTGATGTTTGTGTTAATAATTAATTGAAATGTATTTTGGAGCTTGCTCTTGTCCAGGCACATCTGACAGTAGGCCATCAACTGAAATTTTTGGCAGGGTCAGCCTTCAAGGGTGGTAGTGCCTTAGGTTGCAAGACTGCAGACTTCTTTTCTAACTTTTATTTATGCCTTAGTACTTTCTCAATTCTCCCAGAATTTGTGCTATTAGGATTTCTGCCTGTCTCTGGGCTGCTAGAGCACCCTTGCTGGGAAACACAGCAGTGGCACAGAGCACTCATGCTCAGCACTGACATTCATATTCATCTGATGTCCCTAAATGGGGACTGTTTGGCTTCTCTAGGAAGAGTCATTGTGTCTCCTGGGTCAYGCAACACAGAAATTAGGAATGGTTAGCCTTATATCAGGGCAGAGCTCTGAAAACCATCATTTTCAAACTTCCATGAACTGGAGCCTTTTTTAAGTGATGCCTGACTTTGTATTTTCATGTTGAGACAACATAAGCTGATCCATCTTAGATGATACCCGGTGTGCAATGTGTCTTTCTCTATAAGCCAGATGTACAAAAGTGTAACTTTTTAGCCCAGATTATGCAGAGACCTGTGTTTATAGTTGCCTCATTTAGACTTCACTGTTGGACAAAGCAATGGCTGTGACATTTTCTTAGGCACCTTCTAGCAAATTCAACTAGAGATGTGAGTGTTCATCTGAAAAACTCATCTCACAGCTTCAGATTGGTTGGCATCCATCAGAGACAAAAAGAAATATCAAAATGAGTGGTCCCTCAAGAAGGACTAGTACAGGCTGCCCCTGAGTATGCAATGTCACACAGTGTGCGGTAACTTGTATACAGTTACTTATATAATGCATATGACCCGGGCCTGAGAGCACATATGGTTAATGGTGCCAGGTGGAAGATGCTCATAAACTCGCCCAAAGTTCACTGGATGGAAAAAATKACTACCTGATGACACTCTGCTGGGCAACGTGGCTTTGGGAGATGGCAAGTTTCTTCCTTGAATACTAGGACAACAGGGAAGTGGTGAAGAAAAGAATTGTGAGGATGTGCTAATAGTTTTTTAATAGGTAGCCCACAAAAGGACAGTGGGAGGTACAGCTCCTTCAGAAATGCTGCTGGGAAAGGTCTGTTACTCAGAGGGAAATGGGAGAACGCAAGGCAGTTCTCCCCCTTACCTATTTTGATTTTCTCCTGAGGACTAAGTTGCTAGTTCTCCTACAAAGCAAGGGCAAGAGACCTCTAACACTGCTAAACAGCTGTGCCTCTCTCCAACTGCATACAGTGTCCAGCTGCGCTAAGAGTGGAAAGGGCTTGGAAAAGGAAGCTCAAAGCACCTGGACAAGATGGTGGTGGTGAAGGAAAATCCACGGCATAACTACACCAGCCACCTGTCACAGACCTCATTCCTGGAGCTGGAGAGCACCTCCAGTCCAGTCTAAGATTTGTCCAGAGACTTTTATAAATAGATGCCCCAGGGCTGTTACTAAGCGTGCTGAGGAAATGAAGGACCAGGGCAGTAGCACAGCCTCTCCTCTGAAATGCCAAAGGTGTACCCTGTAGGAAACGGCGGACTAAGCCTAGACACACAGCTCCTATTCCCACCAGGCTGACAGAGGCAGCACCCCATAGAATCACAGAACCRCAGAATTATTTGGGTTGGAAAGGGCCCTCAAAGATTATTCTGCCCAATCCCCCTGGTCCCATGGCAGGGACACCTTCCACTAGACCGGCTACTTAAAGCCCCATCCAACCCAGCCTTGAACACTTCCAGGGATGGGGCATCTGCACTTCCGGGCAACCTGTTCCAGTGTCTCACCAACCTCATTGCAAAAGATTTCTTTCATATATCCAATCTAAATCTACCTTCTTTCAGTCTAAAATCATTGCCCTATCACCACGAGTAAAAAAATCCATTTTCAGCTTACTTATTTGCCCCCTTTAGGTACTGGAAGGCTGCTCTAAGGTCTCCCCAGAACCTTTTAGTCTTCACAGGAGAGGTTCTCCAGCCCTGTGAGCATCTCCTCTGAACTCACTGCAGCTGATCGCTCTTCCGCGGAAGGGGTGTCGTGGTCACGAGGGACCCGCGGACGGCGCGGGACAGGAGCAGATGCGGGACAGGGACGTGGTCACCACCCCGCCGCCACCGCCCCCTCCCGGCCGGGCAGCGGCGTGGGGCGGGGCCGGGGCGGGCCGCTCCTCTGCCCGCCCTCAGCGGCGGCGGCGCCCGGCCTCTTTGTGCCGCGCGCCCCGGCACCCGCTGTCCTCCGCCTCGCCCCGACCGCCGACGCTGAGGGGATCGGCGGGTCAGCCCGCCCTCGCTCTGGTGCGGGGCTTCCCCGCCTCCCTCCCTCCCTCCCCGCCCCGCCGTCTCTCTGCCCCGCCTCGTCTCTCTGCCCCCGGCGTGGGCTACTCGCCGCCGCTTCCCCGGGCTRCTGTAAGCCCGCCGTGCGCGCTGCCCCCGGAGCTCCCCGCCGTCGGGGATGGCGCGGCTGGCAGCGCCCGTGCGCGCCTGAGCCCGAGGGGCGAACCCGCCGCTGCCGCGGGAGGAGGAGGAGAAGGAGGAGGAGAGATGAAGCGCTTCCACCCTGGGGTCGCGCTGCTGCTCTCGCTGCTGTGGGAGGTGAGGTGGGCCGTGGGGGGAGCGCTGCCCTGCGGCAGCCCCGGGTTCACCCCGCCGGGATCCGCCATCGGTCGCGACCTGGACCTGCGCGGCCGGCGGAGGGAGGCTGCAGCCCGCACCCAGCCGGGGGGCGTGCGGGGGAGGCGATTTATTTTGGGGTTAATGTCTCTGCCGGAACGGGCTTGTCTCCACGGGCTGCTGGGCAGTGCGCGGTCAGGAGTGCGGGGGAGCGACGGGGCTGCGCTGGGCGAGACCCAGCGGGGCTGCGGCTGCGGTGGTCGCGGGCGTTCGGGGCGGCCCGACTTCCCTGCTGTCCGGGGTCTCATTGCGGGAGCAGAGGGACGTTATCCGCGGCGTGATGGAGCAGAGTAACACGGGACCTGTAGGCAGGGGCACAAGCTGCTGGAAGCTGCCCATTCCAAACAGACTGGCAGACTCTCCAAGGGACGGAAAGCGTGCGCCTGTCCGTAAGGGTTAAACGGAAGGTGCATCTCRTATTTTCATTTTAAGTGGCCTTTAGTGGGAAAAGTGTCCATTGCGAGCTAGGTGTAGGTACGGCGGCATCAGCTCACAAGGAGCCGTGGCGGCACAAAGCAGCGTGGTTAAACTTCTGGGAAAGCCTGGATAGCACAGCTTTCGTAGTTACAACAACCAAACAAGCAAACAGACAATGCATTAGGAGCTTTCATTAATTGGAGGAGGGATTTGTGCCGCGCGGCTTTAGAATCATAGCGTAGTTTGGCTTGGAAGACACCTTAAAGATCTAGTTTCAACCTTCCTGCCATGGGCGGGGATGGCACTGGATCAGGGGATTGGGAAACCAGCTCTTTTTTTTTAGCAGGCATGTCGGTAGGTGTTTCCTGGTAGCGAGCTGTCTCTTGATCTGTGGTTTAACTCTGGGGCGGGGGGGCATCAGCAGCCACCCTGGGACAGAGCCGTGGCGGGCACGGTGCCATGTGCAGCTCCCGGTGGCAAGTTTGCCAGCCTGCTGGAGTTCTCGCCGGGACACGTGCGGTGGCAGCATGCCGGGGTGACTTCGGAAACACCCGTGGGCTTGTCTCAGGGACATCTTTACGTTTATAAAGCCCAGAGGCAGTGTAGCTGAAGGTGTCAGAGAGGTGGAGAGCTCTCTGTGAAGGAGCAGTTTAGACAGAAAGTGAATTAATGTTTTTTGAGAAACAGCATACCACCAAACCCTTACATGGAAACCAGGCTGCGTAATTACTGCTTTCAGTAATGGATATAATTCATGAAAATTATGTTTACTACATGTTTGTGCCACCTACGTAGATGAATGATTTCTGGTGTGTTGCCCACTATGCCATCCAGCATCATCCCATTAAAACACTCAGATCAAAATCACCGCTTAATGTAAATAAATGTAACTCTTTACAAGTTAGTTGGTCTGCGTCTCCTTACCCTGGCTGTAAACCTGGCCCTGATCCTGGCCGGCAGTTGCTCTTAACTCTGCAGAAGCTCTTCAGAAAGCAAGAATAGCAAAATGTCGATTAAATGAAACAAACACCACCATTTCCCTGAGGGATTTTTTTCATCTGAGACTGCGAAAGGTTTTGCCCCTCTAGGATCTATTTGATTAGATGTCTCTGCTCTCTTAACGTGTATTCTGCTGAAAAAGATCATTCGTGCCTGAAAAAAGTAATTTGCATAAATCCTCTTTGGATCTAGCCAGCATTGCTGTTATTTAAGCTTTTGTACTGGTTTTAATTGTGGGGGCTTTTTCCCTTTTTCTTTTAATCTAGAATGTTTGTTTTGCCATCTGGTTTTGTGGATTTTTTTTTTCTTTTTTGGAAATGCTTAGGTTAAGGATTAAAATGAGATGCTATGTAAATAAGGTTGTATTCTACAGGAAAAAAAGCGCCCAGAAACAGAGTGCTGGATGTTTAAATAACTTAATAGGAGAGACATCTGGTTGTTTTGGAGGTTTTTGGTATATGTAACTTTTGCTGTCTTCTGCACAAAGTTCTGCAATGGATATTAAATAGCATTGCTGCAATTGTTTTAAATCTATTTGCAGCTTCAACATGATCTTAGTTATTACTGAACAGAGCTGAGGAATGTTTTTCATTCATCATTTTGCAAAAGGCTCTGTCACCTAAACACTGTGGGGCGGAACCCATTCAGTCCGTTAGAGCACTTTGCAGTACTTCACTGATTCTAGCCAAGTTTTCCTTGGTTAGATTACCCAAAATACTTGTTGCAAAATGTTCGTGTATTGTCTCTTTGTGAGCGTGCAAGAACACTATTTCTGGTTACATCGATGAAAGGAGTGAACTCCTTTACGATTAAGTATACGCCAAGATCATGGTGGGTGTGAGCTTGGATGTGGGAAGTGTGTGTGTTTGTGGCATTCAGGTTGAAGCCTAAACAGTAGGTGGCTGTGCCGGGCTCCCACGAGGAAGTGATAGTTTGCTGTTCCTGATGTAAAGGCAGAAGAGAGAGTGAGGGGCAGGGGAAGGAGCTTGCGTGTGCTGGTGGGTGGTTTCATGAAGGCGACCAAAGGCATTGCCATCGAAACAGGATTTACACATAGGAAATTGCTGCCCCTTGATGCTAAAATGCCAGGCCTTGCTCTAGAGGATCTTGAGATGCACTAATTACAGAAACACCCAGGGCACTGTGATGGTGGGAGAGGGGAATTAATTTTGAGTTTTCTTGTTTGACGAGGCTTTTTTGCTGTAACCACAAAGACCATGGTGGAAGAAAAACCTCCAACCCCAGAACACAAAAAGCTCTGCTCTGAGAAGACCTTGTTATTAGGGGAAAAAAACCCAAAGATGCCATGTGTTTTGCTCACAACTTAATTGCAGTTGAACAGTTTAACAAGTAAGGTAAAATGAGTTGGACAATTTGACAGGTAATTTTGGTACTTTCAGGGAGAAATGAAGACTGTTGAATCTTTATCTGTCTTTTTCAAATTAATTTGGCTACTTGGAGATAGCAATGTGTTATTAACCTCAGGTGCTTGAAATGCCCTTTTTCACCAGGAGCCTGGATGTGTGCTATACCCATAGTACCGGGGTATGTGATTTCTGCACTCACAAATAACCAGTGGTCTTGCTCGCTAGCATGGCTCGGGGTTCCATCAACAGGACCATGTTTTGTCTCAGTTGGCTCTAAGTTTTATGGAAAGATTTGAGGAGGTCCTTAAAGTGATGACTGTTTGGGGTATATATATCAAGATTTTCTGTTTCTGTTTTATCAGTGATCCCAAGGGCTTTGGCTGTCTGAGCTTAAATGTGATTTTAATGAATAGTGATGTCTTTGGAATGGGGAAAAAATAAAAACTAAACAGGCAGCCCTTCACACCCCCGATGATGAAGCGAGCTTATTTTCAGCCTGAATGAGGGCACCAGAGTGTCTGTGTGGGGCTTGCTTTCTCTCCTACAAGCTGCAAAAGTGCTGCATGGAAGAGAGCTCTGGCTGAAACTCAGCTCAAGGATGGGGAAGCTGAACAGAGCTGTTTCAGCCCAATAGAGGACCCTGTCTGTGCTGCAGTGGTAATAAAGGTGTTTTATTGTTACTGCTGCAGAGTAGCTTGCTGGTAACCTCAACTTTCAAAACTGTCAAATAATTTTAGGTGCCTAAGCCTCTGGTTGGCCCATATGTTGTATCCAGGGGAATCTAGGAGCTAATGCAACTGTCTGAATATTTAAGTTAGGCGAGGCTTGCGGTAGTCTCTGTAGGTGGTGTGAGATGTGAGTGAGAATCCCTCTACAAAGATTTCCACGTGGCTATCAAAAATTGAGAATGTTGCTTTTGGAAATACTAGCGTTGATATTTCTACACACTGAGTTTCTCATTGCTGAGAATTATAGTGTGGATGCCAATAGAAACACTGATAATTGGATGATTGAAAAAAGTRATCAGTATAGTCCTCTTTCTTCTTGTTAATTTGTCAGATGAAAGATACTACATAGAAGTCAAGCGCCTTTTTTAAAAAGAACAAGAGAATGGACATGGCATAGGAACAGCAAAATGTGTTATCTTGAAAGAAAATTCAAATACTCCCGACAGTCTGTCATACAAGATTTGTTTAAATAAAAGCAAAGTTGTCTGGTGCTTCTCAGTTGTTTAACTGCCGTGTTGAGCTTTTTAGTAGTATTTTTGAAAGTGAACTTCAGCAGGACAGATTTTATCAAATCGGAGAAACCTAAAATTTCTGTTCTTCCTGAAGAAGTTTGTATTATGTTTGTTTGTGGTTTTTCTTTGATTGTTTTTGTTGTTTTCTTTTGTGTTTTTTTTTTTTTTTTAATCCTTGTAGGTACAAGAACATTAAGATAAGCAAACCTTACAGTCTTAAAGAAGAAACCTATACTCATTTTGATCATGGTAGGCACAGGTAGAGTACAAGAATTCATGCGGATTATGGGGACCACTCCATCCTCCCTTCCGCGCCCTGTTTCTGGTATTTTTTTCTCTCCCTTAGTGATCAGGTGTTCCTTTATATAAATATGGTAAGAATGTATGTACCCTTGAATGTACAAATGTACAGGCACATCAGGGTTGTTGTCTCTGATGCCCCTCTCTGTGGAAGCCCACTGATACTGCCCTATTGATGTTTTAACTCTTGTGGGTGTTCTGTCTGTGGGGTTTGGGAGAAATAAGGGGAAAAGTCTATCCCAGAAGTTCTGCAAGGGATTTGTTAATGTAGATGTGTTCACTAACCTTCTCCTGTTTTTTAGATTTAGTTACATAATGGACTTAGCAGCTTAAATAGTTTTTGGTGGTTTTTTTTTTTTGCTTACCCTCCTGCAGCTGGTTGCAAAGCAGCTATTGCATTGCTGTGTGAAAGCAGAAAAGAACTTACTTATGATTTATAGTTTGGGGATCCAACTGGTGCTGGCAAGACTTCCCTGCCTCTTGACAGCAGCGAGATGGGCTGTGATTTCCAGGCGGGAGGACTGAGCTCACACACTTTTCTCACTTTGCTCCTGCTGAGGAGGAGACAGATTCGTGTTCCTTGTGGGAAAGGAATGGGTGGCCGACTGCCATTTGCCTCCTCTAAGTGGAGGTGCAAATGGGTTTTTTTGGGCTTGGTTGGTTTGGGGGTTTTTTGTTTAAGTTAGAAGAAGCATCTCTAAAATATGTTTATATTTTTTTATAGCAGTCAAAAATATTTAGCATTTTCCATTATGTTTTCTTCATAAAAGGGAAGTCCTCTGACTCTCTTTTCTCTTGGTACTTTCCACGCAGCTAATGTAGGTGACTGGAAGGATGTGTTAAACTTGACCAAAGCAAGCCTTTAGACTGCAGGTGCTCTTTTAAAATGCATTTAGCTCACATCAGTGAAAAAAAGGCTCAATGGAAACTCTTTTGTTTAATACAAATTTATTTTGGTTTACTCCACTAGGAAGAGACTTAGAAAAACTGAAATGAGGATGCCCCTGTACAGGCTTGCTCTGGTCATTTGTGTAGGCTGAGTTTACAGGCAGGAACAGATTAGTGCTTGAGCTTATGCTGCAGAATTTAAAATAAAAACTTGCTGGGGCAAAGTGGCTACCAATTCACTTCAAATTTGTTGTGATATAAAGTAAAATCCATATGAAAAACCATTACAGAAAGCTAGCATATTTTACTTTTTGAGTCTAATTTTTGAAGATGCTGTGTTGCTTTTATCCTCAAGCAGTGGCGGCTGTTTCCAGAGTTTGTTTTGCTGAAGGTTTTGTTGAAATCCTGTTAGAGTTTGTTATGGCAAATATAAACTCTCTTTGGACTAGGGAGAGGCGAAGCCTTTCTACAATCTTTTTTTTCTTTGCTGGAATACTGCTTTTTGGAAAATGAATCTTAGGTCTGTCTGAAGTGTGGGGACACAGCCTGGAATCTTGGGCATTAAATAGCACTTTAAAGACAAGGGAAAGCTAACGTCTTAAATAGTTAACATCCTGATATTAGTATAGTAATATGTGAGATGAAATGCCATGCCTGGTATTTCAGGAGGGCATGAGAGGGGAATCTGGGTTTGTTGAATGCTTTTTGCTTTTTTCTTTTTGAGAACAATGTATCTTGACAGGTTTCTCACATATTAAATGGAAGAGTTAAAAATGTCTTTCTTCTGAAGTGTGTCTTCAGCTTAGTGCTAAATAAGTGTTAACTACACCTGTGTTTTAAATAGCTCAACTAAAAATCTCTTTCTCAATGACTCAGCTTTCAGTCTGGTAAAATTTTAAAAGGAAAGGAATTAGCAAGAAGTGGTTTCTAATCTGTATCTCATGGAATGAAGTTGTTGCTGGCTAGGGTGGTCTCTTATTCCTGGTTTTGCTAGCTCCCACAGGTCTAGTGACCAGGATACCACAAAAGGATGGTATCAACCCGCTCATGTCACGAATGACTAAGCCACCAAAAAGGGGATGGGAAAAAAAGTGAGACGGAATAGATTTCCATTGGTTCAGCAGGGGTTTGTGCTGTGGTATAGCATCATGAAACTTGCTGCAAGGGAGGAGGGGGAATGTGTGGCTTGGAGCAGGACTGCTCATTATGGTAGCACACTTCTTGCTACGTTAGGTGTCTCCTAATGGGAATCATAAAATCCTTTTGGTTGGAAAAGACCTTTAAGATCATTTAGTCTAATGGTAAACTTAATACAGCCACATCCACCTCTAAACTGTGTCCGTAGATGATACTATATTTGTGCCGGAGTGGAAAGCAATCGTGCAGACCTTTTTCATACTCTGCTAGAAGGGAAAACTAGCAGAGTCTGATTTTTTTTTTATTTTCTTTTTTCCTGAAAGATGCCATTAGATAGGACACTGTCTGGAAAAGTTAGTCTTATCATTTTCCCAGATCACTTGCCAAGTGTCTCTCAGAGCAGAAGTGCTCAACCAGGAGCTAGTGACTTCCCCAGCCTTTCCCATTTGTGGAGCAGAAGAGGGTTGTGGATGGAGACTGTAGTTCTGGGGAAGGTCCAGCATCAGCTGCAGCATGAGAGGGACTGTTGTCCTCGAGTTCAGCCAAGGCTAACTACAAACACAGCACTCCTCTTCTGCACCCTTCACTCCACCTCTCTCATTTGGAGGTCTAAAAAAACCCCAAAACCTTGACCTTTCGTTGAAAATGACTGTGAAGTGATCTGGGCCTTTGTTTCAAAGTTCAGTGGCAGTGAAAAGTGGCCATTTGTGAAGGGCAACAAAGCAGGGTGGAGGGAGTGTGCCCAGACTCCAGTCCTGGCTGCGCTCGAGCCCTTTGTAAGCAGCTCATCCTTTCCGGCTGGAGTAGGAATGATGCTATGCCGGTTGGCTTGGTCTCCCACCTCTAACACTGATAGGCATCAGGCAACTGAAGAGCTGGCAATAGTTTTGAGGATGGATCCTTCCTTCTCAGCTCTTATGCTGGTGGAATAAGAGGTGAGGTGAGGATTATGGACCCCAGGTATGGAGCCAGTACCTCTAAAAATCTGTCTTTGTAAGGTAATTACAAAGAAAAACAAATTTCTTATGCCTTTCTAGTTATATGCATTCCAGTCTGTTTAGATATTCCCTGAGAGTATGAAGAACTGGAGAACTGTGAAGTGAAATTAATATGGGAGGAACGTGAGCATGTGGGAAGGTGGCAGGGGTCTCACTGACGGCAGACTGAAGATGATGCGCAGCACCCATTATAGTTGTGTTAGAGGAGTGTTCTGTTGCACATGTTCATCTTTTTGGGGTTCAGTGGCACTACCACACAAGGCAGGATGATGCTTTTGTGGACCTACTCCACTTAGCTTGGTCTTTCCAGCAGTGTAGTTGCAGTGACAGGCTTGTGCTACTATGGGGTTAAGAGCAGGTAGTGTGCCTGTGATGCAGAAGGTTTAGTTGTAAGTGAAGTAGGAACTTTATCAGGGAATGTATACTAGCAAAGCAAAAAAAAATCAGTGGTTGTAGTAGCAAAGATAGGCTGCTTTTGAGTTGCTGCAAACTTGGTTGTTTATTTCTTGGCTGGCACAGCTGTGTCTTTCTGCATGCATGTCTGATGGATATAGGTAGACCAGCAAAATTTTGGTCTGAGTGTTTCTCTCTTTCTGGACAGGAGATACTCCTTGTCTAATCAGAAAAGGCCAGGTGTTCATACCTTGCTGGTTTTAGTACAGTCCCTTTAGTGTCAACACAAGAGATTGATGTTCAGCTGTGCAGCACTGTTCAGGCATGGCAATATGACAATAGACATTGTAAGAGTCTCTACCTGGGGAATTGCTCAGGTGTTACTCAGTGTTTTGTTTCTCCCAATTTTATTAAATCTCCTCACTAAAGTGGATAGAAGACCTGTTAACCTACTGAATTCCTTCCTGCTTTCCTCATGATCTCTGTAAATACAGAAAGTCGGAGCAGGCACTTCTCACTGTGTTTGGTGAGTGACTGTAAGTGCTGCAGCTTTTGATGCAAAAACCAGGCAAGGATGAGTCAAGCAAGTGTTTTCTTTCATTTCTGCTCCTCGGGGGGGAAAAATGCATTGCTCATCGCTACAGATAATTATCTCAATACTGGTGTAAGTGAGATCCAGGAATTCACTGCTGGCTCTCTTACAGTGTGAGTTCYCAGCTCAGGGCCCTATTTCCCTGCTGCATTTGGAGCCAGGGGTTTAACCCATTACAGGAAGGGTAATGGGTATAAAAGTCCACCTTCATTTGTTCAAGTGCCATTATGTTTGGCAGGATCTCAGTCCAAAAGAAGACACATTATCTCTGAACATGCTGCTTTCAAATGGTCAGACAATTGTCTAGCCTGAAAAAAAAAACAGAGGGAGGAGGGGTGCATAAGAAGTTTTAAATCTACTTTTTCATGGTTTGCTTTTCTTTTTCAGGCTGACATGAGATGCTCCTATCTTGAGTGCTGTCTTGCCTATCCCAAACATATATTGCTAATTTGATAATGATGATTTTCTATGGTTTGAGTAGCAACGGTGCTGAGGATGCCTGCTGATCCTGAACTATCAAGCAGTGCTGTCATGATGGGCACCAATGTGTGCAGCGGGGTTTTGCCTCAGGACCTGAGTTCTGCTCTGATTTGCTTTTTGACTAAACTCACATCTCCTGGCTGTGATACAGAAGTAATAATAGCGTATGGGATTGGGTTAAAACTCTTCAGAACTAGGTCATCCTGTAGTTTGAGATAGTGTAAGATAACATTAAGCTGCTTCATTATTTTTTGCTGTAGCTGAAGCAATAGTGGTCTCTGTTCCTAAACTTGAGTGCATGTGTCCCTGCATAAAGTATATTGTAGTGCTACACTAAGGCTGGGTGTTTGCCTGCATATTTCTTAGGATGACCTGTATTTCTAGGGAAGCTAGGGAGCAGGGGGAGGCATAAGTGCCTAATAATAGCTAGATACTACAAGTTGCATAACGTTGAGGAAAACCTAAGGCAGTTTGAGGCTTTCGTATAATGCCAGCACCATGCAGCTCACTGAACTTAATGATGAACTTGTAGCATGGTAATGGAAAAGTGTTTCAGGATCTGCAGGTGGTATGTGGATCTTGGAGCTTCTAATTTCTGAAATACAGGTTCTTACATTTTGTTTTCTCACATGCTGTGGGTAATGCTTTTGATGCTGACTCGTCAAAGCCCGGGATGAATATTAGCAAGTTGGGTCTTGCTGTACCCTGTATGTGGCAATCGTCTGGATASGTATCGGCAGTGTTCCTAGAAGGCATTGGATGGGATCCTGGAAATGCTGTAGGAGACACCTTGGAGTTTGCCCAAAACCTGGCTGGTGAGACTTCCTGGTGTGGCTATGCTGACCCACACTGCCAGCTCCGTGTGTGTGCGTGCCTGTCACAAGGCACCCTGTGGGAACACAGTCAGGTTGCAGCTTCACCTAGCTTTCCCTGTGGATGAAAACCACAGGCATAGCTATGGCACGAAGCCAGGGGGATTTGGATTAAGGTTGTTTTAATTCTGTAGTAATCTTGACTTCCTATTTTTATTAAAGCCCTAATCCTGGGCTCCATCCAGAGGCCATTAAAAGTCAATGGAGACATCCCACTCCTTCCAGTGCGTGCTGGGACAGGCTGCCTCCAGGGCGGTGGGTGCCTTTGGTTTTGGTGTCTCAACCAGCTTGAGGTGCAGGGGACCTTTGCAGTGTGCAGCTTCTGGAGCACTGTGGGCAGGGCTGGTGGTGTCTCCCCGGGGCTGAAGGCACGTGTTTATACATCTGCTTCTGAAAAGTTTGGCCACCTTGGAGCAGCTCTTGCTGTTGCTGATCCGTGCACCTACACTAGGCAGCACATCCACCCCTGGAGCTGCCGGTGTAGCTCTCCTTGGGGAAGCAGCTACTTCAGCCGGCCACGGTCACTGTCCATGTTGCATAAGGAGAAAAGCATCGTAGTGATTATATAAAAGAGATTATGTAACTGGGTAATTTGGTAATTGCCTCTCTGGTGAATGCTAAGAATAGCTTGTGAATATGCATTTATTTCTGTGATAGCCATCCACTGTGATGAAGCGCTGGGAAAAGTGGGTGCTGGGCAGCGGCACAGGGTGGAATACTTGTGCCTGCTGCGTGTGTGTTTGTAGAGACTCCGCAGCTCCGTCACTCCTGTGCTGCTTTGGTGAGACACATCAGCTCCTGTTCCCCTTGCCCCACAGTGTGGTGTGACCTGCTCCACAGGTACGGTGAAGGTATCAAACTGCTCTTGATAAGCCTGTGCCAGCTGCCTGTGGCATCCTTATGAGGACGTGCAATGTATAGGCAGAACAGGTGATGGAGGAGGGAACACATGTTGCTTTTCCATGAATTGGGGCCATTTTTGCTTTCTCTTGCTTCCCAGAGTATCTGTTTTTCATGCTGAAGTTGCCAGTAGCCCCCCTTTCCCCCTGCCGTGAAGTGTCTGGGGGGTGCTGGACAATTTCCAGGGCTGGATAATTTCCAGGATCCTAGGTGAGGAGCAAGAAGGCTCATGGGCTGCTTTGAGACAACTGAGAAGACCATGTGTGCTTCAGCCCGGCTCTTACTTGCATCTCTCTTCATGGGTTTGTTCCTTGCTTGCAGAAGGGAGGGTGACTCATGAAAAAATCAGATGCAGCCAAAGCCAGTGGGAGCTCTGTAATGCTAATTGAAGTCTTCGGGGAGAAACTGGGGAGGAGATGGGTGATGTTCCTTGTAGTCAGCCCTGTGCAGGGGTGAGCTAGGGATAGCTTGGGAGAAGGCAGGAAGATGGATGAAAGGCTGTGGCAGGGAGAGGAAGCAAGCAAAAGAAACTCTCTGAGCGCCAGTGGTTCATTTAGGAACATCAGTCCTGGCTTTGAAAATGTTCCTGCAGTTTTCAGCTCACCTTCTGGAGTCTGGGTGGCTGCTGGTTTTTTGGGGGGGTTTTTTTGGTGGTTTTTGCTTCTGTGTGCTTTTAATTTGCCCTCCCATTCACTGTTCTGAAGGTACAGTTTGCCACCTTTTCTCGTTTCTACAGCTCCATCTTCTCTACCTTGAATTGCTTTATCAGCTCCTCATCTCTTGCTGCCTGAAGCTCAAGCTGTTTAACCTTATCTTCAAGCTGCCACATAATCTTTTCTCCACCCACGGCTCTGACCTGATTTCCTTCTCTTCCTGGCCTTGCTCTGGACTGTTGTTCCACCCTTCTTGGCTTAGGAGGGCTTTTTTCTCTCTTTTCTGCGTTATTGATTTCGTGATTTGCAATAGTTTCCACTTCCTTGGCTGCTGGGTCCCTGTTCTCTTTTTAAAAGTGTTTTTTCTGTACTCTCCTCTTTTATTTCTTTTCTAGGCTTTCTTCAGTTCCATCTATGATTCAGCCCTGGCACATCCACTTCCCACATGGGTTTTGCCTCTCCTGTAATTTCTTTACTTTCCCCTACTTGCAGAAGGAAAGACTGTACCATCTGCACTTAAAAGTGCCTTATAAATCCATTTCTCATGTATTGCAGTTTGGTGTTGGATACAGATTAAAAAAATATAATTTACAATATTTTTACTTGAAAGAAATACAGATTTCCATCCTGTCCCTTTTACCTGAATATCAGTTTTCTTGCATGCTTTCTCTCCTTTTTTTATGTTAGGCTAGAGGTTCGAGAGTTCAGCTTGCTGCTTCACTGAAGAATTCCCTTTGTAGAATGGGTGACTCCTTGTTACAGTGGGCTGCCTTGTGTACAGACCCTTTCTCCTTTGTATTTATGCCTCCTCCCTTTTAGTAGGGTATCAACCCTGGAATATGCTGCTGTTACTGTCAGGTCAAAGGAGTGTTAGGGGAATGTTTTTAATAAAYATATGGCTGTTGCATAATGTAGATGCAAAGTAGGCAGAGGAGACTGCATGTGCAGCACTCTGTGAACTGTAGAGGACAAGGGCAGGAGCAGACCATGGATAATATGAAGTTATTTTGATGCCATGTAAATTCTCACATGCTTAATGGACTTAATTTTTCAGTCTCAAAGTACTCATCTAGAAAAAGATGTGAGTAAAGTTGAGAGGTTTTGTGCAAAAGCATGTAAGGGTGTGTGAGAGCTGTTATAGGAGCTTCTGTAATGTGAAAACTGTTTAATTTGCAACTGTACAGATACATTAAGAACAATCCTATCTGGACTGATAGGCAAGTGTGAAGTAGTGAAAAGAGAAAGAGGCCAAAATTCATGTACTATATTAACTTTTTTAAACCGGTGAAACTGAAATGGTATGTCATTTACATAAATTTTAATGAGAGGTATGTCTGTAAACTCCTGCCTGGGATCAAAGAAAAAGATTAATTCTTAGTTACATGTGGATAAGAGGCAGCAGCATATATAATCTTACTGATTTTAGTAGGAGTGTTATTTTCTTTGTTCTGGAACCTCCAGATGCAGTCTTTGACCATGCAGTTTGCTACTCTGTGACAGAAACCCTGGACCATACCAGTTGTTTTGGATGTGATGGCAGAACTCTCACTGGTGGGAAGGAGGATAATGGGTTACATGTTTTGGAGTTTGAACTCAAATCCTGATTGGTCATCCGTTCACTTTGAAGAAAATAGACTGTAAAGATATTAAATTTCTTACGAAGGTTTAAGTTCAGTTAAATAGATTCAGTTAAATAGATTTCCAAAAGCAAGTCCAGCGGAGGAAAAAAATGAGCAGCGTCTGCAAATATCCCACTGTCTGGAAGTGCCTGATGGAGCCAAATTAATAACTTTAAGAAGTTCCGTTTTGAAATGTTCCTCCAGCAAGCTTTTATAAAAGACCTAGAGAGGCTTGAAAGCAGGAACCTTTGTAAAAAGTGTTTCCTTCAAGCGAGAACATTTAAACATGATGTGAAGCAAGGTTATGAAGGGACAGTTAGTACTGGGTTTCCTGATACTGCCTAGAGAAAGCTCAGCAGCCTGTTTCACTGTGGTAGGGATGGCACTTTTAATCTCACTGTCAGTATTTGCAAGTGTTACTCTAGCCCTGCTGGTGGCTCCCTGGACATCTCCCTGAAAGTTACTGCCTCACGTGTGAGGATTGTAAACACCCGCGTCTTGAGAAAGGACTGAGGTCTGACTTGGAAGCCATCCTAAGGGACAAATGACTCTTCCAAGGGGTTTGATCTCATGTCTCTGCAGGCTTGCCAGATGTGTCTGGACCTGACCCTCACTCAGCCTGGCAGGTGTTTTTGCAGCCAGTCAATGGCAGGAATGTGCCACCTTTGTGCCTGCGGAGCCGGCCGGATGGGCTGGCATCCTGCCTCTGGGCTGGGTACAGCTTCTGCCTGCCAACTCTCCCTGGACCAGTAGGGACAGAGGTACTCACACTGTTCCTAGAACATGTGCTGAATGTACCAAAACTACATCATGTACCTGACTTTAGTACTTGGCTCTTCAACTGCAGAAAAAAAAATCACCSTTCCTTTTTCTTTCAGTGCTTTATGTTGTTCTGGAAGAGAAATTCTTTCTTAATGATGTCCTAGACTTTGATATATAGGCTGTATTCATGGTAAYAGCTTCTCCAACTATCTTCCAAATTAGATTAAATCTATTTGTACATTTRTGGGATTTCTTCATGCTTTATTCAAACACAAGTAATCAAATAAAGAACAAGTCAGGCTCTTACGCTTCAGAAATCTTTGCCAGTACTTAGATTTTAATGGGAAACCAGAATTTTGCGGTTGATTGTAATGACAAGAAGTATGCTTGTCTGGCACCTCTCAGAGGGACTCCATGGTCCTTAAGCAGTATTAAATATGTCATAATATGTTCCAGTTGCATCCAGTCCAGATGCATAGCCTTGTACAGATGGGTAAGTAGTCAGAAAGTATTGAAAATGTCATGCAGGATGTTTGTGGCAGAATTAGAAACTTAAGATTTCTGATTCTCGATTTCCTGCTCCAGTTCAGTATAAGGAAACTGCTTGGACTATACAGTAAACACTTTGCAACAAGCCCTTCTTTTTCATGAACTTAGAAACATGGGCATTTTTTTGGAAATTCCATGCAAGGCAACTTGTTGATGGAATGAATCTCTCCAGGCATRTGAATGGTCTGGAGGAAAATTTCTTGGATTCAACTCCTCTCCATGTGGAATTGTAAGTTGTAACCGTAATGTTCAGTGTGTCTTGTTGTGAATCTGAGATCAATAGATACATCCAGATTCTTATCTTGKTGTTTTGATTTATGCATTTGCATATTTACCACTGCATTATACTTGTATTGGGATAGTATACTAGACTTAATGACTTTCTGATGATCTAATTTACCTCAGCCTGTTAGTGATGGCAATATTTATTTGTGTAGAATATGAATTAACAAGTGTCCACCTGCATCTCACCTCTTTGGATAGATGACTAAATCTGTGTAGCTTATTGTTGTCTTCATAATGCTGTGCTCTGAAATATCASAGAAACTAACGCTTGTGTGAGGTTCTTTGTTTTTCTCCCCCCTTTTTTTTTTGCTTTTAATCATTCATTGAATATGCAGTCCTAAGGCAGTCTGAAGTTTTGCAAAATTGTGTCAATGCCACTGAGTAGATCAGGTCAAAATAGAAATAACAGCACATCAAAACAGTTTCAAACTTTCAAAGGCTGTTTTTGTTTAAGCACTTCCAAAAGCTAGGGAATTGAACGTCCAGGTTTACAATGTGTGATCAGAGTGGAACTTTTTTCTGAAAAGCTTGGCATTYGCCCAGAGTGTGGGAGGCCAATTTTGTCTCCTTTGTGTCCTCTGGTTGATTTGAGTCCTGAAAGAGTTCCTAGTCTGCAAGAAATGGGGTATATACTGGAATTGATTTATGTCAGTTGTTGATATTAACCCTCTTTTCCACTTATAAATTACACAGGAAATACGTGCTAAATTAGGTGGAAAGCAACACCATGGCTCAGTGGTTTAGATGCTCTTTGAAGAGAGACACCTGTGTTTGCAGTGTTCGTTCCAATTATACCCTTTCAGAGACTGAAGAACATAGAAATTGAAAGACAGAAAAGGATGAGACATTAGGTCTGTTGGTTGCAATTAGACAGCATGGCCTTGTCTTGGGAAGTGCTTACATGGAGAATTTGAGGAATCTGCTTGTGTCTGTTGGAGAAAGAGATAATTCTGTCCTTGTTGCTTTTTTACACAATGTCCCCAAAATTTTGCTGCTATCTCCTGACAGAGATAGGATGCTGGTGAAAATAGGTCTTTGCACCTATATTTATGCATTTCATGCAAGTAGAAACATTGCCAGCACAAAAGTCTGAGGTTCTTTCTCCTCCAGTCACCTGCAGTTAAATTTTGTTCACTTCCAAGGAGAGCAAGAGAGGCTCAAGTCCTTGTGGGTGGGAGACTTGAATGCAGACCTGTTGTATGCTGGCAGAGCACTTTGGGCTGGGTTGGGTGGATCTTAACTGCAAGGTGACAATTGCTACTGCTTCCTTTCCCTTATACCTCTCTGTTCTGCAGATGYGTCCTTTTGGACACTTAACAGATGCCAAAAAAACCAAAGTTATGTTTTTGTTTTAGGCATGCAGGAAACTTGGTTTGAGGATCTGAAAAATACAGTTATGTGCCCAACTCCCTAATATGTGTGAGTTTTTTGGGAAGATTTCTCCTAAAGTTTCATATCAAGCTGGCACTATCTGGAGTTTACCTACTGCTACATATTTAATTCATGTGATCATATGAAATATTTATATTTAATAAATAGCTCATAAAAATCTGTCTTCTCTGCTTTTTATGTTGAGAGCATCTCATGACAGTGTCCTGAATGTTGTTGCACGAAGTTGCTRTGGCAATACTGGAGAGGTGTTTTTCAAATGGTCACCATTCCTCTCCAATAACCAGGGAGATAGGAAAGGTGGTACAGTGAAGGCTGCAGAGAAGGCAATGCCTAGTAGTCCTTTTCCAGCCCTCAAGACTGTTGTAAAACAGATCTGTCTAACATTTGGACTTAGGATGTTGGTAGTGTCTTTTCTAAGCACCAGATTTTTCGGAGGGCTGTCATAYTCCTGACATTGCTGTGCCAGTTTGTGGTACCTTTCTCAGCTCCTTCCTGTCTGATAGGGGCCATGGTAGGGAATTTATGCTGAGGCTGGTTTGGGGGCTGTCCTTTTCCTTTAATGAAAATCTTAAGGGGATTTATTTCCAATTTTATTTATGTGAACTGATGAAATGTCCATGGAACTGAATGTTTGATACATAAAGTGATGAGTTTATACATTCCTGTCTCTCTTATGTCTGCTGCTCTAATTGGCTTGATTTTGGTTTTTTTTCCCTGAATCTTTTGAAATAATCCACTGATTTACGTTTTTTTCTGGACTAGTCCAATTTTCCAATCTTATGTTTCTGTGGCTAGTGACAGGGCTGGTAAATCAAGATTGATTYAGCATTCACCACCTCTGTTGTTCAGAGAGACCATCCAAATGCTYTATGCAGTGAAATTAAAAGAAGAGAGAAACAGTTTTCAAATAAAAGCATGCATATCAGTAGCATCAATCCTAAACTTCCCTGTACCAACGTGTAGAATTGGTACTCTGGGTTTCTTGTTGCACACTGTGGATTTAAGCTTGGAGGAAACCCTGCGTCTGGAGCCTGTGATCACAATTTTATGCGCATAAATAGTGCTAGATTTTACAATGTCCCCCAAGAATTCTCTGTTCTGCTATCAGGCAGTCTCAAAACAAGCTGCCTACATGCATGCCTTGCAAATAAGCCTCAAACCTGACCGGGAGGGGAATACATCTGTGGGTGGATACACAGCCCAAGCTCCCCACCTCCTCAGAGCTCTGCCCCTCCGATGAAGCTGTTGGCAAGGTTGGTAATGAATCCTGATGGTGGGTATGAGTTTTTGTTTGCTGCAGAAGAACACAGTTTTAACTCTTTTTGAAAAAAGAGGTTACTTCTTTAGAGCTTGTCTTATGTTAGAAATAGTCAGTTTCCTCATTCATGTCTTCATATATTGAAGATATTTTTCCAACCAGTGTTTTTGTGTAATCTACTATACTCCATAGGAAGCAATATAAAAGTATGGCCCCATGGCTAAGGGCAGTGTCAGTTAGGAAAGTATCTCTTCTGTCAGATCCAGACATTGTTCATGATTTCTGTCCTGTATTCTTCTGCTAGCTTAAGAAATTACAGCTTCTATTCACAGCTAGTCTTGGAAGCCGTGGATTAAAAGCCATAGGAAAGACAGATAAGTTTGACTGAACTGCTTTAATTGAAAGCTTGTTTAAATAAAATTGAGCAGGTCCTACCATTCACAGAGGTGAGGAAGAGGGATCTCTGATATCCTTTTACTGAGTACTAAGGAGGATGACCAAGTACCGCAGAATTATCTCTTGTCGTGTAACATGTTGGTTCTSACATCGAACAATGCTCACTCTGACTGTGGGCTGGGGGTACTCTTTCAGTCTGTCYTCTTTCATAGTTAGGGGTTTTTTTTAGCTAATGAACTTAAAGGCCTTTAATAAAACCTTGTTTTTCAAAAAGCAAAAAGATCTGGATATCACTTTCATTCCCTCTATTGAGAAAGATTAACTTCTCGGATTCTCTTTTTTCGCTTTGTTTAATGGCCTTGATCACATCAACTTTCCTCTTGGCCTGGAAAGCCTTAGGCAGTGCTTGACTTGTGATACAGTTGGCAGTRTACCTTAGGGAGCCACAGGCATTGCCATCACATAGTGTTAAACTCTCCTCCATCATTATACAGAGCAGGGCTATCCTGTTCCTGTTGCATCTTAATTCTGGAACTTGGGTACATAAGTTTGCAATAAATAAATAAATAAATTCTTCTGTTTAAATCCATGCAGCTTTGATCTGAGATTTTTCTTCAAATGAAGTGTAACTCCAAGCAAAGTTCAGTCACAATGTTATCTAGAAATTATGGATCCACCATGGTTTTCCTGATGCTTGCCTAGGTTTGTCAGAAAATGTTATAAATGAGAAAGATCTTCCAAAGGTTTTTATTGGTCTGAAAGCCACAAAAAGTATTTTGGGTTTCATGTCATGATTTAACCCCAGCTGGCAACTAGGCACCACAGAGCTGCTTGCTCTCCCTCTTCCAGTGGGATGGGGAGGAGAATCAGAAGAGTAAAAGCTAGTAAACTCATGGGTTGAGGTAAAGACAGCTTAATAGGGAAAGCAAAGGAAGGAATTTATTCACTACTTCCCAGGGGCAGGCAGGTGTTCAGCCATCTCCAGGAAAGTAGGGCTTCATCMCATGTAACAGTTACTTGGGAAGACAAATGCGATCACTCTGAATATCTTCTTTTCCTGCTTCTTCCCACACCTGATATTCTGAGCATGACACCATATAGTATGGAATATGCCTTTGGTCAGTTGTAGACAGCTGCCCTGGCTGTGTCCCYTCCCAGCTGCTTGTGCACCCCCAATCTCCTCCCTGGTGAGGCAGTATGAGAAGACAGAAGAGCCTTAGGCTCTGTGCAAACACTGCTCAGCAATAACTAAAACATCCCTGTGTTATCAGTGCTGTTTTCAGCGCAAATCCAATACATAGCCCCATAATCTGATTCACAGTAGCTAGTAACACCACCCCAGCCCAAATGAGCACATTTGTACCTCTTATTCCATACCATTTACATCATGCTCAGGTCCCACACTATCCAATACATCCTCATTTACCCCCACCACCTTTCACCCCCATCATTTGATAGAATGTGTAGATATCATGCCCTTAGTCAGTGAACCACCTTCGTAAAATCTCCATTGGGTTCATTTAGTCGATGACTGTGGGTTCCATCTCTTGTGGGGATCCCTCAGGACAGGAGAGATGGTGTGAAGTTACTCGCATGGAATTACTGGGCGCCTAAACCATCTCAGGTCAGGTCACTGCTGCACTTACACAGCTTCTTGTAAGGCTTGTCCTCCATTGGTTCAGGTGGTTTCTGCTATAGTAATTCCCAAAACATGCAACTCAAATCCTGGGTTACAGCAGTTTAAAGGCATTTCCATTACAACCTACACCCCTTGTCCCTTTGGACCAGATCATAAGGTATTTATTAATACAGTGAACTTGCCCCTCCTCCAGCTTGGATTTATCCATAGACTGCAGTTCCTTTGGGTTGTTCTTGCTCCAAGTGGAGCCTTATCTATGAGCCACAGTTTCTTCAGGGGTGTACCTGTTTCAGCCTGGCCTTTTATCCACTGGTCATAATCCCTTTAGAAGATGTACACCTGCTGCAGCACAGACATAACCACGGCCACAGTACCTGCTCTGGCATGGCCTTATCTACAGCCACAGACGCTCTGGAGCGTTCTGCTCCGGTGTGGACTCATCCACAGGTGACAGTCCCTTTGGCTTGAGTTCACCCTGGAATTCCAGCCTGTCCAGCGCAGCAGCGATGTCCTGGTCATCTGCCAGCCCAGGCGCATCACCATGCCTGTTATCAAAATGTTCCCAGGCATAGCAGAGTAAGATGATAAGCAGCACAACAGTACAGGAAGCAGTGAAAGCAAAAAGCAACCAGTAATGAGCACCAGACTCTGACAGACAGTAAGGCAAGGAAGCCTTGCAAGCACAGGAGCCTGCTGATTTATAGCCAAACAGCAATAACAGCTATAAATTCCATCTAGCCCATTGCAATCTAATCTGTTGTTATCTTGAAATGTTCAAGCCCCATGCTTGCACCCAAAAAGGATGATTGTGGTTTAACTCCCGCCAGCAAGTAGGCACCACGCAGCCTCTCCCTCTCACCCAGTGGAATGGGGAAGAGAATCAGAGTGGTAAAAGTCAGAGAAAGCATGTATTGAGATAAAGACAGTTTAACAGGCAAAGCAAAAGCTGTGCACACAAAGCAAAACAAGAAATTCATTCACCACTTCCCATGGGCAGGCAGGTGTTCAGCCRTCTCCAGGAAATCAGGGCTCCATCAAGTATAATGGTTACTTGGGAAGACAAATGCCATCCCCCTGAGTGTCCCTCTTTCCTTCTTCTTCCCCCAGCTCTCTATGCTCAGCATGACGCCATGTGATRTGGAATATGCCTTTGGACAAGGTCAGCTGTCCTGGCTGTCTCTTCCCAACTTTTTGTGCACCCCAAGCCTCCTCACTGGCATGGTGGTACAAGAAGCAGAAAAGGCCTTCAGGCTGTGCAAASCACGGCCTAGTAATAAGTAAAACATCCCTGTGTTATCAACACTGTTTCCAGCACAAATCCAAAACTAGCTACTGTGAAGAAAATTAATTCTACCCCAGCCAAAATCAGCACATTTCATCATGATGCTTTCATGAAAAGCACTCTCAATAAGTCACTGCACAGACCCATCCATGTGTTATGTTGCTGTTTGGGAGGTGTTGATCAAAATGGAACACCTTCCTAATCCTCATCTAGCCAATTCTCAGGCCGTAAAGTTCTGTGGGACATTTGCAGGGATGAGATAAGATGCTCCTCCTACTTGCAGAGGTTTTGTATTTAATTGGATGGTCTGTGTCTTGTAGGCATAAGATTGTCTTTGTTGTTGTTTATGGATTTATACATCTGCAGAATGATGGAGTTTGTATTATTTGGCTGCAGCTAAATAAGGAAGTCTGAATATTTAATGGAGTATTGAATACTGCATAACTTTTCCATGTATGAATTTGGAGAAGGTGTTTTGATGGATTGGTTGGTTTGCTTCTGAAACTCTGTAGGGTCAGAGATGATGTCTCTGAAATGTTTTATACATCTTGTGTAGGTTTTAGATAATTAATATTTCATGCTTGCCCCCAGATATGTGGTAGGGGTTAAAACTCAATTGAGTGGTGATTATACAGAATGATGAATATTTCATTAATTTGATATGAAATAGGAAATAAAATATATTGCTGCTCTGCTGTTTTTATTTCAAAAAACTTTGTCAAGATTAGCACATTGAAAATCTGTTTAGTGTCCTGAATTTATTCTGCTGGAAGAATGCAAGTATTTCTTAGAGAAGTTCTTAAAATGGATTTTGTTGTCTTGCTTTATAAGGATGTTTCTTGCACCTTTATGAAAGTTTTTGCCTTGTTCACATTCAGATACAGACCAAAGTAGTGYTCTATTCACACCATTTATTAATTGAGCTCTTGGTAATTGTATATTGAGAAATATAAGTGACTGCAAGACTGAAAGAAATTAGATGGGTGAGACAAGTGTCTGTCTGTATCTGTACTCTCAGACGGTGGCAGTTGCTGTGCCAGGAGGGGCCACAAGCCTACCCACGGTCTGAGGTCCTTTCCTTTCATGCCCCTCCAACATATGGACCATTTGGATCAGAGATATTAGATTGTTGCTCCTTCTTTACTCCATTTAAGTTTGGACTGGTTTGGACCTGTCTTCCTTGAATTTGTCTAGTCCCTTTTGAATCTGTTTTCTTCTGCAGTCTTGTGCAGCAACAGATTTCAGATTTTGTCTGTGTGCTATGTAAAAAAGTACAKGAATTTCCTGCTAGGACAAGGGGCACTCATTGAAACTAATGTTACAGGACTTGGTGAATAATAGTTTTATATTCGTCCTCATTCAGCTGTGCAGTAAGCCTTGCTCTTGCTCAGCACCCAGGCATCTGTTTTCCAAGTTGAAGGCTCCCAAACCTTTTACACCYTTCTTGAAAGGCAGCTGCTCCATCTGATTATTCATTGTAGTTGTCCCTCTCTGTACTTATGATTTCTAGCTACAAGCACTTCTTAGAAATCAGAAATAAGGATTTAGAGGTGCACTTTAAATTCCTAGGGGAGAAATTGGTCACTAGTATCTGCTGAAAATTTGGGATTGCCCTCCTATATGGAAAAAGAGCTCAAACTGATCTTTAAAATACAGCTAATTTTAATTTCTAAGCTTTTAAGGAACTGTAATCAATCATTGGTTTGAGTTGGATTTCAGTAGTGTTACTGACTTTTAGTTGCACTTACTCTGCAAGAGGTTATTAATGGAGTAAAGGACTTTTCAACACATAGAGCTAAAGAGCATGAAACCTACCTGAAAAGCAYGTACTGACTATGCCTCTTGAAGCTTCATTGATTTTGATGGGGCTGGCCAAGGGGGAAATTAGTATGTGTTCACCTCCTGTGAGAGAAACTAGTCTAGCTTAATTTTCAAAATTCACTGCTTGGAGGCTTGCTGGAGTGTACCTGTAGGAGGAGATGGACAGATTTTAGCCTGAAGGACTGTGGATAAGTGCAGCTGTCAGAAGGCAGTTGGAATACACATACTGCTTCTGCAGCCAACGCTCAGCTCCCTTCTGCAGCATGAGCGTAAAGGATGCTCATCATCACAACTGGCTCTTAAGAGCTGTATTATATAATGAAAGTTTTATTATGTACTTTGTAGCTGATGCTATTATTTAGAATTAAATTTTGTTTCATATAGCTGTCCCACCACCACTGTGGTAGTGTCTTCCAGTGGTGCACCAAACAACACGGCCATCATCTGTCCTGCATGATCTTCCAGTGAGCTGAGCAGTTTTTCAGATAAGAGGCTTAGTTTTGTATCATATGAAACTTTGTTGTAGACAGTGGAGAGAAAGTAGAATTTGTTTTGTTACATTTGAGGTGGGTTGGGGCAGGGAGTTTGGGGGAAGTGGGAATGGGGCTGTCTATTTTTGCTTTTCTATTTTGTAGCCTGTGTTGTTGAGGGAGTGCACTTTACTACTTGGTGCTTGTTGGATTTTCTGGGGCAGCGGTGCGTTTACGGTATAACACAAACATCTGTTAGTGCCATACATGGACTGAGAGACGGCACAGGCGCCCGTGCCAGGACAGGCCATGAGATGAAGTGGGATTTCCGGGCTGTGCGGGATCTCTTAACTGTGCTTTGCCCTTGAAACTGTAGGCAAATTGGACCAATTGTGGATGTATATGGAGAGTTGGAGATTAATGGAAAATCCTCAAGACACATTCTACTCTGCATTTTGCCTTCCCTATCATCACAGTAGTGCCGCTGTGGTCACAGTGGTGAGATGCAGGGAGAACTGAAAATTATCTGCAGATTGTTAGCATTTTCATCCATGTCKCTTTTACCCACTTCAGTATTGCTGTAAATAAAGGAAACTGATCCTTTTGAACCTTGATTTGGTTATCTGGACACAAACTGCTGGTGAAGGAACTGGATTATATGCTTGATCTGTGTTGTAGCACCCAGATTACATAGTYGGGCTGTCAACAACTAATGCTTGAGTGTGTCTTGCATTAAATACTGCAAATCAAAGTTCACCTACTAGGGATCTTACCTAGTGGGTTGGTTGCTTTTTTTTTTCAGATGAGCTCCAGATGTAGGCCTATAGTAAATGTAAGATTGTTCATCAACATAGTAGTTTTTTTCATAAATCATAAGCCCATGATTTCAATGTTCGTTGYGGGAAATCACAAGGACTTGGGTGCCACTTTCTCAGAGACATGCTGCTTCTCCCGTTTGCCTGTTCTTTTTAATTCAAATGCATGCAGTCTCGTTCACATAGGTCTTCGTAGATTTTAGTTTGCCTACATTTTGCTGATGCATGGCTAGTCATATTTTTTTTTGAGAAGTGCAGTTTTAAGCATATCTGATACCTAAAGTCAGTGACCTGTGGTTTCGATGTCATATAAATGGTAGTAGTTTAATGCTGTGCCTTAGACCTGAGCTAGTTGAATGAATAACATGTGAAATTCAAGCACAGAAATCTTGGTTCAATCCCAGCTCTAAATTCTTCTGAGACTTTGAACTGTGGATACACATATTCTTTTTGCTCTGTGATAAATTGAAAATAGTATTGTACCACCAACCCTCTTCTTAGTTCCTACGTCTCTTCAGWATTGTTCTACAAATTCAAGAATGTCAAGAAACACCTGCAGTTTCCTCCCTTGCCTGTCTCCAGGTCCTACCATGGACTCTATGCCATGAATGCAAAATGTGACAGCAGTCGAGCAGCTGTGTTGAAACCATTTGCTGTCATGACAAGGAATATTGCTTCATTCTTTGCTTTTACCCTGTATTTGCATCCTGCTTTCTGTTGTGTCTTTTGTTTTATACTTTGACAGTCCCTATTCCCTTTTCATGTAGAGGTTGTGCAGCCATGTCCTGGTTCCTGATTAGGGCTTCTGGAGGCAACATAAGATATATGTGCAATAACAGTCATCCTGGCATACTTTCTATCAAACTCTACTTCTGGTGAATTTATTTCCCTTTTATTTTTTTAATGTGGTGCTAAGTACAGCAAGCAGCTGCGTCTGCTAGCAGAAACTCTGGAGAACCGACTTTCCCACTGCTGATTTTCCCTTCAGTCCATATGGATTTCTCCTTAGACTGAGGGGCAGATGTACTTTGCCTGCTCAGTTGTGTAACACAGCATTGGTTGCTTTTCTGCCCTGAACTCATAATGAAATAACCTAAATGATTATAAGAGCTTTAGCATCAGCTTCATTTCATTTTAATAGACCAATAAAAGCAACCAGTGTGCAAGCTGCTGGCTCCAGTACTCCTGCATAAACCATTAGCAAAACAATATTACTGGCTCTTGACAAAGGAAAATGGTGGTGACAAATCCAAGAATTTGCTCTGAAAAGAAGTCAACCAAGTGCCAGTGAATCCAGAGACCCACTCATATGCACGCTGGCTGCTGTGAGCTCTTTGTTTGAGGTTGAGAAGTCGGTACTTTCTCATAATTTGTTTTACATTCTGGCTTTGTCTTCTGTAAATATCCTTTGCAGTGTTTCCAGCAATGCTGGCAGCTGCCTAGGCACCAGAGGAGCTTTCCCAGTTAGCTTGCATGCACAGAGATCTGACAGGTTTTGCATTTTATGCATGAGACTGGCTCATCTGGCCGCCTCCTATGCTCTCCCCCTGCAATGCTAGTGGCTGATGTACTGGCAGCTCCATACCCTACATGCCAGATACAGCGTGTTGGCATTGAAGAGCAGGAGTCTTCCRACAAGGCCCAAAGGAGCCCCAGGATGTCTCTGCTAGAAGGCTCCTGGTTACCTCACTGGTTGTGGGGGTGGGAGAAAAAGCATCTCATGGGACCCAACACATGGAGCCTTCTATACTGAGCAACAACAACAACAAAATCCTGTGAGCCTTCTATTTACCTCAGGTTTGTTAAGTGTGCCTTGAAGGATGCTTATACAGCTGGTATATTGTGTATTTCAAGTTATGCAGAAACTGTAAAACTACATACTAACCGTCAACAGATATAAACTAGTACCATCTGCTTGTATATCATCCTCTAGTGTTTTGGTGTGTGTGATAAACAAAAACACTGCTCAGGTTTTGGTACCTGCATGGACAAGGAAAACAGACTGTGGAATGGTTTCAGACATGGCTACCTGTGAGGGTGGCTGCACCCTGGTACTTCCTTTGGAATGGTAAACCTCCCAGCTGGGCAGGTCAGAAGCCCTCTGCTCTGCTGACACCCTTTTTCTGGGTGCTTTGTGGTTAGGCTTTGTCTGAACCCTTGGCAAAGGCAGTACAAGATTCTGAGAGCTTTGGTCCCCTCTTCCCTGTTCCTTCCTTCGTTTTCCTTCTTTCAAGCTGAAAAGAAAACACCCACCTTTTTAATTTCACTTGCTGAATTTAAAGATGTCATGATCATTCTTTTCCAGGAAAACTTTCAGCATTTCAAACTGTCCTGAGACATCCACTGAGTATGGATGCTCCCCCAAACCTCTGGTCAACTGAAGCCATTTTAAAATGTAGTATCAGCTAGAACAAGACAGATGCTGGARGAGAGATGTAGATGACCTCAGGGACAGTGAGAGGATAGGAAAAAGGATTAAATTTTCCTAAAACAGAGTTTGGAAAAGAATTAATATCTCTCTGTTGTGTGCTATGTTCTGGTAGCTGTGCATTCAGTAAGGAAACTGAGGCTTTTTTCTGTAACCTGGAAGAGCATTTAATAAGTTCRTATGGACTTTTCCTTTCCATCCCTTTGCTTTTGCAGGGGTGGGTGAACAGCACAGCATCATCACCTTGTCTCTCTCTTAGGATTTGTTTAACTGTTCCTGCAGCACATCTGCCAATCATCTAGGTGGATGTGGTGGCATGTGTACATTTTTTAAAGTTTAGATTATTCTGTGATTCATTTGTGTTCATCAGTGTAATTGGCAGAAATCTGAGAGTTCATATGCTGGCATCATGTGCTTCTCTTCTTGCTTCTTTTGACTGATCTTTGTAGTTATGAACCTTTGAAGAATGTTCATCCTATTGTTTTCAGTCTCCTGATATCTGTTCTGGTTTAAAGCAGATGTGTCTAACCCATTAAGAATGCCTTTACTGTGGTAGTGTTGTGGTTTGACACTGGCCAAATGCCAGGCACCCACGAAAAGCCCACTCATTCACTCTGCTCTGCAACTGGACAGAGGAGAGAAAATTTAACAAAGGGTTAATGAGTTGAGATAAGGACCGGGAGAAAACACTTCAAGGGCAAAACAGGCTCTACTTAGTGATACAAAGTGAATTTATTGCTAACAAGATCAGACTAAGAGAAGAAGCCCTTACAAACACCCTTTCCTCCCCCCAACCCCTCCCTCCTTCTCACCGACGGTGCAGGGAGATGGGGTGGGGGTTTTGGTCAGTTCATCACCCAAGATGTTTCTTCAGCTGCTTAGGGAGAGGAGTTGTTTCCCTGCGGTACYGTGGGGTCCCTCCCACGGGAGACAGTTCTCTGTGAACTTCCCCAGTGTGGGTCCAATCTCATGAGCAGCAGCACTCCCAAAACTGCTGCAGCGTTGAGTCCATCCCACGGGCAGACAGTCCTCCCAAAACTGCTGCAGCATGGGTCGCTCTGCCACGTGGTGCAGTCCTCCAAGGACGGCTGCTCCAGCCTGGAAGCAAGGCCTCTCTCTCCACTGGGACTTCCTCTGGATCACAGTGTCCTGGTATCCACCCGCTCCGGCGTGGGCACCTCCCCCACGGGCTGCGAGTGGACCTCTGCATCCCCTGTGGACSCCCATGGGCTGCAGGGGGACAACCTGCCTCACCATGGTCCTCACCACAGGCTGCAGGGACATCTCGGCTCCAGTGGCTGGAGCACCTCATCCCTCTCCTTCTGCACTGACCTTGGTGTCTCCATTGTTGTTTCTCTCACATGTTCTCACTCCTACTCTTCTCTGGCTGGAAATTTACAACTGCGCCGCCCAAACTTTGTTACGATTTCTACTTAAATATGTTATCACAGAGGTGTTACCATCATCTCTAATTGGCCCAGCCTGGTCCAGCAGCATGTCCATCATCAGAGCCATCAGGGATTGGCTCTGCTGGACATGGTGGAAGCTTCTAGCAGCTTCTCACAGAAGCCACCTCTGTGTGCCCCCGCCCCGCTACCAAAAACCAGGCCCTGCAAAACCAGCACAGATAGCTAGACTTAAATTTGCAGAGTTGATCTGAAATAGGACAAGAATTTCCCGATGATCATCCTTCAACTCTCGGTGCATTGTGGATTTTTTATTTTTAGTAACCTTTAYTTTTTAGTTGTCAGTCTCACATTGGTGATCTTCCTCTATACTGCTAGAGTCAAGGGGTTATGATTACTTCAACAAATGAGCAGGGAGCTTTGTAGTCTGATGGTTGCAGACAAAAAAGTTTGATATTTCATTCTCTTTGAACAGAGTTGTAAAAAGTCAACACAAAAACATATAAAGAATTTCAACAGCATACAACTGCAAAGCCCTGCTAACTTCAGATTCAAAGTGAAGAGTTTCTCCTGATGATGTTTTCCTTGCTTTCTTTTCCTTTTATTTAAATGAACATTGCACTGTTCCAAGAGCAGTCCTTGTGGATGTGCCTGGAATAAGTCACTGAGTCATCTCACAGGTGTAGTCATTCTGTATATAGGGTTTCATTTTGGTTTTTCCCCTGCACAATACCCAGTGAAGTATATTTTCTCRTTTTTTCCTGCACCTTCTCCTACTACTCAAAAGAAAACATAGTTAGCCCCTTAGTAACATTACCTGGTAGTGTAATTGCAAGCCCTGAAGTCTTACTGAAAGCTTCTGGCTGGACTAGGCTTGAAGTGTGAAGAGCATCCTCTGGTCCATGTTTCCRAACTGTCATACAAGCACTACTTGTGCATGTGTAGGGCCTGTTCATATCAGTGTAATGATGGGTAASTTCTCCTTCCAAAACCTCTGTATTAAATGGGTTGTTGGAGCTCAGCGATGACTAGGGTCTAGTTTCACCCGTTCCACACGTCACCTTCATGTTGCAATGCGTGCACAGGTGTTGCTGTGGTGCCAGGTGTGTCATTCTCTGTTTCTGGAGGTTTCCTCAGTTCCTTGTTTCTCTAATTTTACCTAGTTTTGCAATTGCTCTATGGCCGGGTAGTTGCTCACATGATTGGCAGCTGTAATACTAGATTTAAAAGCTGAATAAAATCACTTCTGTGATCTAGTTTCTTTCTTTATAGAGAATATGAAATGTGTTASGAAGCTGGTGTCTTCTCAGAGAATATACACTGAATGGTCCCTGTCTGAGACTGCTGAGTAGCAGCCATGCCTGCTTCAAACAATGTAGGGCTCTGTCTTTTAGAACCAGAGACTATATCCTGGCAGATCTGTACCCGGCTGGATAGGTGCGTGTATACCTTGATATATTTACTGTCCTGTCATGTGACCTAATATGTGCAAATATCTTCTGTCACAGGAGAAGACATTGATGCAGGGACTGAGCTGTGGACAGCCAGAACGATTATCTAACATGAATAACCATTTCAGCTGTATTACTGCTGTCTCTGTAGGCACCAGAGGGATACAGCTTTGCTCTGTTAAACAGCAGGGGGAAGGGATCAGGAAGGACCCGATGCCTTTTATGTATGCGATGAGGTCAGGGAGAGCCCAAAAGCCTGAGGAACAGCTGGACACCAAGCTGTCTCCAGCAGGCTCTCCTCGGCCCTCACCATTGCTTTGTCCCTTTGCAGAAGATTCCCCCAGATCCAACTGGTTGCTCTTGTCCACCCTCGGGCTGAGGGCAGGAGCACAGTGCTGTTGGCACTGGCTGCCTGCTCTGCCTGCCTTTAGGCACTCAGCAGTGATGGCTTCCCCACGTCTGCACTGTCAGTTGCCTTGGATTTAAACTAATCCCATTCTTTACCTGCAGGAAGGTGTGGGGCAATGTGTGAAACTATTAKTTATGTCTGCTTTTCTACCCGACCAACCTGTCTTCTTCCCCACTTCAGTTACATTCACCAGGCCCTTTRTTTATGTAGAGCGATCTGAACCAGAGTCTCTGATCTGCTGAGYGTTGGATTGAGCCTTTGCTTTTGCTTTTGCGATTGTTGGGCCAAGGCTGGATTGTTGGGGCCTTTTTTGTCCTCCCTTAAGTAGATTAAAACTATATCTGAGCATCATAGAGGGGTTTTGGCAATGTTACAAGCTTTGACTTGCTTTAAAATTTCTTCCCCCCCTTCTTTAAAACTGTTACTTACCACACTTTAAATTTTGCTCTGTCAGTGGGCCCTTAACAAGAGGACAGTATCTAACTGTGCCTTTAATATGGGAATGAGGCAGATGAAGCACATCAAAGATAGAAACCCTGTACTTCCAATTATAATCAACAATTTCCCAATTTCCATGTCACTTCTGAGCCTTTGAATTTTGCTCCTGTATGTAATTCTTAATTTTTCTTTTGTACTTCATTGCTCCTCATGGCTGTTGCGTGTGAAYTTGTAGGCATCGTCTCTTTGCAAATTCTGCTCAGTCTGGTTTGTAAGTGGGTATACATGAGAAGATGCTTAGCAACTGAAAGCAGAGCTTCAAGAGGTGTAACTAAGAAAGCGTTTCTGCTGCGTCTGACTTCAGTGTTTCAGAAGTGATTTTAGTATTTAGATTCTCCGTGCCAAGCTTAAGAGGCATGTTTTGTTTCATTTCTGTTTTTCTACAAATACCAAGTACTTTATTGCTTTGTTCTGTATGAAACTCGGGAAATCCACTCATCCAGACTACAGACAAGTTGGTTTATTCAGGGAGATAAGCAAGCAAAGCCTCCCTGTGTAATGCATTTCGCACCAGAAACACCCTATACTTAAAACAGAAAAATCAGGTCTTCAGCTGTAAAAATGTTTTCCACTTCATGAATTTTTATTAAGCACATTTTTTTCCYGCTAAGCATGTTAGTAAGTCTGCGAGCCTGATCCATCCAGCTGGGGAGTCAACTAATAGCATTAAATGAGAAACAAAAAGCTGGAGAAAATGTTTGATGTGGACATCCAGTGGTTTACATCATGTTGTCCTCCTTCCATTTCTCTACTTGCTGTAGTCGTTGACTTGCCTTTGACATTCACATAAGGTAAAATATCTGCCTCCTGCTCAGATAGCCTTGTGCCAGGACTGAAACTGGAGCATATTGTTCCATTATTAAATGGGCAACGTTGAATACTTGGGAAATTAACAACAGCTGCAAGTTCTTCAGCTATTTTTATTTGTACTGTGGCTCTAATTTTTCTAGTGTGTTTGTGCTGAAGTCAGAAGAGGAAAGGAAAGTAGATCCCCCAGGAGGCTGATCTTTTGTTTTTAATTTAAAAAAAGGCCCTGCCTAACAAAGGCATCCATAAAAAAATGGTACCAAGGGTTGCCTACCAGTTTACTCGGTGTTGTGTGGACCTCTCAGTCTGGTTGCTGGTATGAATTTCTGGGGACTTTAGTGGCACCTTAGTACATAATGAGGTAATAGGCACTTTCCATGGTCAGCCCTCTCCTTTAAAAGTCCTGCTAGTATCGCATCTGTCTTAGCTTTTGTAAAGGTTGCTGGCAGCAAACAATTTTCCATTTTATTTATGTTTTAAGCTCCTAGCCAGAGACATAAGCCTAAATCCATGACAGCTACTCCATTTGGTGGTCTTTGGATGAGGCCTGAAAGTCAAGCTAGGAAAAAGCTTTAGAGGATGATTGTTAAACAGGATTTCTTAAGTATCCTTTAGTAGTCCAGTGACTTGAATTTCTTCCCATAAGTCTCATGATCATGTGTCAGGAATGACAAGGCAGAGCCTTATCCTTTCTGAAAGTTCAAGAAGACGCTCCTTAGAAGCCTTGCCATTGAGCAACTGTAGGAATCAGGCATAAGTGCATTGTTTTTTATTTGAACAGCAATTTAGCAAGAATGCTTTTTTTTGCGTTTACTGAAGAGAGAGGTGGTCCAATTCTTTTGTCTTGTTATGCGACCTAACTCATGGCTAGAGATCCCTTCGTTAGGCTGGACATAATTTTATTAAACTGCATACCACTGTGGGAATTCATAGCCATTCCTTTAAAAATGTTGAATATGGGTTAGTATATTTCTGGATTTGAGTGGAAATGAATAAAGGAGATAGGTTTGCTGTTCATACTCAGTAACCTTAAACTTTAAGGGCAAAGCTAAACCTGTTCCCCCTAACACTGGTGCACCGTGAATAGTAATAGAGTCTTCTTTGTATATGGAGCCCTATTCACATATTTGAAGAACTGAGACTTTATTCAGTATCTAGTGTCCAGTTTGGGAGTCTCTAAACTGGGGTAGAGATTTCTGCTGCTTTAGAGTAACATGGCTTTATTGACATGGGTTAGCACTGCTGCATTTAAGCTATTAGCAGATTTCATTGAAAAAAAACCATAGCTAGCGTAAGCCAAAGGCACCACCTCTCAGTGGTGAGGTGCCAGGCTTTTACTTTCCCAAATTAGAGGCTAAGCACACTGCAAAACAAGGGGTTTATTTTTTTGCCTTGCACTGTGGGAAGATGATAACAAGATTTCTGCCCTGGGCTGGCATGAGGAGCTAGCTGTAGCTAATTCATGGTGTCATGCTTCTGTGTCAGAAAGGGCTCCTAGTATCAAACTTGGTTGTAGGTGAAAAATTGAAACTGCTGCCTTGCATAGAGGAGAGGTGCACCAGTCATCTGTCTGCTGTATAAAAATGACAAAGCCAGTGGAGTTTTCCCTTCATCAGTGCCCTTTGCAAGACGCTGTCATTCCTATATGGTGGCCAGTCATTCTGAGACTACCTCTGTGATTTCTTTGGCTGCCACCCTGTTGGTTTCTGACCTCTGAAGCCTGTTTGGAAACATGCTGGGAAGAAGCCATGACTGTGGCTCAGAGTCTGTGCCATTTATTCCAGTTAGCCCTACGTTGTATTCCACTTTTATTTTTCCAGTTGTCTTGGGCATGTCATTGTCTTCCTTGCTTCTCTGCCCTGCTGCTCCTATTCCATTTCTTTCTCCCATCCGTGAGTTTGTGTTTGTAGTTACAGTATAAAGGGTCCTTTGCCTGAACAGAGCTGCCCTGGAGAAATGTAGAAACTGTGGTGCTGCTTTAGTGCCTTTGTACTGCAGCGCTGTTTCCCCTCTGAGATGAACCCAGCACTTGGAAGAGCAGCTGGCAGGCCTGTGAAGAGAGGGGCAGCAAGCCAAGCCATATCCTGTGAAAGCAGAAGCATTGCCCTTGAAATCTCTGGAATTGCCCACTGCATGCACAGGGATTACATTTTCTCTGAAAGTTCAGTTTATGCAACATTATCAACACTGACCAAAATATGCAAGTGTGTCTGTGCTCATCTCTGAGCTCTTGGTGCTATTTCCATCGCTTAGTGTGGGCAGGCGCTATTAAAATCTTCAGTGCTTTCAGTCTAGTTGAATAATTTTCTAGCTGCTAGGTTTATAAATTAAACATTTATGGCCGTATCTCATGCTATTACCCATCCATAGCAATACCTTCAGGCAAGGATCTTGAGCTTTTTTGGAGTGTAGACCATGTGTTAAAGAAGAACCAATGTTTCATTTATGCCTCATCTCACTCTTGCACTTCTCAGTTGCAGAACGTCCCTGAGGTAACCTCAGATATTTCTTGTGAGGCAATAAACTTAGTAAGGAGATTTTTGATGTCTGTGCTGTCTGTGTCAAAGGGAAGAGCAGAGTTCATGGCAGCATCCCGAAATCTTTTTTATGTCTTTTCAAGTAACTTCCCAACATACAAATATGATCTATCATCTGCAAGCAGGAATAAAGAAGAATGTAGCATCAGGTGAACCAGAGATCACTGTAGTGGTAGCTCGAGGTCCAACAGTGATAACTAGGACATTTGCATTTTAACTGTTATTAATGAAAGCTGAAAGCTTGGTGGTGTCCCAGAAAAATACGTATATATGGACAGATGTTTGAACAAGGGGCATGCACTGATTAACAGTGAGAGGAGGCATGTAAAAAGCTACCCACATTCTGCATGTCCTTCATCAAGTTGTGAAGTGAGTGGTTTGAGGGGTGAAAGGAAGTGTGAGCCAAGTTGTGGCTTCTATACCTAAGCAAAGAAGTTATGTGAGTTTGTCTGGTTATGTGTATCCAGTATCTCTATCTAAACAGTCATCTTTGGAACCTTTTTTTTTTACTTCTTCTTTTCCTTCCAGGAAGCTGTTTTGAATGTGGAAAAACTCAGGTGATAACTCAAACCAAGGAAATTATCCTTTTAGAAAAAATACAAAAACTCATGTGCTTTTGATTTAAATGAAGAGATTTGTCACATTCTTAGTGGTTTATATTGAAATTGGATGATCTGGGACATTGCAGATTATTGTTTAGGTACATTCAGGCTCCTAAGAAAAGCAAATGTTAAGGTCTTATGCAGGAAGTTACTTCATTTGGAAAAATGCGTTGCCATTAGTAGGCATTGTTACTTGCCTGAGAGGGTTATCTCTTTATTTGCTGTTCTAGTCCTTTAACAGGAAATACTTCAAGGACAAATGCTGAGTATTTCTTCCTGCTCAAATAAGTAGTTGTGAGGTACGGCTGTTAGCTTTGTTTCACTGGAATTTAATAATCATACGCTATTGCTATGGCAGTGTATTGGACTGTCTGAACAGGAGGCAGTTTAGGTTCTTAGTTTAAATTAAAAGGCATTGATGTTTCGGTCTATGCCTGGTATCTGCCCAAAAGCCACAATGGAGCATCTCCCTGAAAGCTTAAATTGACTCGTTGAACAAATACAAATTACGCTCTTCTGTAAGTCAGCTCTTCTGCTACTTCTTTCTCTGAGGAGAGTTTTAGCTTGAGAAAGAGATGTGTTTGCTGCCAATCAGTAGGAACTTTAATAGACTCTGTGCAGGAATGGAAAAATGTGATTATTAGCCTGGATGAACCCAAACCCATAAACTCTTCCCCATGTTCCAGTAACTAAGTCCCAGAGCAAATGGGTTTGTGGACCTTGACATGGAGATGATTGTATGACAGCCCTATTTGATGAGCCAGCCTCGCAGACCAGACCTTGTTTGCCTTTGCTGTGTTACTCTCTGAGTTTCAGCATTTATTTCAAGGTGGTTAGCCTAATGTAGCTGGAACAAATGAGCTAAAGTTTCCTTTAGAACTATTTCTCCAGTCCCAGGATGGTCATTAAACCAGATGGGACCTGTACCATAAATTATACATCCATGCTTTTCCCTTGAGAGATTGCGTGGCCTTGTGAGGATGTGAAGGATGCAGTAATGATGGCTGTTAAGGTATGTATGTAGGTAAGCACTGACTTCACTGTTCAGCAGGTGGGAGTTGACCAAGTATGAAGCTTCCTCCAGCAAAGCATTCAAGTAGATGCTTCTCCTCAAAGAACTACCTGGATTCTGACTTGCCGGGATTTTTTTAGAAACTGGTTTTCAAATATCAGAATGTTTCCAAGGTAACCTCTTTAATCTCCACTGTGTTCAGATGCTTACTAATTTAATATACACATGACGTGTGTAATCTGATATAAAATTAACAGATGCTCCTAAAAACAATCTAACACTAAACGTGATGGGTTTCTAGAATAACCTCTTCAAGGTGAGAACTTGCCTTGGCATTTCTTGCCTTCCAGGGGAACAGCACTTAGATGATATTTCATTATTATTGATTTCTTTTGTTCCCTGCCCTGGGTGTGTGATTGGTCATGGACTCTGCATCCTTTTTTTTTTGAGACTGAGGATTTGATACCTTCGGTGCTACAGCTGTTTTCAGGACTTCTAAGCACAAAGGATTTTGATCCAGTATTTGCCCTTTCGGAATAAATATCTCAGAAAAGTGAAAAGAGAAAAGTCTTAGTTGAATAAAAAAATATTTTGTTTCCCAATAACTCCTCATAAGAAGGATCTGAGGAAGGTGTGCATCCCTGGATTAAATGTCAAGAATGAAAAATAAGGGTATTAGGGAGTGGAGCAAGAGTTGCTGTGATATGCAGCCGCGCTCTGTCCTCTCAGCTCGTGCTCTCTCTCTGTGGAACAAGTGAATGCGTGGGGAGTGCATAACATCAACAGAGCAGAGCCCTGGAACTCCCCAGGCAACTGCCCTATGTCCTAGCGACCATCCAAGAAATCTCATTTCCTGCAGCCTTTGATGGGCTGTCACAGTTTAACTAACCAGCATCTGTAGCACAGTCCTGCTAAGTGCCTTGATCACGTCTGTACCACAAATGACTAAGAAAATTGAGTTCTGCATTCATCTTCTTTTGCTCAGTCTTTTTTTGGTTTGGTTTTATTATTTTGGTAGATGAAAGACAGCCCCCAAGGATTTAAGTACTAGGTAATTTAGAGGCTGTTTTCATTCTTGGGATGGTAAAGCGGAAGAATGAAATGCATGTATGAAACAGGCAAATTTGCCAGTTCAGCATGCCTGCCATGGTTTTAGATAAAAATGGGGGAAACCCAAATCTAGACTTTGCTCTTAATAATACTTTAGATAGCATCAGTTCCTGAGAGCACTAAGTGCCCAGCCAGGGTTAAGGCTGGAGATGAAGCAAGCTTCCAGTTCTTGGTCAAAGGAAAACTAGTTTGGTGTCTATGTTGATGGAGAAACAAAAGTGTGACCAATGTTCATTGGAGGCATGAAAGTAAAAACACTGTATCACCAATCATTTTATCTGAAAAAAATTGATTTAGTTTGTTTCATTTTTAAAGAGACTGAGGGTGGAAATAGTGAATGTCCTCACTCTTGGCATGGTCTTCCTTTCAATTCCTGAAAAATGATCCCTTCCTCCCGTGCACCCTACTTTATGGGTTGTTTTATTAGGTGACTTATGACTTGTTCTGTAGTTAAAGAATGCAAATAATAATAACCTTAGTTTTATTTCTCATGCACATATAAAAGAAAACAGTAATTGCAGAAGCTAAATTCAATTTTGGAGCTGTGGAACCTGCCCAATACTATTTGGAATGGATCAATCTGTTCTAGTGGAGTTGGGAAAATTTTACATCTGTTTCCTTGCAGTTGGAACAAAAAAGTGTGCCACTACCCCCTTGAAGCTGCAGACTCCAGTGGAATGTTGAGTCTTTTTCGTTTTTCTTGGGTGAAAATGCCTTCAAGATGTGGCATGCCTTGCAGGTCTGACATTAGAACTGTAATTGTAAGGTCAGTTCCACCAGGAAGGTTTAACGGCCCCCCCACTACTCCCCCCCAGCTTTTATGTTTGTGCAAATATTGCTTCATTCATGGGTGTGGAAATAAGAAGGTGAAGCAAGTCCTAACCTTCCCTAACACTGAGGATCTTTTGGCACTTTCATAAGCAGCTGGCTTGACATGCTAATGTAGATCTGAGCTGGATATTTCACATAACTATGAAAACTATCATAACTATGCTCTCCAAACAGTTTGAAAAAGATTGAGTACAGTTGTTCCATCCAAGTGGAACAATGGTGGTTTGGGTTGATGGCAAGTTGTATATGAGTTAACAGTATGCTCTGGAAGCCAAAAGGGCCAGCTGTGTCCTGGATTCATCAAGCACAGCATTGCCAGCCGGTCCGGGGAAGTTACTGTGCTGCTCTACACTGCATTGGTGTGGCTCCACCTTGAGTCCTGTGTGCAGGTTTGTGTGCCACAATATAAGAACATAAAATTATTAGAGAGCGTCAAGACAAGGGTGGCTGATGTGGTGAAAGACCTTGAGGGCAAGACTTACAAGGAGAAACTGAGATAATTTGTTTTGTGGAGCCTGAGGAAAGAGGGCTGGGGGGTGATCTCATTGAAGTCTACAACTTCCTCAAGAGTGGTAGTGGTTGGGAAGGTGCTGATCTCTCTCTGGTGACCTGCAGCAATAAGACATGAGGGGATGGAATGAAGCTGCATCAGGGGAAGTTCCGATTGGACGTTAGGAAAAGGTTCTTCATTGACAGGGTCGTTGAACACTGGGACAGGCTCCCCAGGGAAGTGGTCATGGCACCAAGCCTGTCGGGAGTTCATGGAGCCATCTGAATGATGCTCTTGGTCATATGGTTTAGTGTTGGGTAGTCCTGTGAGGAGCAGGGACTTGGACTGAATGATCCTTATGGGGCCGTTCCAAGTTGAGAATTCTGTTTTTCTGTGATAGTTGTGGTTATTAATTTCTCATATTAATGCTCACACATGCGAAGAGATATTTAGTAGGTGTGGCTGCTGAGAGCTGAGAGAGAACGGAGAGCTGAGTGAGGTGATGTGTAGGAGTGAGGTTTTGTATGGATGATTTATTGCCCCAGTCGGGTTGTGGGGAGGGTGCAGGAGCACCCGGGCGCTGCGGGGAGGGTGGGCGCTGTCCGCGGTGCTGAGCGCCGGCCCCGCACCCTCCGGGTCGTGGGCTCCGAGAAATAAGGGTGTTTGTCTTTGCCTTTTATTTGTTCCTTTTCTTTCACTCCTTTGGATACGGATGAAGGAATTATATTCAATTGAAATTGTATTGTTCTAGGACTGAAGTGTGTTTGCAATTTGCTGCATAATGGCCAAAAAAAAAACAACTAGTCAAGTTCCTGAAATGAAATGGCACACAAGGGATATTTATATTTCTTCTGTGGGAAAGGTTAATAGATCTAAATGTAAAGTAATACTTTGTGATGGGAAGCTATCTAATTCTAAACCCACATTAATTCTAAATAAAAATATGATCATTAATACGTATGCTCTAAGCAGCACAAGAAATAATAAGAACTAGCTGCTTGTGCTGGAATTTTTTACTGTTGCAAAACACACACTGATTAATTCAAGGTGGAAAAGTTGTTTCTTTTAAGAATCCTATATGAGATATATTCCCTTCTTTCTTATAGAACAGCCAAAAAGTCTAACCAAACCCAACTCCATAAGAAATATATGAAAATCATTCTTTATAGTTAGAGTTATATGACTTTGTAATCTTGGTGTTGATGAAACAGATGTATAACTGAAATAGTATTTGTTCTGTGTACTGTTCAATGGGAGGGAAGGCTTGCTAAAGGATTGGCATCCTTTTATACAAGAACTTCCTGCCGTTTCCTCATTACTTCAGTAAATAAAAATACCTTAGCATAATGCTGGGTTTTAGTAAGAGTTGCTCCTGTCTTTTGCAACAAGGCTATATGTTGAAATCACTTATAACATGGCTTGTGAGCTCAGTTTCTTAGAACAGTTTTGCAGATGAGCTACTTTCAACTTCAGCTGCTGGCATCACCAGGGAGGAAGTAGGGATGACTTTTGATGGATTCAGGCAAGGCTAAAACAAGATGTGTTTTCTCTAGTAAATTGTTTTCACCCTTAGGCTGCACTTTCCAGTTTCATAGTATGTTGTCTCTTACTGTAATGGATATTTTGCCCTTTTCTTGGCCATGAAAGAACAGGATGCTCATACTCTTGTGTCTGCAAATCCAGTCTTTCAAACTTTCTGCATACAGAAGTCCTTCTGATACAGCCCAGCTTGTATCTCATAATGCTTCCAGCTCTTGTCTAGGCACTGAAAGGGACAGTGTTCTGAAAACTGATGCGATTTTAAAGGTCAGATCCCATAAAACATTGTGATTCGTAGCCAATAATGTGCCTTCTGGAACTACTTATTTAGTCTGGAGTTGCACTGTAGAATTTCCATTGTTTTGTCTGGGCTTCATCAAGTATTTGCCAGGTGCAGTGACCAGTAAAACCAGGAAAGATCTGAGTTTTTCAAGAGGCCTTCTAACAGAGGCAGCAGTTACATACAGTTGTTTGTCAGATGTTGTGGAGCCACATGGTGAGAAAGATGTTGTCCTTTCCGTTTCCTCAATTACTAGTTTGATCTAGCAGTACGGAAGACAGAGTGCTGGCTCTGTGTTGGAATAGGATTGTGTGATGCTCAGAAACAGTAAGGCCTTGTTCCATGTCTTAGATACTTCTAACTCTTTCTGGTAATCTGTGTGTTAYTCCAAGCAGAGCCTCAGAGGCTGTAGCCACAAGAACGGCATTTAGATCAACTTGCACCCTACTAATGTATAGCATATACCCAAGCTAAGTGTGAGGTAACAGCCACTAAGCACATCATACCAGAATACCAGGAGCTGTTTCTGTCATATCAGCATGGCAGGTCACTGTTAAATAACCTGATTTTTTCCTTCTGAATCTGCCTTAGATCCTTATAACTGTAACACATAATGGAAAACAAAGAGGCTCACCCTSAGTTGCTGGTAACTGATAGAGTTTCATTGACCATGTGATTGATGGCAGACCTGTGCCTCCTACAGAATCTGGCTCTGAGCAGATGTCACAACTTGCTCTGAATGTCCCTTCAGTATACAGATAGCAATCATCCTCCCTCTGCCCTCCACAGGCACAGCTGTCCACAGCAGGCTGCTTTTTTCGTTGGTACCCATAACACAAATGGACTGTACTCATACTGGAAAGTATTTACTATCTGCATATGGGGCTTTATTTGCTTCTACTTTTTTGTTATTAATTTCCAAACCTCCAACACAACCACTGGGTGTGAATCCACTGCTCCCTTGATTGCATAGAGTAATTAATTGATCAGATCTATTTTCTTTTTGTTGTTCTGTGGTCTGAGAGATAATGATGTGCAGTGTGGAGGATATTCCTGCTATGAGATAATATTTCTGCAAATTCTGCAAAGCATATTTGTGGAGTACCACCTGACATTCAGTGAGCAGGCTGCCTGCTCTATCATCCCCCACACCATGTGCATTTGTGTTCTGTATTTTATGGTGTGATCAAAACCAGTCTTTGGCTAATGTTTTAGTAACGCCTATTTCTCATTGTTCTTACTAGCAGCAGTAACATTTGCAATTTCAGTCTGTGGCAGGAAGCATGTTTCCTTTCTTAAAGGAAATCTGAAATAATTTAGAGGCCACAGAAAAGGACGGATTGCAATTCACATTGCTGCAGTCTTGCAAAGAAAAGAGGCTACAAGACAGATGCTGATTTATTTAAAATCAAACAAACAAAAAACCAAGTCTTGTGTTTTTTCTCTTTCTCTTTTTTTCTTTGCAAACTTAAGGAATGTATTCAAGCATCTGGCTAATTCACATACCATTAACTCTCTAAAGATTACATATGCACACCTAATTAGACCTGCATAATTTATTTTAAAAATGAATTTACTCTCATATTTATATTTTATAGCTGTGCTAAATTCTTAAAGGGCACAGAGGGAGAATTTTATAAGCAAAATGTTCGGAGTCCTTTGCCTCGAAAAGTTGGAAGGGTCAGTAGGGCTGTACCTAAGCTTAGTTTAAAAACCGTAGACACACTGTTTTGGCTATTAGTGAATGGGTAAATGGCTTTTTAAATACATGAATGAATGCTTGTTAGAAACTCTGAGATATAGCCTGTCTTTGTGCGGGAGCTGGCAGAGTGGGCACCCGTCCTGATGTCTGAGGTCCTATTGATTGCAGCAATATGACTGATCTTCCCTTTGCATCTGGTTTGTGGGCTGCAGCGAGTTCCTGCCAGCTGTGCTTTCTCAAGGGTTTAATAGTCTCAAACAGCTACAAGGACATTGTTCTCCAAAGGCTGAGAGCCTCATGTTGATGGCATACATCTCTTACTCCTGTGTGGCTCTCCACTAACTTAGCTATGAGGCCAGTACCACTCAGAAGAATGATTTGGATCTTGGCAAGAGGTGGGTTATCATAGCCTTCTTCAGAGGATGTGTGTGGGATGGGAAAAGCTGATCTGTACCCTGACCCTCTGTTCATCTCTCTGGTACTTGGGTGCTAAAGACACTCAAATCCTGAGAGGCAGTGACATTCTCGACTTATTCTTAGCAGTGAATTCCTGGGAAGTCTGCTAAGCAGCAGCAGAGAGGGTGGTTAGTAGCCGCCTGCTTTATGTCAGGCTGTACTGGAGTAAAGTTGCCATGGAGATGGGTAGGAGTTTAACTGAGCAGGGAGCTCAGCGGTTTGCCCTTGTGCGTGTAAATCTGTCTGACATGTCATGTGGATCATATTTGGCTCTGCTGCTCACATTTGAGGTCCACTTGCTTTTTTCTCCCCAGTTCCCATGTAGGAGAGCTGAACGACTGCCATGCGGTATTCATAGCACTGTGATATTAAAAAAAGGCAGAACTGGGATTGGTGCCTGCTCTTCCAGAGCCAATGTAAAAGTAAATCTGGGCACCGAAGGATGTTTAGTGCAGGTATCTAAGCCCTATAAGCTGGAAGGAACTTTCCCAGGCTAGAGCCTTTCTTGTGACAGCAGTAAGCATAAAAGAGAATTATTTAGAGGCAGAAACAGAAATCCCACAATTAGAGAGATGTTGGAAGGAGGAATCTTCCCAATTCATTTTAGAACTTGTAAAGCAGATTAAAATATGGGGGGAGTGCTGAATATAAATGCCTGCTTTACACTTGTAAAGAGTGTGCAGGCTCCACGTGCTCAGAAACATTGCTGGGAAAACATCAATTAAAATGCTTGAGACTGACAAAAGGCTTCAAGGCTGTTGAGGTAAATGGTGACTCATATTGGCTGAGAAGCAGGAAGGAAAAACATTTAATGGCAGAGCACACCCCAAGCTGTACTCTGAAATGAGGCGTCCCGAGGGGTTGACCTGCAGGCACCTGGATTTTAGCCAACGTCTGCTGATCTGCAGCCTTCAAAGGTGGAGAACCAAAATATTTTTCACTGACTTGGCAGCACGTCTCCTGCGTTTACGATTCACATAGGTTTGCGTGGTGTTATGGAGAGAAACTTGACATATTTCTGATTTTAGAGTAAGAGGGTACAGCCAGCTGGTGAAAATATTTGGAAGGAAGGGTTAAAAAGTTGGAAGCTTTGAAGGAGGGGGGAGAAAGAGGGAATAGGGCGAATGCAGAGATTTGAACGCCGCTTGCTTCAGCAGAAGCTAAGAAGCCCTCCTGAATATACTGCCTGGATTGTGGCATCAATTTGAGAGGGGAACAAGGCTTCTGCTGTTTTTATCCTGGGGAAAGAGGACTGGTCCTTTCAGCATAAGCTAGAACTTGTGCATCTCGAAGACTGGTGTGAGTCTGTGTTGTTAGTGGAAAAAGGCCTGATCACATGCATCAAAAGCATCTTCTCCTCCTCCTCCTCCTCCTCCTCTCCCAATCTCCTGTACCACTCTTAACGATTTAATCCATAGCAGTTTGTCTTCATGGACTGTAATTGATCTGTCCGTGATTTAGCTCATCAGATGCTCATTAAAGAGCTTGCAGCCTTTCTTATTCATGAAGAGTGAGAGTCAGGAATCTAAAACCACTTCGTCATTGTCTTAACTGGATTCATTTAGTATTCTGGGATTCGGGAAGGCTAATAAACTTATATGAGCTATTATTTAAAGGTGAGCTGCCAAGTGAACATGAAGAATGATCCGAACACCGGCAGTGTGCCGACAGCTCTCCAGCATCGGGTGTCAGGTGTGAGCAGCAGAGGGAATTGTTGCTAAAACCCCAGCAAGATATTCCTCACTGCTCTGCAGTGGATGTCCCACAACACCCTGCCTGTGTGTGATGGGGTGAGGCAGCTTGCAGTGGAGCTCCTGGAGCTGTGCCTGCAATGAAGATGGCATTTTATGCTAGCGATGTCAGTGGGATACACAGAAATGTTTTGTGCGTTGTGTAGAGTTTGAGCTTGACATCTGGTTTTCTTTACTGGGGGCCGCTATTGTTCTGAGCTGCCGCCCGTGCTCTGGCAGTGCCCGTAACAATGTGCGCTTCCCACGTTGCCAGCGCACACATGCTGAGAAAATGCCTCTCCCCATCCTATAACGGGTACGCTGGCAATCTGCAGAAGAGAACAGTACCCCTGGGCTGCAGAAAGCAGTTTCCTTTCCCTGGTACTTTAGTGAACACTTGACATATTTCCAAGCTGTAGGAAGAGGAGATGGGATAGATGGTTGTCCATTCTGCTCCTTCCTGAGCCTGGCTCCACATGCCAGACACTTCCAGAAAGATGAATAACTCCCTATAACTACTGAATTTACTGTGTAGTCATATATGTGGTATCTTCAAATTGCTCATGCCTTGGAGGTCTCTTAAGTGACTATAATCACACATGGGCTCTTAAGTTGTCTGTGGTCTTTTAAGGTGGCAGTTCTCCCAGGGAACATATGCAGCTGATCTTGTGTCTGCGCCAAGTGTACTGACTGTGGGAAGCTGTGGGGGCCCCCCAGACAAAGCCCTGCATGAGAGATCTGAATCCTGGCAGGACGTGCTGCCATTTACATGAACTGACTTCCCACTTGCTGTGCATATCTGGATTGGGAAATCTTTGGGAATAGAAACCCTTCCTAACTGCTTGGAGTCACAGTATTTATAAATACTCTAAGCTTGTGTTTATAATTGTATGTTATTCTATGTAAATATTAATACCATGTTTTTCTTTCTTTGTAGTGTACAGAAGCCAAAAAGCATTGCTGGTACTTTGAAGGTTTATATCCTACATATTATATGTAAGTAGTCATTGCTTTTCTTGTACAAAAGAGAATTAGATTCTGTAGGCTCTTAGACTGTTGTTCTTTCACTAATTATACTTTTTCCATAACTTCTCTGAGACTTTTTCAAATTTAAAAATGATGATGCAGTAAACTTTCATTTCTATCCTTCCCTGTGACCCATCTCTTTCCCTTTCTCCTTATTAAAAGAAGTGTACAGGCTTGTTCTGCCAAACACCCCGGCTGACCTTTCCAACTGAAAACAAAACTCAAGTTCTTGAATAGCTCTTACTTCAGAACGCTGAAAGGAAACATAAGTAGAGCAGTGTGCAGACAGTTCTCCCTTTGTTTTGAACAAGGGCAGGTAATCAGACAGAATACCAAGAATGCTTTGAAAGTAACTTTGTCCCTGTGCTAATACTGTTGTTTAATTTAGGGAGTTGAGGTGATTTGTTATCCATGGCATAACTGTCCTTTGGTGAGTGGCATCTACATTCACATCAGGCTTGGGTGTCAATGACCTGTGGGTATATGCTTGAGGATCTCTCTGAACTGCAGTTTTCTGTTTCATATTGCCCACAGAAATGACAAAAAAGTGGATGAAATGTGTGGGTGTCCTGTGGGAGGTACATTCCATGTGGATTTGGGGGCATAAATGAGATAAATGTAGTAAACTTTGTCCCTGGGTTGTATAACTTTATAATTGCAAACAACTGTAAACATAAGTTTAAAAAAAAAAGAAAAACAAAGTGGAGTGGAAGAGTAAGTAGCAGCAGCATTAGGTTATTTGTTCCCTGAGCAAGCCCTTTCTTGCAGAAGGATTGGAAATTACTGTAATCCTTATGCTACCCAAGAACTTTCCTCCCTTTTCTTCTCCACCTCCATTTCATCTGCCAGAAGTGGGAGAGAAATGCTGGAGACAAAAAGCAGCCAGGAAGCCAGTTGCGAAACAAAGCTCACAGAAAGAATGAAACACTATGTAATCATCTGTGATCCTGAATATTAACTGCTTAGGAAGTGTTTGTGCCTAGAACTCACTGTCTTCTTTTCAGGTGACTGAAGTGTTGAGAATTACTCATAAATGGTTGGCCAGAACAGATGGGGGAATTTAAATAAGTTCGTTTTCTTTGCTTGCTAATAACAACAGGACTTTGGTTCTGCCTACATTTTATTTTGTTTTGCTGCAGTGTGGGAAAGAATCTGGGATGTTATGAAATTACAAAAATCCCACTGTACCTTGACATTCAGGATTGTGTTATTCATCATCACCGTGGTGTTTTGCTTGTGTTTCTGCCCATGTGCTCTCACAGATAGAGTTTGTCTCCCTTGGCAATACAGAGGGGTAGCTACTTGGATATTGGGTGTTTGTTCAGACTCTATACAGAGTCCTGCAAAAGCAAGGAGTACAAAAAAAATCCTGTTGTGTGTTGACAACGTCAGGTCAATCAGAAGACTGTCACTAGTCATCATGTGTGTTTGTGGTAGTTACTGCAGCACCGTGTTTTCTGAGTCATTGCATGAAAGTGTCGTGGTTGCCAGTCTTCTGCACGTTTTCTGTAAGTAAATGGAAAAAGGAAAAAGGAAGGGGAAAGGGGTGGGATGCATGTACTCAGTGATTGTCCCGATGGTGATGAGTGTCACATTAATGCTATTGTTGTTGTTGTGATTATGAGTTTAAGTGGGCAAGAAGAAACACTAAGGAAAGACAATAAGGATTTGGGGATGGTAAAGCTCAGAGGATAGATAATGTGTGACACGTGAAGGAATACAGAAAGGAGGGGAGAGAGGGTCTTTGAGTGCATAGGAGCCCAGGAGGTTTAAAGGGGTCACACATCAAAGCGATAGGAAGATTGTCGATGTCTGCAGTGCCTGGGGTTTCCTACTTCGTTACTTCTGCAATTTCAATTTTTGTCTAAGATCACCAGCTGCTTCCTACCTGCACTGTCTCTTCACACCTGTATGGTGGAGGAGAGGCACAACTCCAATTTCAATATCTTAGGGTGAAGTCCCATTGCTTCAGCACTTGTTTGACCCTTCACTGAGTTAATTCAATTTGCTAATCCCACAGAAAGTTGTTCATTTTAGCACATTCGAGTCAGTGTTGAATCAGCTTGGTACAGTTTTTGGCAAACACTGGTGAAATGGGAGGAAGGGAGCATTCTGCATGTTGTGGGGGAGGAGGCATGAATAGCATCGTCTCCATTAGCATATGGTTAGATGTGAAATCATCTAAAGGCATAATATGTAACTTTGTCCTGAGACTGCCTCCTCTGTACAAATCTAGATCTGGGATGTGCTGTAGTGAAACAGGTTTTATTTTATCTTACAAGTTCTGTAGCAACAGCCCATACGAAGCAGATATATTTAGATTTATATTTAAATGAGTTCGCAATAGATTCCATTCCTTTCTACCACTGGTTTTCTGAAAGAACTTTTTTCTACCCAGTTAACATATGTGGTCTCTCCTTTGGTCTTGAGACTATCTTTGGAGACTTACAAAACCCAGCAATACAATCCTTTTTAATGATTTCCCTGTGATTTCAGTCCCGTGCTGGCACTATGTCACATCTCTCAGGGAGACAGTTTGTATTACAATGAAAAGGTTGGCATGTCAGCTCAGAAATGCCAAGTCCTGCATCTATTCACAAATGTAGTGTGGCGTGCTGGGACCAAGGTATCCTTGGACTGGCATATCTATATGCCTTACCACTTTTGGGGAGGCACGTCCTCCTAGAAGGTGCCTGCCTCTCTTTAAATTACCCAGAGTAATAAAAATCTGGTGGACTGTCACGTAAAATGGTGGTTTGCTTTTATCAGAAGTTTGAAGGCAAGATAGCTGAGTTAATCTTTCCTGTAAAGGCTCTACATCAGCCATCTGAAGAGAGATAAGAATGTGTCTGCTAAGCAAGAGGAACATGGGATAAGAAATCAGTGTGCCAAAAGTAGTGTTCTGGAAATTCAGCTAGATTTAGGGGGGTAAAACTTGCAGTGATATGACCATTCTTCTTTTGGAGCTTAAGTTTTTTATTTTTTTTAATTCAGTCTGTCTTCCAGTGTAATTATTTGAAAAAGAAAAATGTGTTAGAAATGTTGCTCAAAACTTCCTTAAAACTTGTCTGTTATGCTTTCTGTCTTAACAGCTAGGGCAAAGGTTGGAGATCTCTGTGCCAGAACTAGTGATACATATTTCTGTCCAAATATTTAATGATATTAGTATTTTTTAAAAATAATTTTTTCAGTGGTCATAGTTGTTTTATCCTTCATATATCATCAGTAAGCTGTAGCTTAATTCAAGCATGTTTCTTCCAAATGTAATTCCATTTCTTAAGGCTAGACTGAGGAATTGATAATTTTCCAAATTTTTCTCCTTCTCCTGTTTGAATAAGATACAGCTTATGTCAGACCAGAAGTGAACATGGAAAGCTTACCCAGAATTTGAGAGACATAGACTGGTCTTCTGTTGTTAATACAGAGAATTTCCAACACTGCTCTTAACTTATTTCCCCAACCCAGCCTACCATTTCTCCATGTTCTGGTTGCCTGAGTCATCAGATACTGTTGGCAGTTGGGTACTTTCCTCCTGCTTCAGTAAGATGTTTATTTATATGCCCTAGAAAAATAAGTAAGCAAATATAAGGCAGAGAAAGGAATTAGTCATTGGAGTCTAATTCTTATCCTTTGGAAAAGCAGGGAGCCAAGTTATTCCTGAATTTGCTTAAAGAGTTAGATCATACATCTCCTTGTGTGGATGCACAGAGAGCAATTCAGAATTAAAGGTGTCTCAAGAGACTTGACTCTGATGGTCTACAAGAATCCTCATCCTACTCTCATTTCAGTAAGCCAGGTGAGCCTTATTCTGGATGTGCTGATGGTTGGCAGAAGAAACAGTCAGGATACTTCTCTTACGTGGCAATAATGTGAATAGTAACACAGTAAATGCATTAGATTGCAAAATGAGCTTCCCTGTATGCAGATGCCAGCAGCATTTAAGATACTCCAGTTGTTTTTTCCACTTCTAAATTGGGAATAAATAGGAGAGGGAAGGCTGCCTTATGTTTTGCTGATGAGGAGTAGTTGGATTGGAATGATTGTGAATGTCCCTCTCATTGCAGGGTGAAGTCTGTTCCCCGGTATGACTGATCAATCCCATAGGTCTTTTCTGTTTATTTTTCCTTCAGTTGTTAGCTACCATCATATTGGGGCTTTTAATGAGGTGATAAATTCCAGATGCATGTTTCTAATCCTCTCCTTGCCAGGCTTCATGGCATACTTACAAACCAGCACAAATGTTTTTGAGTATGAGTGGTAGGCATGTGTCCACAGCAATAGAAGTACCATGGCTGATGTCACTGGGTCAGTGAAGTAGTCACCCACAGGGACGAGGGCCCATTATCTATCCACTGCCCTCTGAGCCTCACCATGGGGTTTTAGTTCATTTTTTTTTTTAACCCATTCAGCTGCCTGCCTGTCCAGGCTGTAATGTCTGCMCTTGGTTACAAGAATATTGAGGGAGACAGTGTGGAAAGCCTTGCTGGAGTTGGGGTGAATGACACTTTCCACCCTCTGGTTTGTCCACAGATACCTTCCACTGCCAGTGTAGTGGTAGAAGCTCTTCTAGCTGGACTTGCTGTCCCTTGCAACTACTACTTGTAGGTGACAATTGGCTTTCCTAACATCACACCTACTTGTATATGTGATGGTTTCTAAATGCATCTTTGGTAGCCCGTACCTGCTTCCACCTCCTAAATACTGACTTTTTGCATCTGAGTTCAGCCCTGGGTTCCTTGTCTTAAGTAGGTCTTGACTTCTCAAAGGTGTGCTACTTGGGTGAAAGACCTCCAGAAAGAAACATGGACATTTTCTCTGGAAGAAACTGTGAACCATTGCTGTTGGTAATTATGTGAAGAACAGAATGAACAAGGGGAATGCCATCTTGTAATATCTTCTAATTCTTATCCAAAGCAGGACCTGAATTAATGTTGAAAGCATGTACAGGTGGAAGTGCTGTATTTTTAGGCTAATATGTTTCAGCCATAGAAACTAGTTTACTGTATACAGCAGACAACTGCATGTGTACACATTTATGTTGATTAAATCTGTTTAATTTTTCATTTAAAATTAGTACAGGAACTTAAAAAATAAATGTTTGCTGATATTCTTCATGTTTAAAACATGTTCCTGCCCTGCATGGGAAGAACCAATTATTTTTCTTGTTGTGGAGAAGAATGCTGAATATGTTTTGTTTGTGGTTTTTCGTGGGTTTCGAAGTAAATTTCTTGTGCATTTCTACGTGCTTCTCTAACTTTGCAGATTAAGTTTAGTTGTATTTATCGCACAGTCATATTCCTCTGGGGTTTGAATGTAAGCCCTTATGTTTTTGGTGGTCAGTCCATAATAATTCTGTGCATTATCAAGAACCTGCAAAATGTTCCAGATGAAAACATTAAAAAAGCAATTTTTCTCTTGCTGTTACTCAGATAGCTTAGAGGGTGTACCAGAGCTGGGAAACCACCCCAAACCAGACACTGGGTGTGTTGCATGATGGCAGCTATGTTCTGGGCTCCACATCCTGTTCTGTTTACTGCTTTTAATTAAGTCGGCTTTCCTGACGGCACACTTAGCCTTCCATTGCAATTACAGCTGCATGAAGTGTCAGCAGGTGTGTGCTTAGGGCAGTAATATAGCTGCTGATTTATCCTTCCATTTGGTTTGAAGCCAGTGGGGCGGAGGGAGAGGGGAGGCAGTGTAATAGTTCTGCATGCTTCCAGGTGCCTTGAGTGGCTGGCACTGTGCAGAAACAGAGGCCTGGATTCAGGCCAGGGCCACTAATTTTGCAGCGAGCAGCCCCAGGAAGGGCCTGTTTTCATATGTAGTTTCACGCAAGAATGTAAGTGCACGGTTTGTGTCATGAAGGAAGGCAGCAGTAATTATCAGGCCATCTGTATAAGAAGGCAGCAGAAACCCACCACCATTGCTCAGTCCTGTGTGGCCGTAAACCATAACAACACAAAACGTCACAACCAGCTTCAGCAGTCGATGCCCTTGAGGTGGCTCACTCCTTGATTCAAATAAGGGACGAGATTCCCTTGATGTTGATGAAGCTGCTGAGGTTGTAGTCCCGACTGCTGTAATTACCCAGCTGCTAGATGCCTTGCCACACACTTGAATTTCCTTCAATGGATCAGTTATCGAAAGTGCAATCTGGGGAGAATTAGGCTGCCAAATTAACACCCAACTCAACTTGCTAGGAGTGAGTCCTAGGGAGGGGAGAGGGATTTAATATCTCAGCCTTCACAGGCCATCAAACAGGTGATGGACCTAATTTGAGATTTAAAGCTCTGAATGATTTTGGAGTTGGAGACTGACCAGGTATAGGCAGTTTATTCTGAGAAAGGTGAGGAAAGAGGAAAAGACGGCATCCTCTGTCTTCCAGTGGGGTACTCGTCTGAGACCAGACCCACCCCTGGCCAAGGTGGAGCAGAGAACCCAGTCCCATCTGCTTCTTAGTTTCAGAGGATGCAATAAACGCAGTTATGACTTATCATGAGTGAGCCTCAGTTTTTCCTGTGGAGGGTGTTTGACTTGAAATGCTCATCAGATCATTAATTCTTCCATGTTCCAGGCAAGAATCCTAATGAGAGGCTGAGGATCAGTTTCTTCTGGCTTCCTGTAAGTGGGACAGGAAGGGTTGCACCTGGTTTGAGCTTCAGCAGACAGCATCACGGTGCATCTGACACCAAAGTCATCTTGAAGTTTCTAACCCTTTCTAAGTAGGGAGGTCCTGAATTAAAATTTTGAAAGCCTTGGTGGCACCTAACAGTTGGCCATTACTACCCAGTCCTTCTCTGCATTTGATTATGCAGTGGCTTGGTGAAGGGGAAAAAAGGTTTATTACTTGTTAATGTCTTAAATTGAGGCAGACAGCAAATTCCTGGATACCCATCGCCCTCTGCCAGCAGACTGCTTATGATTTCCCAAAGCAGGGATGGGATGCAGTGGGACTGCCCGCCTACTTGGGAGCAGCTTGAGCTGCGAAGAACTAATCATCTGTTTAATAGGGGGCCTGGTGATTAACTAGAATTCCTCATTCCTGTGGATCTCAGAAATTTATAATGCCACCTCCAGAAAATTCAAACTTGTCATACACGTTATCTGTGGCTTACTTTTGTCAGAGCCTTAAGCTATGCTGTTTCTCTGCTTTGTTCTGTGAAAGAAAAGCCTGCAGCCTGTGTTGGAAAATGGCTATTGAAAGTTCCGTTTACTGCCAGCAGGCAAAGCCTGAGCCACAGCAGTTCTTGCTAGGTTCTGCCACAAGAAGAGCAGAGAAGATTGCTCTGGAAATGGATATGTGCTGGCCAAAAAGCCATGTGGTGATACTTTACAGACAACAAAGAGAGTTCCTGTGTAGGGTGACTTTCCTCTTGGGGCCTGAGAAGAGAGGACTGGGGTTATGAGAAGCCATTGGGTAGCAGAAGATGGTGAGAAGGATTGGTTTGGTAGGAGCATCTGACCAAATACTTCTCATCCCATCGGAAGTGGGGGAGTATTTGCCATATTCTGCTGAGCTCTTGCACAGAGATGGTGTTTATAGGTTCTTCAACTAAAGAGTAATAGAGAAATAAGCCCTTTTTCAGCTGTTGCCTGCTCTTGTTTTTCATGTCTGTGTGAAGGACATGAGCCAAGTATCTTGTCGTCTTGTAGGAGATTTTAGTTGTGTCAAAGCAGACAGGACTCTAATCTGGGCTAATATTGTTTCTACTCTGTAGAACAAAATTACCTGACATCCCTTCTTTAGTGCTCTCCTGGGTACCAGCAGCAGTGTTTTTACTCTCAAGTACAGATGTGTGCTGAGGTCACAGCTACATTAATCTATGAAGCAGTTATATTTCTTATAATATACTTATCTATTCACTACTTATCAGACCTATGTTTTACAGGGCACTGTTATTGCATATGCTGAGAGATCACCTTTGCTGTTCATAAGAAGAGAAATGCTTGTGAGTGCTGAGAACCTGTAACTGCAGGTCACTGTGGTGGAATTGTGTCTGCTGAAAATTAGGCTGTGTACATGCCAAGGAGACACACTGAACTCTAAGACCGAGGCAGGAAAGCAGATGTTGCCTGTCCCTCTGCTCCACCAGCCAAAGACCGTGCCTGTCTTACTGCTCCTCAAGCACTTGAGTGAATGCCAGTGGGAGGATGCGGCCTTTGTGTTGCAGTGTCTTTCTGGAGAGAGATTAAACCACTTTGAGACTCAGAAATAGTTACTTAGGTGGAACTCCTGAGTATAGAGTTGGACTCTTGTGTTTTGATTTCCATGTTCAGTGGGCACTTGTAGCAAAACAGATTCCTTGGGATAACCGCTCCATCGTGTGGTGGTCTTCCCCATGTATGTGTCTTTCCTTACACAGCAGTACAGGCAATTGGTTTTCTTTGAAGGCTGCTTTTTATGGAAAGATGGAAATACACATACAGAATGTCTGAAATTAATCAGTGGTTAAATAAACTTGGTAGAAAAATAACTCTTTCTCAGTTACATGGTACATTTTATTGTTCTACTTCATCCTTCATCCGTCAGGTCTGAGTCTTGTGGCAGTGTAGTCCCGTTGAGCTCAGTGACATCTCTCCTCATTGATAGCACAGCCACGACTCAGAGCTTCATCAGAATTGTTTCTGCTAGTCACTTTGTGGTGATTGCCTGCTTTTTGTTTCAAGGCTTATTTCATTTATCTCTGTTCAGCATCACTGTATCCTTGCAGCTGAGTTGCAAGCAGATTAGATTGTTTTATTTTTTTGTCCTAGAATAAGTAAATGCATATGCACACTTCAGCTGTCTGCTGTCGTCTGTTCAATGGTAGCAGACCTGAGCCTTCTGACTTTGAGGGCTTAGCACCGAGTCTGCCTGGAGGTGACCCAATCTCAGCAGTCCATCCCTTACAGTTCTTAGGAGAACTCCTTCTGGTCTTCTGCCCATGCCAGTATTAGGACTGCATCTGGGGCTTCCTTAGCTTCATCTAATGCTACTACCAGCCCCACCCCAGTTTTTCTTTTGTGTTCTTAGTTTCGGTCTATTGCTATATTCTCATTTACACAGCCTCCTGACTCCCTTTAGTTTTCCTGCCCCTTACTACAAAAACTGCCAGTGTTTCCTGTGTTTCAGTGAATCCCAATTTGCATCATAGAACTTACAGGTGCATGCAGCAATCATTTAACCTGTGACTGGCATGCAGCCTTTTTTTTGGATTTCAGGTCAGGCTTGTCTTCAGAACAGTGGTTAGAAATCATGCAGTTTACTGTATCTGTTTGTTCAGGTGGGGTTATGGTCTTCTTTCACCCTCCCATCCTCTATCTCTGTGTCTACAGTAGGGTTTCTGCCACTACATGTGGATTGACAACTTCTGTTTTGTTTTACTCTTCCAAAATGCATTACTAAGCAAACATCTTAAATGTTAAATGATGTTTTGGCACACATGATCCAAACTGTCTAGAGAGGAAATGTAAAGAACACCACAGCTTGCATTTCAAAGAGGTGGTGGTGGTGGGGAATGCAGTTCTTTGCTGCAGCAGCTCTACTAGGAAGGGACAACTGTGTAGATGCAGATATAAATGGAGAAGAGCTATTGGACCATTTCACTGAGCAGCTATTATTCACAGAACATGTGCAAGTACAGGGTTGGTTTGTAGGGTTTGAGTTCATACCATATACCTTTATGTGAAACTTTGTGCTTTGCTTGTCCATAAAGGAAGGAAGTTCAGTGTCATGATTTAAGTGTGAACCCACAGAAAAACCTTGTCCCTGTGATCTGACATGCTGTGTAACTTTGATCTGTGACACAGCAGTTCCTTGGTGTGTCAGCAGTTCAAGCGGTTGGACATGCAGATACAGTCCTTTCGCTCTACTGAATTATGAATGAAAAGATGTACCTTCTAAATCATAAATCACAATGCAGACAGTTTTCGAGAGAGAGACCTTATTCTTGGTGAAGTTGCAGATTAGCAAAGCAACTAATTATGTCTTATCCTGTATCATGGGTTAACTTTTGATCAATGAAACAGGCGTTGCCATAGGGAAGTGCAGTTCTTGGGATCATCACTGATATGTGTGAAAGAGGGAAATTGACTTTAGAAGAGTCTTTTGGAGATGGGTTCAGTCCGGTTCAGATTGATGGTAAGGCTCATTTTACTGCAACCAGCATAGGGCACAACTAGTCCTTCTACATAAAGCAGAGCCAAAGCATGGGTGTAATTTTTAAAAAATGCATCCCATTTCAATAAATATATGTGTGTGTGCTTAATTATGGGGTTTTTTTAAATGAACTAGGGTCTTAATTCTGCTGCAGTTTGCCACCAGGCAGTAAGAGATGGTACATCAAAGACTGATTATAGTTAAACTTGTATGTTACTCCATTAATAAGCTGATTTTGTTGTTGTCTTTTGCCAGCTAATAAATCTGGCTTTTGTAAGTTAATTGTCATGTAATTGGGATCGATATGGTCAGGAGTTGTGTTGTTTTTTCACAGCACATTGAATCAAGAACAAGAGATCAGCAGAGCTTTTGCTGTAGCTTGATGGCAGTGTCAGCAAACTGTTCATTCCTCCAGTCTTTTTTGGTGCTGCTGTCAAGTGGTGGGGAATACAACCAGCAGGTTGTTATTGCGGCATCATCCTTGATTCCAGCCTTGATTCCAGGCTCCTAGATAGGGATATGTGTGTCCATTCTCACAGGCACACAGAATAAAGCACCTGTTTGCTTTTGTGGGTAAAAGGTGACAAAGTTACTAGGGTCAGATCTCAAAGGGATTTCCCTTAGAGTTGTGGTACTGGTTTACCTTCACAGATCCACCCAGCAAATGCAGTGCTCGGCCTTGGATGAGTTGGCTCAGAAAGCTTACTGACTACCAGGAACAGGAGCCACAATGAGAGACTCCTCCATCCTTTGCATCATTGTTTTCAACCATTTGAAAGCGCAGTCATCTGAAACTTCTCTTTGATGGCCTGTTTGTTTGTCAGCCAGTGGTCTCAGGAGCTTCATAAATATTCAGCAGTGTAGTCTGTCTGACTTCCAGCTGGTCCTTTAGCCTTCTTTTGCAGGAATAAAAGCTAAGCCACTGAGACTTCAAAAATGGTGCTGACTTGTAGCATAGATAATTTAAAGGTAAAAAATAGATTCAGGTATTATATTCCTCATACAGATATTCCTTTAATTTTGGTGGTTTGAATAACCATAATTATGAATTTTAAAATAGCTGTTTCCCATCTCTTCTGACTCTCAAGAAAACAGATGCAAAATAAGCAAGGCAAGCATGGGCATGGGGGAGGTGTATGTGCAGCCTCTGTGGCCTCTCTGGTTTAGTTTAAATTTTGTTACAGGTTAAGCTGTTAGGGCTCTCCAGTCCCCATCCTGCCTGTGGTCAGGTGTAGGTGTCTGGGCTGACAGAGCCAGTGTGTGGAGGCAGAGATAAAGACTGCTCACCTTCCTAAAAGCCTTCTTTTACTTTTTGTCCTTATGGCCTCGAGAAGGGCTTCTAGATTTATGGGCTCTGTTTCTTCTCTGCTTTGCTGGCCCAACAAAGTCCTTGCTGTGCAGCATCTGCCAAGGGGGCAAGTGCCTGTCACTGTGGATGAAGTGCTCCAAACAAAAGCAAGTCAAAGAGCAAAAGGGTACCTTGACCACTGGTTTAACAGAAGGCAGCTGCTTCCAGCCCATTTTGTAAGGTACCTGGATCTGTCCCCGAATTGAACATATGTCTTGAAAGCTCCTGTTGGGTTGATCCACTGCGAGAACATGGAGGAATGCTTAATTTCTTGGTCCCAGTGGGACTGAAGTTAATGCTGACTTTGTAAGTCTTGTTAGTAGTTTTGTGAGGTCTGATAGCTTTGAGTATCAGCAGTTGTCATGGTCCTGGCAAGCTTTAAAGAAGAAAAATTGGAGATTGGTCACTTTCGACTTCAGTGACAGGAAAGTGGGTGTTTTCTCTTTTGGTATAAGCAAATTCCTCTGCCTGAGTCTCAGACTGGGTGCCTGAGTCTGTTAATGAACCTTGCCATGCTGATCATGTCAGATCCTCTGGCTTGCCTAAAAAAAATCCTACTTATTTGTCATCAGAAGAGCATGTAACTGTTTTCACTTGCAAAACAACTGATTATGTATCCATAGAGCTGCCTCCTCTGGCTCCAGTTAGAGGCTGAAGCCAATGTGACAATGTATTTTGTGAGTGAGGGCTTGTTAATTGAGCATGTAAATGTGTAATTGTCTGTACAATTATTCAATTGACATGGTTTTAGTTTGCATACAAATATGGGAGCACAGTCATGCAGCTGAGCAAATTGTCCAAGATGAGATGCTTAAATGACTATGTGCATTGTGCACACAGATGTGAACACCCTTAAAAAGATAATCCAGTTGTGGTCAGCTCCTCTTTTCTTTTGGTATGTAGATATACTAATCTGCACGTTTTCATCCAAGTCTGGAACATACCATAGTTTCTGTGTTACCCTGGGCCTTTTCCCCACTAAATATGTTTCATTGGTGTGGAAAATGGGATTTACTGTAGGAATTGTTCAGAGGTTGCCCTTAATGTATGCTTGCTTTTAGTGAAGTGGTACCTTGTGCTTACAATGACTGGTGCTGTAATACCTTTAAAATCGTTCTATGCCATATGAAATATTAATTTGAAGTGTGGGCTTTTTTTAGAGGAAAGCCTACTTTAATAAGGAGAGTTGTTGGCAGTTGCAGTCCAGCAAAAAAGGTGTAAAATTTGCAAATAATGGTACAGTTGGAGTTTTCTCTGCACTCCGTGCTTTCTCTGCTTGGAAGCTGCTGATCTTCAAAGAACAGGTGATCTGGCAGTTTTGTCCTGGCAATTCTTGTTTGTTGCATTGACTAAAACTCCAAATGTCTGTTTGAGGTATGCAGCGTTCATTTACTGTGAAAGAAAACACCGTAATACTGCTTTTCTTGATAACTTGTCCGTTTTTATATAAAGTTGAACACTACATTCAGTCTTCCTGAGGTTGCTTGAGATTAAGTATATAGGAAAGTAGTTTCAACAACATGCAAAAAGTTCCTGAATAGTGATAGAGCTGTGCCATATATGTGATTGACAACTTTATCCAGCCAAGAGTAGTCTGTTCTTAAAATAATGCTTTGGTTGGGGGTGTGAATGGTGTCAGGGTTGGGAATGCCATTTTAGTCCGAGTGACAGCCACTCCCCTAACACCCCTGTCTCTTTATTTCTCTGCAGATGTCGCTCCTATGAGGACTGCTGTGGTTCAAGATGCTGTGTGAGAGCTCTCTCTATCCAGCGACTATGGTATTTTTGGTAGGTCATTTGGGAATTTTATTTTTGTCTCTGTCTTGTTTGTTGGACTTAAATCAGGGTATTGCCAGCCCTGCTATTTTAAAATACTGTAGGTGCAAGTATGCAGTAAAGTATATATGTACATAGAAATGCAAGGACTTTGGTTCTTTGATCATAAAATTCTCCCGATGTAGTGAGAAAACACTGAAAAAGGGGGTTTTTCATGTCAAGTTCACCTTTCCTGCTTCTGCCTCCTGCTGGTTTGTACAGGCAGCGGTTCCACTTTTATCCAAAATTGCTGAATTCTTTATGCCTGTCTCAGCTACTACCAAGCAGCAGCCTTCGTCTGTTTTTGTTGGGCTCTCAATTTTAAAAGTGAATTGTATGAGGAGGATTGTGCTTTTAAGGCAGGGTTTAATATATTTTTGCCAGCTGAATTGAGGCTTCAGTTAGAAAGGAAGAGAAGCACATTTATGACTATGAGGATTTCACTGGAGATGACAGCAAGGGAAAAGAAGGCAGAAAGATTGAGCTTGTGAAACCAGCAGCTCAGTAATCTGGATAAAGCTTAAACTAATCACTGTTATATGCATAATGAAAAAATAAGGTAAATTCCTTTTGGAGGGGAATTTAAGAAAGCACCTGAATAAAACCTTCTCATTACAGCAGAGAGAAAGCAAATGCTCTCCTAGAAAACCTGATTTCAGGCATTTTTGTGTGGAATTTGAAGACTGATTAAAAAAAAAAGCCTTCAAAATTGAAACAAATAAACAGTGAAAAACGGAAGCCTGATATATACTATAATACAGAGATTTCCCAAAGCTGACTGTGGGATTTCAGTGTACAATCCTTACTGATGTAAGTGAAGAGCTCTGTATCTCAATCCCTGGGGTGACGTCGTAAATCTCTGTTTTTCTGTTCAGAAAAAAATCCTTTGCAGGAACACTGCCAAAGGGGAATGTATTAATATTGGCTCAGGGAAAAAGCACCTCCTTCTGCTCTCATTTCTAATGTAGAAACAAGAACAGAGTTTGAGCCTTTGCATGAAATAACTCTTGCTGCCATGCTGTGCCACACTCTTCCTCTCAGGCACCTGGGAATTCTCGAGAGGAGATAAGCATGGTGTGTAGGCTTGCCTCTGGCCAACTTCCTTCCCTTCCAAAAAGCACAGTTGTCATTGTCTTCCACTAAAAGGCCATGAAACAAGATGGCAATTACAGGCAGAAGAACCATTTGTATTTGGAAGGGCTTGCATGAGTCACTAGCATGTCTGATCAATGAAACAGTGAAAGCTGCTCTCTGAGGAACAATATCTGATGTGCCCTTGCTGCATGTTCTTGTTCCCACACCATCAGGGCAAGGGAATTATGATGACAGTGTAGTTAGGTTGGAAAAGGAGCTGAGAGGAGGAGAACTGTCTTACATCTTTTTTATTGAGAATGTAATGTCCCATCTAGGAAGTACAAAGCAAAGCTTGTCATCATCAGTACTGAATGCTTCAGTCTTCTGGCTTGAGCTGAAATGCCAGCTACCATATTTCCCACAGGAGACAAAAGTAAAATGTTGGGTAATTTAGAAATCCTCTTTGTCCCCCACAAACCTCCTGAGCAGCCTAGATGTTGTAAGCCTGAGCCCTGCATCCAAGATGTGGAGTTTGAAACTGTACTGACCTGGACTTTCAGTTCAGCATCCCAGTGGCAAAGGTCAGGTATGAACCTGAACCTTTGAAAAGTTCAAGCACGTTTTACTTTTGGGTTTGTATTTCCCATGCCAGAAAACATTGACAACAGTACTAATCACTAAAGATGTCCATAACATATCCCTAAGTGCCTTATGAGTGCTATCGCAAATGACAGACCTGCTCACAAAAGGCAACCTGTATAAGAAACCCTGTTAAAAGTTGTAGGCTGATGTACTCTCAGTGAACAGTCTGGATTTAAATGCTGCCTAAATGCGCAGGTTTTGATTTCTCTCTCTTTTTGCCTAGGTTCCTTTTGATGATGGGAGTTTTGTTCTGTTGTGGAGCTGGTTTCTTTATCCGAAGGCGGATGTACCCTCCTCCATTAGTAGAAGAACCTACTTTTAACGTGTCTTACACCAGACAACCAGTCAACACTGCATCAGGTCAGGGACTGCTCACACAAGTTTCGCTGGTTTCTTACTTTTGCTGAGGCACTTAGAAAGGGTGAGGTTTGAGCTTTTGTTTCATTGGTTTCTGGAATATGTGGGATTTGTACAAGAGATTGCACTGCACTAAACCATGGAGCCACCTCCTGCAATGAGGGACATCTTCAGCCTTTCCAACAGCATAATTCAGCTGCAGTGCACAGAAGTGGTTTTGAAACCCAGGATGACAGGACTTTCAGTTCCCTTCTGTTTTGGTTCCTAATACCTTTACAGCTGCGTGTCCATGCGTGGAAGGAGGCTAGCAAGCTCTCCGTTTGCAGTGTAGATGAAATGATAGGTGTCCAAATTCAACAGTCACATGAAGAAAGATTTTAAAATACAAAGAAAGCCTAGCATTTTCTTCCACAATCTGGCCATCCTGCAAGTATTTTCTTTTTGATTTGCCTCCAATTTTCTGTGCTGCGGTTTTTCTGTGGCAAAGTGGTCTTTTTCCCCTTGTTAGCCTGATTGCTGTCTCTCTGGTAACTAATGGCTGTGAGCATCAGGAGGATCTACCTAGTGAGGGCTCCTCTGGCAATATTGCTTTCTAAGTTTGTAATTTCTTCCCCTCTGTTAGATAGTTCCAGTTGGGAACTCTCTCAGGTCTAAATGGTTAAAAAGCTGTTACAGGCACAAACTGACATTTTATTCACCCTCTGTGTTTAAATTCTAAAAGGTTTTTTTTAGGGCTTTCATTCTGCATCTGTTTTTCCCCTTGACTGAACAGAGAGTATTTTTCAGCTGGGGGGGAGCCAATCTGACTAGACTAATATTTTTAAGCCTGAAAAATGGCCTTGAGTTTTTGTGAACAGGGAGCATCTTTGGCTGGATTGGTAAACACCAGATTTAAATTTAGAGCAGAGTTTTACTTTTTCATGGTGCTTCATGGAACATAAATTGTGGGCAAATGTAAAATAAGCACAAGCTCTTTGATGACCTGCTTATGGCACCTATTTCCAGACTATTACTGTTACTTAAAAGCTTTGGCCTCTGAGCTAGGCCCACCATTTATTTTATTTTTTATTTTTAGTTTTTCTACTATTCTAGGAATATTCAACAGCAAAAGGAATGGGAATTAGTAGTCAACCAAGTTCCCATTTTCCACTAGCTACTGTTCCAGGTTTGGTACCAGTAGCCAATTCACTGTTGAGGTGGAGCTCTTAAAACATGGCTCATTGCCCATCTCCCTCCCCCCCTGCAGAGATAGCAGCAGGGAAGCATCTTCTGCTGGGAGTGCTTTTTCTGTGGGCCTGATGGGGAGAATGGAAGGGGAAGATCCCTTAGAAGCTGTGTCACTGTAGGAAACACAGACTAGTACCAAAAGAAGAAAACCTGTTGCCTAACCATGATTTTTCCCCCCCCAGTCCATTTTTGTTTAAACAGACAGAGAGAAAGAGAAGAAAACTAATTTATGTCTTGAGATAGAGGCAGTCTGTGACTTCAGTTGCATTGTCATCTTCCACCACCCACTGTGATATCTGAGGAGGGTTACACAACAGCTTTGTTCTTTATGGCAGCAATCTCTGTTACTCCTTGTGTCATAGCCAAGGAATTTTGTGTTTGGTTATACATTTCCTTTCCTTGTCCCTGCAAGCTCCAACGTCATTTCCTACATTTAATCCGTGCAAAGTAATCTTGTCCCATTTTGTTAGCCAGCAGTAATTGGCTTCAACTTGGCTTTGTGCTTCGTGCAGGTTCACCTCCAAGCTGTATCATGCCTAGGAGGGAAAGTATCCATTTGAGCTGCACTCTGCCTTATCGGCAGATCTAGGACACCACAAAATAACCTGTGAAGTCCTTTTGTAAGACTTGACACTTGAGTCAGGGCCACCACAGTAGAAACGGCTTTGTCCATCTGGGATCCCACACCTCTCCTCTGCAGACAGAGGAGCTTTTCTGTCGGGAGAACTGAACAGGCCTCGCTGTTTTCCCTTTCTAATGGTAGTTGCTTGGGGTGGTGGTGCCCTCTGTTTCACTAAGTGATTTCCACTGGATGCGAAATTGAAACTTTTTGGTGATATCAGAAAGAAGTGAATGTAGTCCTGCAAGCCTGAGTTTTCTGTGGGAGGGAGAAAGATACTCCTTGTCTTTGCTCTGATGAACACTTTGAAAAAAACTTGTCTGAGTGTGCAGAGCACAGGCCCAGAGAGCACAACCTGATGCYGCTGCTGTTGTTGATACCTTTTCTTTCCTTTTCTTTCTTTCAGGGTCTCAACAACCTGGAGTGCCGTATTACACAGATCCAGGTGGACCTGTGATGAATCCCATGGCTATGGCTTTCCACGTCCAGCCCAATTCCCCACAAGGAAACCCGGTTTACCCGCCCCCACCTTCCTACTGCAACACACCACCTCCCCCCTATGAGCAGGTGGTGAAATCCTCCACGTGAGGACTCTGGCTCTCTGACCTGACTGTGTGAGAAGATGGTGCAATGGCAAAATGACCAAGATGGAGGGCATCAGCCCTTTTGAACACTTGCTAGTTCTCCAAGTCCTCTCTCCTTCCCTTCCCTGCACCTTTCCTCATTAAAGTTACTTGCAAAGGGGTGATTTTTAAATTTTTTTTCTTTTTTTTTTAGTAGAAGTGGATTTTTTCTTTGTCTTCAAAATGAGAGAAGTTGTCTTTGTAATGCTTTTAATGGAAACCTATATTTAAAACCTGTCTGTCTTTCTCTTTATTTATTGTTCATTTCACTCATGGTTTTAATTGCGTTGTGGCAGGTTACTGATTGCAGTTCTTTATGCGACCCCAGAGTGATGTGCAGCCTCCTAAGACCCTGCAGCAGAAATGCCCTCATCTAAGGGAAATGCCAGAGAAAGAGGGTAAAAGTAGAAGCAGCAGGGGAATGCTTTTACCAGAAATTGTGACTACCGTCTTCTTTTACGATTTTCTTTTACAATTTAGTTCTGACATATAATAGGAAGATGCTCTGATGAAAGTTGCTCTGACTAGAGTACCAGCATTGGTTGAGTCATGGCAGGGAAAGAGGGAGTGGTTACTTTAAATTATGCATCCAAAAAGTTAAGGGCTGGGACTTGAGTGTTTCCTGTCCATCACCTGGACTCTGCCTGTGTGATTAACATCCTGGCTTCCCCTTGTTTTGCCAGCACTGAGATTGTATGAAACAGACAATGACCTGAATGTTGGTAGTGAGAGGGAGGTGTTATAACCTCAGAGCTACTTGTGCCTCTTCACAGAACAGTTAGAAACACTGAAATGCATAAGTTTTCTTCCCTAAATAGGAAAATATTTACAGTAAGAAGGGATGGGAGCATAGGTACAAGTTTACTCTCTTTCACATTGATAGGAGTTTAGTACCTGAAAAATASTAGCTTTCATTGTAGTCTTACTGCTGCCACAAAGAGTGCCAAGTAAAGCTCTCATCTTCAGGTGACAGATCTGTAAATCTGCTCTCCTCTCTAGGTCAGACAAATAATAACTTTTTGGTACAGGTGTTTAATAGCATTCTTCGACCTGATGCACAGAGGGTTTGGCTTTCGGTCTCTCTTAGCTCTTCATGCATTTTGTAGTGAGTGCTCATGGCCAACTCTCTGAGTGACCACAAATAAACACAGAGCCCCTTTGGCTGTCAGGGCTCTCACACCCATCCATGTCTAGCAAAAATGTGAAGCTGCTCTAAAACATGACTATGTACTAATGGGACCTTCTCCCTTTGTGCATATTCAGAGTCATGTCACTGAGCAGTAACAAAAAGAAGATGCCATTGTCTCCTGCTGCTGAATGACCTGCAAAAACAGCGTAGCTGTGGGTTAGGAGTCCAGTGTGGTCTTTTTGGTACCAGGTGAATGCTCCTGTGTCATGCCAGCCAGGGCACAGAGGTCACCAAGGTGGTTTGGAGTAATCTGAAGACCTGTGTTGCACAAGCAGCCAAAGCTTTATTGTGCTGTTGTTACAAGCCAGTGGCTTCTGAGAACTTGTTTCTAGGTGTCAGGCTGGATTTGGAGAACATCCCCTTTACTGTGAATAAGAATGTCTAACAAAAACTTCTAAGGGCCACTGTTTCTAGCTGCTGGTGGAGTTAGTAACCATCTGGAACAGAGCTTTGGAGGAGTTCATTCCTGCATACCTGACTTGGGTGAAATTGTAACCGAAGCTTTCCCTTACTGTGCATCATAATAAGGGACAAAGCAAAGTACTTCTGTGTGTGCAGTCTAGGCTTGCGGCACACTTTAGATAACAAAAAGTGCATTTTATATATGAATACTAGGTCCATTTGCATATCACAACTGTACATATTTTCTAAATTAGTGTGCACTTGAAGTGCAAAAGCTGTGTATGTCACTGAGTGTGGTTGTGTATACAGAACATAATTTTTTAAAAGCAAATCCAACCTTTTTCTGTCAATAGAAATGGCAACAGAAATGTTAGTASATAGATGTTGTTAAGTCCTTTTATATTATGAAATGTATCTGTGACAGCTGGCATTGTCCTGGACACATTTGAATAGAAGCCTTTGTACACTGAAATTCAACTTCAGGTGAAGTTTTCCTGAAGTCCGGCTGATTTATTTCCTAGTGTTGATGGATGACACTACCTCGTACAACACATCGACTTCTCTGCTAGCAAACGTGTTTGGTCTTTTCTTGAAAACACTACACCTGTGTGGGCGTCCATATGCATTACTTGCAAATTGTTTACATGCCTTTCCTCTAGTTACCTTGCCAATTCCAACAGGATTTTACCTGGCAGTGGTGACGCCCTAGGAGCTGCCAGCTGCTGCAGCTTTGCTAATGTGAACTTCCCTGTGGGGATTTGGTGCTTTATCTGTTGGGAGTCTCTGGGTGCAGCTCCTGTGTCCTCTCTCTAACACAAGAGATATTTTGGTGCCTTGCTGAGGAGGCAGGGCGGTGTTTTGATTGCAAAATAAGGTTGGTGCTGGTGGCTGGGAGCCCTGGGGGTGTGTGGGGCACTCTCCTGCCCCTTCCCAGAGGCACTGGCCCAGTGTCCAGCTGACTGCCTGCCTGCCTTTGAGATCTCCCCGTCTACATCAGGAAGGCGATTTAGTGTCTTGTGCCGATCCGTCCCGTTTTTTGCAGCCGTGTTTCATCCAGGGAGGTTAAAATGCCTTGACAGGGCTTGGCCAGAATGGAGATGGTTTAGTGGAGCCACTGAACCGGGTGGAGAGCCAGGAACATGAACAATGGAACCCCTTGAGGTCGTTTCTTCAGTTGTGCATCCCCAAACCGTGTCTGGTGTACCTGTGAGGAGGCAGTGGCCAGGCAGGGAGGACACCTTTGAGGTCTCTGCTGCTGTGACCTGGCAGCAGTGAGAATTCTCCACCGATTTTCTGCTGAAATCTCCTACAATACTGCTCTATGAGAAAAGGCATGAGCCTGAGAAAACAGGGACTCTTGGTGCCATGTTTCATCACTTTGGGAAAAGATAATGTAGTGATAAACTTCTTCTGGTTTGTGGGTATTTTTGGTTTTTTTGCTTCAGAGGAACCCCTGTGACAGCTTGCACTGCTGTGACAAAAAACAGCTGGGACTATATTTTCCAAAAAGCTCTTCAGACCATGTGAAGAAGCAAAGGAGGTAGTCTTCTTTCTTCCCCACTTAAACAAAAGCCAACTCTAAAACCTCAGAAAGGTTAGCTTTATAGGCACATATCCAAAACGCAACTTTTTGCCACACAGGTCAGCCAAGAAGCTATAACACCTTTTCAGATAGTGAAGCCTATTTTTTCATGTTTCTGATCTAACCCTGCTAATTCAGTAGGTGTGCCAGGATGTCTTTGTAGGCCCTGTGGCTGTGGGAGCCTTCCCCTCTGATGCCCAGACACCAGGAGCTGAGCTGCCTTACAGTTTGTGCTATTTGGCAGGGAAACAACTACAGAGACACTATGCAGGGGAAGATCCAGCTTTASACAGTTTTCACAAAGCAACTGCTAGATAATAAGGCAATTAAAGAGGAGAGGTGCAACTGGCAGCCACTGTTCCAAGCTGCCATGTGCTGCAAGGTGAAGGGGACAGCAGAGAAAGAAGAGGGAATAGTGACAGTTTAAGCAGCCCTCTGACACCAGCCCCTGCCTTCCTGCACAAATCTCTTATTTTAACTTTATGCAGCGAGAGAAGTCACAAAGATTGATGTATCTGTATCTGTCTCACTCTGTTTCTCTCCTGCTGCCTAGCCCTATCTTATCTAATAGCTACAAGCTGGATTTACAGCAGTCCACTTGCAGATGTCAAGGAGAAAGGGTGGCTTAAAGTCAGGTCACTCCTGCTCCCTGTGTACAAATCACAGTTGCCCTGACTGAATTGACATGAAACCAATGAAAATGGGAGAAAAGTGAACAATTCCACAGGAAAGGCTGCTGCATGAAACACCCTGCTGGGCAGGGCTGTGGGACCTGACACAGCACATACTTCCTCCCATGTCTCTCTCATACACTGTTTTGATGTTACAGATTTATTGTGTAGAAAAGCCCCAATGCATTTATTCACCTACACCTGAATTTGCACAAATTATCTACAGACCAGGACTAATGCTCTTAATTCAAAAAAGCAGCAGTTTGTCTTGGTAGCCAAGATAACCATGAGTGGCACAAGAGGCTTTGTCAAACAAATACTGCCCCTTGCTTGCAGCATGCTTGAAGTTTCCTCCTGTTAAAGCCTAGCTAGAGGAACATGTCAAACTTTCTCAAAGCTGGAAAACAGATGTTAGTCAGCTGGACAGAGGTTTCATACATGTGTCTTAAAAACCAGCTCATCCTGTGTCAGGCTTTACCTGCAAATTCTTCAACACGACCTATGTGACCAGGAAGGAAAGCAATGCTTTACACTAAGCAATGTACACGAAAAATCACCTGGGAGAAGGAGCAGGAAAGACACCTGCAATGTTAGTAAAAACGCTAGTAAAATGTGAAGATTACAAAAAAAAAAAAGCAATCTGCCCATTTTCTGGCATGTGTTTCATCCTGCAGAACTATGAGATGGGGAAGCAGTTCAGCAGTCAGATCAGTGCGACAGCTATCACCACAGTGCTGGAGGGAAGAAAAGAGAACAACATTGAAGAAAAAACCAGACTCACACAAATTACCACCACATAGCTTGATCTTTACTAATAAAGCCAAAGAACACAACATCAGCTTATTTTCCTCTTTTTCTGCCCAAAGAGCATTTCCATTTTTAACACTACTGCTTTTTGCAACAGATGGACTATTACACATGGACAAAGCAAACCAGGGAATATTAAGACATTTTCCACATTTGTAGTGTGATGTCATTTCTGACAACGATGTCTTGGTGAAATGCACTTTTTCACCTTCACACCATATCCTTTCTTAATGGGCCACCTAGATATCAGAACGCTGTGATGAACAGAAAGGAGGAGCCACAGGGAAAGTCACGTCAGGAAGACGAGGCAGATGTGCTGTCAGACACTTCCCAACTCCATACATTTCCAGTCTTACTCAATTCCAAGAGAATTCTGCAGAGAAAGATGGTGCCAGGYCCCACCATGGYTGAAGGCTGGCTGTGGTACAGAAAGAGCTGGTAGCTGATTTGCTCACTATTTTGACAGGTACACTCAAGCATCTTGGGGTCTGCTCAGCATTAAGCTCTTCTGAGTGTGTCTGTACCTATATATCTTTGAAGGTAGCAGTTTTAATCCCTCTTGGGCTCCAGCCAGCCAAAATCACCTCCCACAGGAGCCATTCCAAGCACAGTAGCCAAGGCCAATATGYATATAATTACTGAATGAAAAAAACCTGCCAGCTGACCCCCTAGTTAAACAGTCCATATAACACATGCTTGGGATTTGCCACGAGGGCCAGTGGCGTCTGTCTGCTTGCAGGCAGTTGCTATGAACTTGGTGAGCCCTTTCCCTTTTAACCCACTTAACATGCTCTGCAGCCACAGAGGAGGGGAAGGAACAAATGTGTGGTGATGTGAAACAGCATCAGAGTTGATGTCTACCTTCTTTGTTAGCATTTCTGTAAGACTTCACCCTGGGCTTATCTACGAGTAGGATCAGGGATCCACAGGCTGAACAAAGAAACACAGTTAGCCCTTGGCATGCCTGGCATGGGGGAATATCTCATCGAGATGGCCTCTACTGGTATACTGCACATTGTCTCTCTAATCAGCTCTCCCTCTTCCTCACGCATCCTTCCCATTAACCAACTCTCTGTTCCTCACTTTCTGCTCCTGTTTGCTTCAGCCCAGCTGCTTGTCATGCAGCATTCCTCACTACAACTGCCTTTCAGCATTTTCCCCCATCCCTGGCTGTAGAGATGCAGCTGGGTTTGTTGCCCCACCTCACCTTCTGCCCTTTGCCAGCAGGGTAGAAAAGTATCTCCTGCTGCTCCCATGTTTTAATCCTACCTGACAAACCATCAGAGGAGCTGCTACACTGACGTTAAGCTGTTCCTGCACTGACACTGCTGCTGTTGTCCAGCAGAACTGAATGGGGAAATTATTAACATTCCAATGGATTTGGCAACAGACACTGTAACATGTTCAAGGAAGTCACCTGCAAGGTGACACATCAAGAAAGATCTATGCAGGAACAACAATGCATCTCCCAGCCTGACCGCAAACACTGGTGCTCAGCAGATGGCCCACAGGTCACAGATATCCCAGTGTGTGCCCAAAAGGTCAAACTCTGCCACCTGCCACACTCGGACCCAACAGAAGATCCCAATTAAAAKCAGCACCTGGAATGGCAGAGCACARGGAGACCTGGGGGGAGGATGACCACAGAGCTCGAGCAACTGAGATTGCACTACCCGTGCGTACTTTCTTGAGCAGTAAGTGTACACACAATCCCGGCACATAAGCCTGYTCTAAGTGTACTCTGAGCATGTCCCACTTCTCCCAAACCAATGGCCTGATATTCAGGAGCACCTGGAGGCAGGTCTAGTATTTCACAACCCCACCACACTACAGGGGGAAGCAAAGCACTAGCAGCAGTTAAAACTATAGGCAAAGAGCTTTTTCTGTTTGGATTTTAAGATGAAATATATTTCAATTACAGCCACTAGCAATGGCTTCATATTGCTCAATAATCTTCTGCAGCCTCCACAAGCAGCTGGTATTTATCACTCCTATACTAATACATGGGTAAAGGCAAGGAGGCTGATGAGGGAGGGGAGGGCCCAGAACTAATCACCACCTTGGTTCCAAAGTAACAACCAGGCTGAGCTACCTGCATGAGAAACTTGCCCTGACACCCTCCCTTACTCATCTGTATACTCAATGCTGCAGGCAGGTTTATTCCAAATCCAGATCCAGGAGAGAAGGAACAGTTATGCTGTCCAGGGTCTGCTGTTGGTGGCAGAGGGAGGTTAGTCCAGTGACTCCATCTGCAGTTTAAGCTCATGCCGTGGGATGGGCCTTTGCAGAGGTGAGGGGAAACATCTCCACTCTGCTATAAACACCTAACACTAAGCAGCTGCAGGTATCAAAGGGGGCCTCTCTTTCAGACCTTCAAAGAAGCCTCCCACAACAGCAGCAAAAGATGAGTCAGGTCCCTTCCATCCTGTTAAGTTTCTGGAAACAGAGATGGCCTCATACCTCTTGAACAAAACAGGCTGATCTCCACCAGCTTAGCTTGTAAGCACTGTGGAGAAAAAGGCAGAAAAATTATGAACATAGAAACGTTTTTCATCCYTTTTTAGAGCTGCCAGCTCACCAGTGAGGCTGGGCACTGTCCTGCAGCGATCTCTCTGGCACAAGGTGGAACTCTCCAGGTAACCATGCTGCAGAAAGCAACACTGCTCTTGTGAGTCATGCACAAAGGTACAGGACRGAGATTCACACAGAGACCAGCTTTTGCTAACAACAAAAGACTCAGATCAACACACAACACCAATAAACGTGCAGAGCATGTCAAAGACCCGAAAGAGACAAATACAACAGAAGAGATAAAGTTCAAAACTTGACTTCTCTTGTCCTACATCTGAAGGTAACACTTTAACAGAACTTAAACGTGGCTTCTCCTGTTCATGCTCTAATGACTTCATGGTCCTTTGGGGCAGGAGCAGGGGGAGAAAAGGGCTTTATCCATCTGTCGGTTCAGCGTCTAGTTGGTTCCTATCAGAGGCACTAAACAGTCTCATCTCTTTTGGCATCAGTTTCCTTTCAAAATGATGGTTTTAGCTGTCCTGTTCCACTTTGTTTTCCCTCCTTTGAGGTCCAAGTTCAAACGCTGGAAACTGTGAAGTCTCCGGTACTGAAATATCTGAGAGGAAGTGAATAGCTCCAGCCATGCCTAAAACATAACAATACAGACATCTTTGTGCATCTTTGACATTAAAATAGCACAGCTGACAGCAAAGGCAACAGCACCCATTTGAACACCTCCCTCACTAAATCTTTTTTTGAACAGGTGAACTTAGGGCCTATGGAAAAGCAAGTTCGCCCAGGAAACCAAGTTTTATTTTAAAAGATCAAAGGCAAGAACCAAAATGTCTCTGCTTCCATCTCTTCAACTGAACCACCTCAGTGCTATTTCAAATTACAAAAAAGATAATCTGAATTTGGACTGTCCCTCACAATTTGAGCAGCTGTTGCTCGTCATTTCACTGGTTAAAAGAAAAAGCCAAAACTTTATTGTACTTGTGAAGTACAGATTCATTTCTTCACTATTCACGAAGAGGTCATCCAGAGCCCAAAGTGCATCACCCAGTAGAACTCTCAGGGTGTCAGACAAAAGAGGCACAGCAGGAGAGCACACGAATACAAGCTCATGCTATTCATCACAAGCTTTATGATCAACCTAAAATCCTATTTGATCAACAGCTATGCACAGATAAAGGAACCTGCCTGAACTACAGCATCTGATGGAAACAAAATTATTAAGACCATCCCATAAGATGCATATGCAACTTCTGTTGAAAGCATGCATGTACATGCAGAATTGGACAACTTCAAGCACAATTTTGGCTACAAAACCAAAGCCCAACTTTTTCCTTCTCTCAAATATGAGACTTCTAGATTTTTTTGAAAAAATCCAGACAATTAAAAACTAAAATAAAAACTGTGTATCAGCATTAAAGCACAAATCTTCCTGCTGTTGGCACTGTTTCACCTTCTCAACAAATTTCAAAGCTTTTATACAACAGATGGTCTGCCTGCTTTTTTCCCTCCCTACAAGAGCATGAAAGGGTGCTCTCAGGAATAAGAATAATTATGCTCTTCTCCTTTAATCATTAAGACAAAACCTCTGTATTTAGAAGGGCTGCATTTAACTCCTACTGTCTTGTGTTCACCTCCTGGATTGTTTAGTTCAAAATACCCCTGGTCGGCCTGCTGTAATTTCAAGTATTTGCAGCAGGTGGCGCACGAGGCTCGTTGTTCATGGAGCAGCACGGGCGTCACCTTAAATCCCACTTGGATCTAGAATTCTTTGCCACTGATTCAGTAACGTCAGGATGACCCATGGAATAGAAAATAAACTACAAATAAAAACATACAAAGCTCTAGGAAAGTATCTTGTAACATCTTGAAACTTACAGATAAGCCTCTAAGAACTCTGCATTGCTTTCCTGTTCAAGTGATTTGGGTTCATATTAAAAGACCCTTTTTCTTGGTTTAGTATGGCAGTAGAGAAGGTCTAGTTCTGACGGGCTAGCAACTAGTTTGAGACTCCCTACCCACAGCTGCTCCTCTGTCCAGTGCCTCTGCAACACCACCTGTGACAAAACTGTTGCCTGGACTTCTGTCTGCTTTAAACCAAGCAGCATCAGCACAGCAGTATTTTGTTCAGGACTAACACTGGCACTGGTTTTACATTCCAACTGCTGAAATGCAACCAGGAGTGAAAGCTGTGATAGTGAATGATTTTCTTTGTCCTTTTCTATCCCCTGCTACCTTGCCTCCTTTCAGGCAGGTGATGGTATGGAGTGGGTTTAATAGTGGAGGAACCCGCCAAAGACTTCCCAACTCCTACTCATGTACTAAAATTGCAAGGATGCCCCTCTTTCCTTTAGTGCAAAACCATTTGGAAGACGGTCACTTTACCTTCAAAGAGGGAGTAAGGTCGGTCAGGAATACGACATCCATGTGCACCATACTCCAAACACCATTCGGCAAACTGGGGAACACATTAAGAAAATATATTTTTAATTCAAGACTGTTAAATGCAAGCTTGAGTATCTGAGTATCGTTAATAGGTACAAAATGTAAAGCAGTGTAAGTAGACACACAACACACAAGTCACTGAGATCAATTTGTCCTACTTTAACCACGACAAGGCCACAATCATGTTTTAAAATATGTATTTCCACAGCATGAGTTTCAGTTTCATAACAATGTAATTAGGTGAGCTAGACCTCTACTTTCTGTAGAGATTTACTTTCTGTAAATCAACCCTGCTACATGTAAATGAAAAGTGCTGTAAGAACAGATATACTCAGTCAAAATTTTCTGATTTCGTATCTCTCTTGGTACTTAATTTATCCACAAACTCAGGACTTAGGCCTGTTAATTGCATTTTGGGTTTTTTTTCACTTCTGTGCACCACTTTAGAGTATTAAATCTCCAGCTGCCATTAATTAGTTTTATTTATTTGCTCTCCCCAAGCCTTATGAAAAATCATTATAAATACAGTTAGACAATTATGGTCATCAATATTTTGTTGCAGAAGATGGATTATCATTAAAAAGAGTTAACAGTGTCTTTCTTGCATTTGATCAACACTGCTGCAGTAGCTACATTAGACATTCATGATTTATGAAGCGCATCTGGATCAATTGACTAACAAGCATCTACTTCTCCTTTATGGCTCCCCAGAGCATAAGGGGGCTACAAGTTCCCCTGGCATTTCTGTGCTTGGATGCAAACCACTGCTTACCCAAAATACAGTGCAAAGACTCCTGCAAAGCAAAGAAYGGAGAGTTCTCTCCCTGCTTCCCCTGCAATTCAGGCAACTTGCTCAGATCAGCCTAACTAGAGGGTGCCCCAGCCCTAGAGCTGGAGCTATATGGGGTGTAAGCATGATCCCAGAGCCACTGGTCTGTTCAGCAGGAGGAATTGGGTGGCATGTCCTCCCTTCTTCCCCCCCTGCTCAGTTCTGTTTAAATATTTAGCAGGGGATGAATTTTTCTTCTCTTGGTAGCAGTGTGTGCACGTGTGTGAATGTCTCCAGGAAACATGGCAAAAAAAGCACAAACACAAACATTGTGATCCACACTGTTATGCAGTACAGGATTAAACATTTCTGGGCCCCCTCTGGGTATAAATCTTCAAACTAAGGTTTAATTCTCCCATGTAATCCTGTCTAAAATGTGAGGACTGAACATGTTTATGGCATGTTTCTAAGCTACAATCAGTTCTTGCAACATCCACATCTTATTGCATACTAGCCTTTATTATTACTTCCAGCCTGGGAACTGCAACAGAAAATTTAAGAAGCGCACCTTAGGCTACTGAAGCACAACCATCATTTGCAAGTTCATAGCTTCAGCACAACCCAGATCCAGTAAGCCACACTAGTATCTTTGTTTAACTGAGGGGGCAAAAAAAAAGGAAAAGAAAAAAGTATCTTAAGAAGACATCTGCCATTATTTGTCCCACAGACTGGGCATGCTTGCCACCAGGAGTGGCAATCACAACGCTGAGCAGCACAGGGCTCAATGCTCTGTTGCCTGGAGCCCAGGATGCCACAGCCCCAGACAGTCCAGCTGGGAGCAGCTCAGCCTCCTGGGAGCCTGTCTGATACTCTGAGAGAAAAGCTGTGAAGATGAAAGTGTGAAGCCCAAGCCAGGAGTGTCTTCTCTTCAAGCTCATTTGTGGAACAGTTTCATGGCTTGTGTGAAGTAACCAGGGATTCAAGACAAGACTCCCTCCTCTGGGCTTGATGTTTCGGGTGTGAAGAAACACCCCTGGGAGGGGAGCCATCTTCTCTCAGTTACATGCCTTTAGGTACCAACATAACTGCATGTTTGCTTCTCTGCATGCTCTGGCTCAGAAAGATTTCAAGAATGCCAGACGAGCAAATTCCTCTGCCTGTTTCAAGATTTCCCCTACAAGGGGATGCTGGAGATACTAAACTGCAGAGTGGTTGCAAATATGCTGCCTGACTATGCTGGGCACCTCCAGCAAAGTCTTTGGCCACTGTGCCACAACTTCCTTCTGGAAGGGATTTCAGGTACAGAACCGAGTCTCTTCCTTTTTCTGGCTCTGAGACAGATATGCTGGCTTTTCTCTAGCTTGGTGTGGACCAACATCAGGGCTCTCCTGGGCCAGAAACACAGCACCAACAGGAGCTGCCAATGCTGCACAGAGCTGCAGAAGGTGTGCTAGCATGGAGGGTGAGCTGTGCTGCCAGCAGTGCCTGCAGGGCGCTGTGGCTCACACATCAGCAGTGGGTGACTCCGTGTGTAATAAAGTCACACATTCTCTGTGCGAGTACTAGGGATTTATTTCAATTTCTAGGATGCAAGTATGCCTACAGGTGTCCTCATGGCATGATGCTCTGGTAAATGTGAGACAAGCAGGAACTTTTCAAAGCTCTGCTGACAGAGGACAGGCTGACAGCAGAGATGAACACAATAATTTTACATATGGCCAATAGTCATTAAAAAAGCACCTAAGAAGCAACTCATGAAGTTTCGTTTGCAATACTCTTAAAAAGGCCTCAGCTGAACAGCTATGTACACAATATGAAACCTCATGTCAGTGAATCAAACTGAAAAAAAAAATCCAACAAACCAAACCAAAGTCTCACAAGGTGAAGAAACAGAGGCAGAGAAAGCCTTCGTGTTTGGTAACGAGTCAGAGCTGATGGCAGAACCTGGACAATTCCAGTGGAAAAATTCTGAGTGTGTCTTACTCTGCAATTTGTATTAATGAAAAAAATTCTAAAAGAGCAATTTAGTAACTGCAATTCAGAGCTCTAAAAGCCCCTAACAGGCCCTAGTCTGAAAACAAATAATTACAAAAGACTACAAAGAGCACTGCTTGAGGAGCTGAGGATGACAGTGGATATCTCAATGGAATAATTAGCACCACATAACATCAGTCTGTTATTGTTCAGGCAGGCTGATTTTCAGACTCTTATTTTCTTCTGAATACATTTAGTGCCTTCCCTCTTAGAGAACATTTGTGTGTTTCACTCCACATATTAGGACAGTGCTTACCCCACATACACAGCTGAAGTTGTCCAGTCAAAGTGTGAGCAAAGGGCAGCAAGTGCCCCCTTGCACGGGCACTGGGATGTGAAAGGGAACAGTGATTTTGCTGGGATGCTGCAGAGCTCACCTTGCAAGCTCGGTAGAGGTACTTTCTGTCCTGAGTTAGGTTATAGAGAGACAAGAAGGAGTAGCCATTGCCAGCAGTACCGTGGCAGATCCCATACCCTTTTCTCAATAAACCTCTCTGCCAGATGACATCGCTGCAATCCATAGCATCTTTCAAGTATTTATCCTCTTTAAAAGTCTGTGGAATAAAAACAGAGAATCACACATCAATTGAAGTACTAATGAGAGGTGTTTTGCTATTGGTGTTGGGGTTTTCCATATAAAATTTATTTTTAATTTTAATAATCCATTCCTCATCAACTTGCCTTTGTTTTGTTACTAAGTTGTTTCTCCTTTCCCTGCATGGTAAAAGAAAAAACTTTTCAGGACTTTGTTTCTGAAATCAGGACCCCAAAGGAAAAACTCAAGTTCAAGGCTTTTGTTCTACAACCTATAATCTATTTGAAGGGCACGTGGTCCTTTTTTCCTCATCATCCATTCCCAAATCAGAATTTGAAAATACGGAAGTATGGTTCTGCCTCCAAGAAATGTAAAACAGAATACTGGATAACAAATCTGGTCCTAAATTTCTAGGTCCTGGTCTTCCTAATTTTCTTCCTGGTTACTTGCTGTCTGCCTTCCATTCCATCACAGCCATTTACATAGCACAGGACTCTTTTCTCTGTCACATGTACAAGTAGAAATACTACATTGCCTTGATGAGTACTTGTATTAGTGTATTAATACAGTAGATACTCAGAAGCAATAGCCACTTTGGGCCAAGGACTAATTTTGCAAAGTTTATTGCAACTGAAGTACATTTTAGACACAGAGAGCCCATCCAGAAAGCAGCAAACAAAAGCAAGTAATTTAGCTGAACATCTCCGGAATTCTACCTTTTAAAAGCCACTTTTTGGCTCACCTTTGCCTAAGTCACTCTACAGATCAACAAACAAAAACCCGAACGAATATCAAAAAACCCAAAACCAAAAAACCTCAACAAAACAAAACTGATGCACTACTGCCGACATAGCCCTTTGGAGATGGCATTCCCTGTCAAACTATTTAATAAGGTAATAGAAGTAACTAACATGCAAGATTCTTAAATCCACCAGCTTGACAAAGAAAGTGCCCCTCTCTGAACAGGGTTTGTCAGCTACTTAGCTGTAACATTTCGAATTAAGGCCTGGCAACAGCACCTGATTTCCAGAACAAACACTGCTGTCAGTTATTGCAAGTTCCTGTGCCTGGTATGAAAGCATAGCCAGCAAAACATACTCCAATTTTTTCTTTCACTGCTTCAAAAGGAGAATATAAAGAGTAAAAGAAACACATCATATGCTCCCTCACCTTAAACATAAAAAGAGGCCAAAAAGGAGACTGCTAAACAGAACTTGGTCTTATCCCTCTTACCTCCTGCAAAACATTTTGTGCTGGAGAAAGCATCACATTGACAAAGAAGGAGAGAGCAGAGAAGTGTTAAGTCCATCTCCTACCACAGTACAAAGAAAAAGCAACTGTGACTGCTGCTACATGCAGCAGTACTGTAAGACATTTACAGTTCACATTTCACATAGCAGCATGAGTAATTATTCCATAAACGAAGCTTGCTTTTTATCAGCCCACCCAGAGGCCAACCAAGGAATCTGTCAAGGAGGGCTGTCAAAAGCAAGGATCAATTTGCATAAATTTAATTAAATGGCATACTTTCAAATGTCATGCAAATCAGAAGCACACAACACAAGACAGGTAGCAAACCTAGTTAAGAATGGAGAAGGGCAAACAGAAGGCTTGTGGTAGCTCAGCAGTTATATTTATGCCCTAGAAGGTGCCTGGGATCTTGGCTCTGATGTTAAGTTCTCAAGAGCTGTATCTTAATAAAGGAGTAATTTATGGAAGACATTCTTTGGCAAGGCACATGAAAACCTACACTGTTGAAAACCAACATAATTGTTAGAACTCTTGGGATGGAGATTCAAAGAATTTAGGTCAATGTTCTCACACCCAGGACTCTGATGCCAAACTGTTTACATAGATGTCCCTTTTCCAAGAAAGCCTAGTAATTACTGGTGCCCTGAGAAGCAATTTTTCCTACGTATTTTCTCTTTACAAACATACCCATGTAAGTATTTTGAGGTATTTTAGATGCCTAGCCTAGGTTCTAGATCTAGAAAGACATTAAATTAAAGCCTAACAATCTAACAAGCCTGCATATAGGTCTCTCTGTAAAGACAAAGGTCTGTGTGTGTGTATAGCTATTTTTTTTTTTTTCGGTATATATATATATATATATGTTAGAGCATGATGCTACTAGCATCAAGGTTGTGGGTTTGACCCCTTTATGGGCCATTCACTGAAAAGCTGGACTTCATGATCCTTGTGGGTCCCTTCCTCAGAATATTGTGTGAAATTTGTGCATGAACACAGAATGATTCACCTTATAAGCTTGCATGAGCATGTGGATGACTCCAGGGGCACCATGGCACCAGTGAACCAGTCTATCAGTCTCATTGCTCAGCGATGACGGGTAATTCCCAGATCGGAACTTTTTATGACGCACGTAGTCAATGCTTGGCTTCACCAGCTCTGTCAGGGTCTCCTGGTCCACATTTGCAATTGGCTAAAGAAAACATTAAAAAAAAAATCACCAAACCCATAAACAGAAGTAGTAACAAATTGTGTATCAACACTTAATCCTACAATCTGTTTTCAAGTATCCTACATATGCCCTTGATCCAAATACTGTGAATCACATCCTACAGATTTAATTGATGTCTGCTTGTTATACCCTGGCGAAGAGCATTTTTACAGTTATTGCAGAGACAAAGAAACTGGGACACCAAGTTGTTACCTGTCCTACTGGACATGACACAGAAAGACTATGGAAGAAATGAGAATAGAATATGAATTTGAAGACTCTCAGACCTCTCTTTGTAACTTAAAATAGGGAGAACACTTACAGGAGAAAGACAGTTTTATAGATATGGTGCTCATAACACACTTCAAACATATCAGGTCACACGTTTTGTTTTAAAAATAACTATTTCCCAACAAATGAAATGAAGTGTATATAGCAGCATACAGGCAAAGGTTTATGAAGGTCRAAGTTTTTCATCATAAACAAAACTCCCTGAAGCTATGGGCTGTAAATCTGCTTTTCCAGATTGTGAATTTCAGAAGCAATAGCTACCTCACCAGATACCTAAACGTCTTTGTACGACAATCTCATGCTTTGACTGAGATTCGGAACTTTCTTTCTGTTTTTTTTATTTAATTTATATACTTGCTGAATGGAGAATACATTCATCAACCTGCATGCTCCTTGTAATTAAAGATTTAGAAGCCAAGTAAATATTGGGTCTGCAATTGCTTTTTGTTGGCATTCTCTCCACTACCAGTCCATTTTACAGCATTTTAATAGCCAAGCTATTTTAACACAAACTACGATTTCTGGAATTTCTGCAAGCTGTGGAAACAACCACAGAAACTAGAGTCCACAGGAGCTTAGTAACTGAGGTTATTTTTTTTAATAACTGGTCTTTATTGCTGATTGCATGTCATACAATTTCACTGTTTCCCACCAGCCCCAGCACACTTGCATTCAACAGGTGAGCACACTCCTACAATTGAAAGTCTGACAGCCAAATGAAGGAAAAGTTTCAATAGTTATATTTTGAGTAACCTGAAGAAACCAGAAGTGTCCATTTCACCTCAGCCAGGAAACCTTTGCCAGGCTTCTATCTACCAGGTCCATCAAGCAGACTCCAGGTCTGCACTTTTCTGAGTGGAACAGAAACCTGTGTGCTGCTCATCAGAAGTACACCTAAATACAGACCAGCCTGTCATGAAGAACACCCTGAAGCTGAACAGCCCTCACTCAGACACTTGTGAGGTAGGGAGGGTTCACAGGAAGGTTTGTTTTGGGGATATTGATTTCACACTGCACTCCTGCAGAAGAAGGCAAAGAGGATGGGCACCAGCAACAAATGCCTTCAGTCTCGAGCTGTGCAAGGCAAGTCCAGACCAGATCAGCGATCCTTAGGAGGAAAATCCAAGAAGAGCAGAGCTCTTTACAAACCTCCTTATCTTGTGCTTCCAAGAAGATTTGAGTACAAGCGAATTTTTTGCCCAAGCTGCTGAGGTTACCAGCACTTACTTTGAACAGCTAAAAAGCAACCTACAGGTATGTGTCCTGACTCTCTGGCCAAGAGCAACGATATGCAAACAGACACTTTTGCTTCAGGGTTAGTGAAAGGAACTTGGAGTAGAGACTCCCTGGCTAGCATTTCAGAATTCCCCCTCTGCCTCCTGGGTGAGTTATTTAACATGGCTAAGCTCTTATTCTGCCAGTAGTCTGTAAATAACTCCAGCAATACATGTTTCCTCCAGTTCAAGAAGTGTTTGGACAACGCTCTGGGCACATGGTGTGGTTCTTGGGGTGTCCTGTGTAGGGCCAGGAGCTGGACTCGATGATCCCAATGTGTCCCTTCTAATTCAACATATTCTATGATTCTATGATACAGGTGTTGTACACAAATTACCCTTGGTAACCTTCACATCTCAGGTGCTATGTTAAATGCCCTTTTTTTGCTATCAAATAACCACTCAACAAACCATCTCCTGAATTTTTTAATGAAAATACAGCAAAATTCTCCCCATTTGGTATGGGAGGGATGGGGAAATGATGGGACTCTGATATGCCATCTTCTTCTGCAGTGGATGACTCAACTTTGCATGACTCACAATATTTAACATACAGTGAAAAGATGGTAATCTAATGCTGCATAAACAATGGCTTTCTGGTAATTCTTAAAAGCAGCAATTACATGTAAAGGAAAAATAGTTAGGATTTTAACATGTAGACAGAGTATCTTCTGCTCAAACCAAAGAGCACTGTGCAATTATTTCTGCCATCAGCCTTGAATAGTAAATGAAGGATGCAGCCTTTAAAGAGCCTTCTTTAGAGGACTGGATGTTTCTCTGAAAATCTAGCAGTGCTAGGGAAAGAAAAATGTAAGCCAGAAAGATGAGGGAGCCAGAAGGGGGTGCACAACCTTGTTGAAGAAAGCAGTAAGCAAAGACAGGGGCACAGTAAATCAGAGCAGCCTGAGGCCCCAGTGGGATGGTCACTGCAGAGAATGGGTGTAGTGAGGTTAAGAAACCTCCCCAGGTAGCAGAGCAGTAGCTACTTCCATAGCAAAGTCAGACAGTTTAACCAGAACTACTGGTGGAAGTGGTATAAGGTAATCTGAAACAGGCAGGGAAAAGTCACAGCATCTTCTCCAAGCAAGGATCAGCTGAGCAGTGGCAGCACCAAATACCAGCTCAGTCGCTTCTGCAGTGAACATTCCTACACAGCTATACACTGCAAGGATATACAGTCCTTCCATTTGCCTGAAGAAAACTCATTCTGCATGAGCTGGTAAGGAAACTGATATTTACAAAGATGCACAGACTGGCAGCAGCACCTTTAAAAATCAGAAACAGGTGCAATAAAATTTTGCAGCTCTGTGGCCATCTTCTATAATGAATCTTAAGGCTCTTTTTCCAGACTGTCAAACAAAAATAAGATATACAGGTCTGTTTTGAAAAACATTATAATCCTTTTGCAAATCTCAGGGCAGGGGAGAATTGATTTAAGTGTGGGAAAGAGGAGGTTTACAGAAGAGAGGAATCTCACTAAGGACAACAGAAAGAGGAAAAGCAGGGGTCATAAATACACTAAGTAACATCAGACTTTTGTGGGAGATATCGGGGAGATAAGGAAGAAGAAAAGCACGTAAATAATAAAAGCATACTGAAGACTAATATGTGATTAAGGAAAGGCTCCCAAAAGCACCAAGACGGTGGGGGGGAAAAAAAAATCACTAGAAAAAAGAGCAAGGGCACAAAGGACAGGAGGCACCAGTGGTGCACTCATTTAGAAAGAGCAAAAAATTGAAGAGTGATGGATAGTAAGTGAATATTTAGCTGGTCTAACCACAGGCACCAGAAGAAGTAAGTATGAAGATGAGAGAAAGCACTTCACTGTCTCCGTGGAGGACAAGAAACCAGATCCTGAAAAGCTGGTACTCTGAACCACAACTCAGGAGTTAATTCACTCTAATTTGAGGATACCCTAGTTACAGTTTTGTTCTGCTATCAAAGCCTGAGGTAGCACCTCTGCACAGTTCTGTGCTGCAGTCTAACTCCAAATTGTGAGACCCTGACCCAGCGCAACACCGCACATGCATGAAAGCTGAAGATCCTCTGACACAAACCAAAAAATCCCTGTTTTTCCCCCCCAGCCAACAGAAGATGCTCTTACCTGCATGAGCATGTAATAGATCCCAGCCACTCCATGGGCTGCTCCAACATACTGCTTCCTGTGCCACTGGTACAACAGAGGACAACGGTCTGTTTTCCGCTCCTCCTTTGAAAAGTTTTTCCCCGATTCAATAATAGCATCTATTACCTAAGAAAAAGAATACATCCTGTTCATCTTTCTTGCTTACTTTGATTCAGAGGGTTTTGCTTTGGCATGACTAAAACCACAATAAACAATAAGCCATAATACAATCATAGGACAACAATATTCAATTCATTTGGATTTGAGGGTTGAGGTAGAAATGGTATTTTTCCTTAATGATGAAATCACTTATATTTGTAAGAGTAGAAATTTAATATATCAGTATTTCCAATTACTTTTTTCCAGCCCCTCCTTCTCTGGTTCTAGTATCTGCAAAACAGGCATGCATGTTCCCCACACTGAATTCTCCTTCTTTTCACTTAAAACACTTCCGCACTTCTGTCTTAAGGTTTTTTGTCACAATGTCTCATCCTCAAGTGATCCAAAACTAGTTACATATTAGACGTATTTTCTTGGCTGGACATAGACCCACCCACACTGGCCTGTCTCAGTCCCAGCTGGGCAGCAGGGAAAGGGAAAAGAGACTGGATGGACACATGATGAGACTAGATTCCCAGTTCTAGGTCCCTCTTTCTCTCCAGCATCCCTCTCTTAATTGCTTGAATTATGGAACAGAGTGATCCCAGTTCAACCTTACTGATGCTGTGATGCTGGAGAGAGAAAACTGTCTTACCTCTTTGATGACAGACTGTGGGACAGTGTCTGGACCAATCTCAGTATTCAGGTACAGCAAGGCATACAGGTAACCAGCTCTGCCATAGAGCAGTTCATCTGGAAGTTCAGCATCTGTGCTTATGACTGCCCTTTGGAGTTGCAACAATCTGCATCAGACAAGAAAGGTGGGGAGAGAGAGTATCTTCTGTAGAGACCATACTGGACTGTGCATTGTACAAGCCATCAACAAAACAGAAGCAGAACTAATGGTGAAGCTCTAYCACTTCCCTTCAATCATCCCCAGTCCAGTTGGCTGCCAGTTTTACATAGAGGAGCTCTGCACTCCTGCCATCTCTGAGGCAGGAAACTGAGCCAGAGCCAGGTCAGTGTCAGTGCAACTGTCAGGATTGTTGTGCAAACAGAAACAGATGTATGGGTGCAGGGTAGGAGTTGGTAGAGCCTGGAGAGAGGAGAGAAACCTCCTGGAGCCTCTGGGAATTTCACCAAAGTGAGGAACACCTAACTGAACATGTTTAAAAGGCGAAAAAGCAAACACACAAAAAACTCAGTACCACCATTCATCATTCCCTCCCAAGAAAACACATTGTCTCAAACATTTAGCACCTCGGTTTTGGAAAGGACACTGCTGTAACACACAAGTGTTTTGCTTCAGCAATGAAAAAGACAAAATCCCCTTGGGCTGGACATCGTAACTCTCATTTTCTCCAAAGAGACTCTCTGCTAATACTCCACCAGGTCTCATCAGCACTGAGGTGGATCAGAGATCTGTTTTCCTACCACGCCCTCCCTGTTTCTTCCTATCTTTTGTGATTAAGTTGGTAATTAGACGAAACCATGGTCATGATCACATTTTAAATTGGGGGAGCGGCAACAACAATCTGGATTAAGACCAAATTCAATTCCCACATTCCCCCAGCYGTTACTTCTCGGGAGAAATGTTAGCATTAATATCATGCCATAGCAAAACCACTGACCTCAATCGTGTGTTTATGCTGTCACTGCTTAATACCAGGAAAAAGCTACTCACAAAAAAAAGAGTTTTCTATTTCCTTTCTTGRAACTACACTTTTGGTTTAGAATGAAATTATTTTCTTCTAAACTGTCCACTATTAAGTTTTATTGTTGAACTCATACAACCAGACAAGGTAAAAAGTTAAAAGCGAAATCACAGATTACATTTTGACATCTATAATGCACCRCTCAGCTGGTGTCATGCGTATATTCATAAACAAAAAGTTATAAAATATACAAATAATCAAACTAAACTCCTTTTCACTACTACTCCTAGAAATTACTTTCCAAGGAGAGGCAAGACTAGAGGATTTATTGCTAATCTCATTTTGCTATACTTATGCTTCATGCCTTACAGCAACACTGCTTTCTGAGCTGCATTCAAAATGACATGCCCAAGTTTACTGCCAGTTCTAAAAGCAAAAAAACCCCAATCCTAACACTCATTTCGAAAACTGAAATATTCATTTAGGAGCAGCAGCAGAGATTAATCACACTAGGATTCTAGACTAAAAAGAAACCAATTACATTTCCAAACATAAACCAGAATGGAGATGAGGACATAAGCCTAGCTGCAAATTCTGCCAGCCTAAGGTATGCTGCTGGAAAACTAGCAGGTGGATTGCTGGAGCCAAATGCAAACCCCACAGGCTTCAGTGCTTTCAGCCCTTGCTGGTAAAGCAATCAACTCTGTACCAGCAAAGGGACAGTCAGTTCTCTAACGAAGCTACATCTAAATGGGCTTTCTTGAGACATTTGTTACATTTAGATTACTTTGAAAAGGGGCTGGAATTTTTTCAGGCTACCGTTCCTATGCTCTAACCTAATTAAACCCCTTGCCTTTACAAATTTGCTCTTGCAAATACTTCCTCTTTGTTTTATTACATTTTTGTTATGTATCTAACCTGCTAATTGTAGCATGTTTCTGACTGGTTGTTTCCAGATCCTGCAGTGCACATGTTTTGTAATGAATTTATAATTAACGCCCACTGTGTACAGGAAGCATCACATACTGCACAAGCACTACATATTGCCGATGACAAGCGTGTGGCTTTTGTCAAATGTCACTTCAACGTGACAAAATCAAAACGTGCATGCACTACAGATATGCCCAGGACATCCTGTCCTAACAGCGATAGAGGACTCAAGATAACCCACTAAATATGAATCAAGTGTAAGCCAGCTTTAATAAAGATAAAGCCTATTTTGTATTCTTCTACTGAAAACGTATCAGAGGGGAGAAAGTGTCTCCATCCTTTAATCTTCTAAACTCCACTTGCAAAACTTACTGAACCAACACTCTCTACAAATGAAGGGCATGCCTTTGTCCACCATTAACCACTTACTTGGCAACACATTCTTTAGATTCACTGTCATTTTTCAGTTTGTGGTAAACCACTGCACCCACTGCCAATGGCCCAGCATCACCACAGAGGAAAGTAACTCTTCTGCCATTCAGATTGCGAAGGATTCTCTTCACATAATCAAGAGATCGCTGCAAATGGCTCTGGTTTTTCGTGACACGGTACAGTTGCAGATACAAGAGGGCAATACCTGAAACAACCACATGAAAAAGAGATAGTTGCACTTACTTTTCCTTCTAAGTGTATCATATTCCCCTCTTTGGTGCCTCTGAACCAGTTACTCAAATGTGAACAGGTATCTGTGCCATGAAAACGTGTCAGTAAAGAGTCCTGGCTTATACAATGTGAAGGCATCAGGCCACCTATTTTGACTACATTTCAATTTGGATTGTGGCAAAAATAAAAATTATCAGGCTGAAGCCCAATGGTAGTGGCACTACTTCCAGAGAAAGAAGAAAATTCATGACACAGGCCCCAACGCTTGGCAAAGTGTATTGGGTTTGCATGGCCAAGCTTTGGTAGTAGGGGGACTACAGGGGTGGCTTCTGTGAGAAGCTGCTCTAAGCCTCTTCCATGTCCAGCAGAGCCAGTCCCTGGTGGCTCCAAAGGCGGATGTGCCACTGGTCAAGGCTGGGCCAGTTAGAAATGGTGGCAACACCTCTGTGATAACAGATTTAAGAAGAAGAGAAAAAAAAAAGTTATTGCACTGTTGTAAATGCAGCCAGAGAAGAGTAGAATGAGAACATGTGAGAGGAACAACTCTGCAGATACCAAGGTCAGTGGAGAAGGAGGAGCAGGAGGTGCTCCAGGCACTGGAGCTGGGATTCCTCTGCAGCCCGTGGTGAAGACCATGGTGAAGCAGCTGTGCCCCTGCAGCCCATGGAGGACCACGGGGATCCAAAGATCCACCTGCAGCCCATGGAGAAGATCCATGGAGCATGCTGGAGAAGGTGGATGCCTAAGAGGAGACTGTGACCCCAGGGAGGGAGGCCGTAATGCCTGTGGAGAGACAAGCCCCCACTGGAGCAGCCTGTCCTTGAAGGACTGCTCCCCTTGGAAGAGTGACCCACACTGCAGCAATTTGGGGAGGACTGTTGTCCATGGGATGGACTCACATTGCAGCAGTTCGCAGAGATTTGTTGCTCATGAGACGGACTCATGTTGGAGAAATTCACGGAAAACTGTCTCCCGTGGGGTGGACCCTGTGGTGCAGCAGAGGAACGACTCCTCTCTCTGAGCAGCGGGAGAAACATGTGATGAACTGACCATAACCCCCATTCCTGTCTCCCTGCACCACTGGGGCAGGAAGTAGAGCTGGGAAGGAGGGAGAGGTRAGGGGAAGGTTTTTTGAAGGTCTTATTTTACTTCTCATTATCCTGCTCTGCTTTTGTTAGCAATAAATTCAATTAATAACTCTAATTCGAGACTGTTTTGCCCGTGACAGTATTCAGTGAGTGATCTCTCCCTCCTGCTCCTTATCTCAGCTCATGAGCCCTTCATTATATTTCTCTCTTCCCCGTGCAGCTGCAGAGGGGAGTGCGAAAGGCTTTGGTGGGTGCCCTCATTCAGCTAGCGTTAACCCACTGCACAAAGAAATCACTGAATATTCAACAACGTGAGCTAACAAGCATGTTACTGAGTACACTAACTGCACARTACCCACCTATTATATGCAAGAAGTGACTTACTTCCCATTTGATTTGTAAAAGGATCTTTTGATGAGTTTTTGGATTCAACTTGCCAAGTTCTTCATAAGCCTTAAAAGTACTTCACAACAAGATTACGAGCTTGTACAAGTCAAGCTGGCTTGTARAAGCCAGAAGTCAAACAAATGCTTGGAGAATGCCTGGAGGTAGTATCAGGCTTCACTCCATTAAACTTGTTACATAGTTTTCCATTAAAACAAAACAAACCCTTAAGAGTAACAGCAATGTAGACTGAAGGAAGTGACACTAATCCATCTAAGTGGATGTCTCTTGGCCAATTGCAAGCATACATATGCAGAAGTAAATCACTTACCTCCAGAACACACTGTAACACAAACTCATTTCTGAATGGCGAGAGCACTCTCCTGAGCCTCAACTAAACCCAAGTACACACAAGGCCGACTTAGCTCACAGAGAGGCTACCTCAGCAGTACAAGAACAACAGCACCACAAGAGTGCTTTTTCATCYTCAGATATTCTGACCAAGCCTTTCTAGGCAAGTCCAAGTAGAAAGCTGCAGAGCTTGGGTAGCCCAGTTCAGTGTCACAGGAACTTGTAGGCTATTTGTRGAACTCTTTTTTTATGCTGCAACAAATTTCTGATCATCCTTTGATCAAAATACATAGCCACGAATTCCAGTTCATTCAATCCTTCCTAGTGTTTCTCAGTGCAATACCCTTAAAATGACTCCTCCAAGAGGTCTGGCACATAAAAAGAGTACTTGTATAAGCAAGACAGTCTCTTATATGTGTCCTATGATTGCTACATGCCAACAGCATTTGTTCCAAGATTTTAAAGATGTTTCAGGATGTGCTCAGGACTGCACTGCCAGTAAGATTTGTCTGGGCTTAGTACATAAAAAGCACGGCAGTTGTTTACAGCACTACTTCTATCTTCTGATTTGCACACTAGGAAACTGCTGCAAAGAGCAAGTTTGGGGAGAAAGTATTTGCACTAAGTATTTCAAAAGCCAGATCATTTAAATATTTTTGTTCAGAACCATATCCACAGGAGCTTTAAAAGAAGTTCACAGSCTGGAATAGATATAGATGGTGATCCTTCTACAGGATGGAAAAACCCCACTCGCATTAGACAACGTCACTTGTTCATCTGTATTCCTGTTTCAGCTAATGATGGCTGTGTTACTTTTACCTTATGACTCATTTTCAGCATGCTCTGGTTTATCAGCCATAATTTCAGTTGTCAGTCACAGTGTCAAACACAGCTCCCCAGGAGCCGTTCTGTACTGTCAGCATGAGAAAGCCCACCACTGGAGATCTGAACACACTCAGCAGCCAGTCACTCTCAGACCTTGAAACTCGTCCATCTTTTAAGCCTGAGTTGTCTRAAACTTCCCCACCCATCCACCCACAGCACCATCTGTACTGAAACATCTAGAAGAAAGCAAAGAAAATTAACACTTTCATTGCCAGAATTAAGCCTAAGGATGGGCAAAGGCTGGAGAGTTTTTCCAAGCTACTCCCCCCTCATGACATAAASATAAAAGAATAGATCTGCTCAGGGCACATTTCAAACATGCTGTCCTAAAACCTTAAGTATGTCTGAAGCCTGAGCTATAAGAGCAGGAATAGAAAATGCCATTCTATMCAGCAAAGACCCACTTAACAGGCCTAGACAGAAGTGTTTTGGCAACTTGAAGAACAGTGGCCACATCAGACATGAAAACTGTAGGCTCCACCTAAAGGATCACTATCCTGGTTTCAGCTGGGATATAGTTAATTTTCTTCTTTGTAGCTGGTATTGTGCTGTGCTTTGGATTCAGGATGAGAATAAAACTAATAACACACGGATGGTTTAGTGGTTGCTGAGCAGTGCTTAYCCTAAGTCAAGGACTTTTCAGTTTCCCATGCTTTGCCAGGGAGCAGGTACACAAGATGCTGGGATGGACCATGGCCAGGACAATTGACCCAAACTGACCAAAGGGATAGTCCATACCATAGAATGCAAAGCTTGGTGCATAAACTGAGGAGTCATCTGGAAGCCACCAATCACTGCTCAGGCATGGGCTGCACATTGGTGAGCAGGTGGTGAGCAACGGCATTCTGCAYCACTCATGTCTCTTGAGTTTTATCCCTCTCCCCTTTTCATTACAATTATTATTATTACTGTTGGTTCCATTAGTATTATTGTTTTATTTTAGTTTATTTCAATTATTAAACAGTTCTTACTGCAGGCCACGAGTTCTATGGGTTTTTTCTTCAATTCTCCTCCCTACGCAACTACAGCAGAGGGGGAGGTAGGAGGGCAGGCTGTGAGTCATCGACTGTGTGATACTTATTTGCCGACTGGGGTTCAATCACACCAATCAGAAGGGCTCATTTACATTTGGACAGCATCAGTGATGCAAAGCTAAATGAACAATGGTCCCTAGCAATAACCATCACCTGCACATGCCTATTTTTCTTCATGATCCTCACGGTCTTGCAACCATACCTCTACACTTCCCCTCCTCACACAGCCATTTTACCATTTCTGTACAGACAGAACATGAACAGCCAAACTACCCATATTCCAGATTTGAAGGCTCCAAGCTCCTGGGCACAGAACATATTCCCCCTATCTACTCCCGGTGATTAAAGATGCTGTTACCATTAGAAAACTGCTAACTAATAGCCAGTTGAACAGAAAAAGTTGAAAAATTAAAAAGCAAACTTAAAGGAGCAAGAGGTAAGGTGAAAGGAAGAGCAGCCTTAGAAAATCCACTCCTTTTGCAAGACAAAGATCTCCACATACAAAAGTCAATTATCATTCTGTACCTTTGTCTGCTGAAGTCAACGGAAGTTCCAGACAGTAGTGACCAAGACCCCRGAGTTTTAAGAAAAAACAACTCACACAAATACCTGTAACAGAGCATTTCTGCCACTCCTATGAGATATCAATCTCCTGTAACTGTGTGTGTTACATCTCCTGTGTGTGTGTTACATCATTTAACAAACACACTTCCAATTCTAGCTTTCTCACCAGTCCAGCCAGTATAGGCAGAGCAGTCATGTGGATCTGCCGTCTTCAGCCCTTCCTCCATTTGTTGCAGAAGGTCCTTGATTTTGGCCTGGATCCGTTTTGAGAACCGAGCATTGACCTGAAAGCGGGAGACAGGGAATGAGCCAGAAAAGAAAAGAATTCAAGAATGCAAAGTGTATGCTCCACTTTCTTGTTTGTGAAGAAAAACAAACCAAACTGAAACCAATCAAAGAAAAAATAACTAAGGAATAAATAATACATACAGCAATCAGCAATGTCAAGGTGGTTCATCTTAAGTGTATCCCACGTAAATGCATTCTGACCACATTTTAGAGTAAGTTTCAAGTATCTACATTAGGTGAAAAKTATCTGTGGATGCTTTAAAGTCACACAAAGAGCAGCTATGGACACTGTGACAGTATGTAATTCTAATCAGGATCCCAGTACCAAGATCACATTATGGACAAACAACACAAGCCCTGTGTTATAGGTGCTTGCTCTCATCACTAGGTCCCTGCACATCCTTTGTAGAACAGGAAATAGCCAAAGGAAAATAAATTTTCATACTTGAGACAATCAAGCCGAAGAGGAGTAAAAGCAGCTCAGCAGCTTCAGCTCATGCATGAAGGTGAAGAAAAAAGTCTTTGATTTTATACACTGCTTGCTTTTACTTTTGACCAATAAAAGTTTATATGGATGCAATATATGAAATATAACAGAGGATACTTTACTCTTGCCAACATTTCTCCCTCATTATATGTACTTTATGGGAAAATATGTTACTGATTACTCCTTAAAGCCTATGGAACACGGAAATTACCACACTAGTAAGGTAAGTTCTTGCTTGACTACAACACATCCCAAAAGTAAGGGGTTCAGATAAATGACAGGTCCTGGAAGCCACCATGCACCTAATTACTCAAGACATACCACATTTTGTACTCTTGCTCAGAGTGGAACTTCAAATAAAAATCAGTGATTTCAAACATCCATCCAACAGATTCAGAAATCAGAAAGATTATAAGAATTGCACAAGGCTTCTGACACATCAGGGATCTCCAGGGTCAATGGTTCAAATCCATTTTAGGATATCCATGGTAGGATAGGAAGGGAGAAGGAAATTGTGCCATTTTATCTCACATTGCACACATATCATTCTAGAACCAAACTAAGAGACATCTTAACCTTCTCCAACACCTCTAGAAATAGCAACCAAACACAGCAGGCATCTGCAGTCTGTTACTCTTCAGCCTTAATATGGTGTTAAGCACCCTTTCGTTAGGTTACTGCACTATGCATACACATCACCACCACTCTGCCACTCTCCCATTTTTGAGTACTTCAGTGAAGTCTCAAMACAAAGCAAAACCTCCCCCAAGGGTAGGGCTTCTCTCCTTCAAAAGATGGCTATGCCAATGCTAAGGCATATGGTGAAACAGCATGAGGATATTCACGCGGACGCATCCAGGCATAGAGCTCAGCTTATCTGACAAGAGTGAACTAAGGCTTCAGACTCCCCATTTCTTTACCTACTGCACATCACAAGCAAGCTGGTTATCTTTTTGTTCTGACAATACACCTGCTGTTACCAAATCAGGATATTTTCTATCAAACACCAGATTAAGTTACTTAGAGGTAGGAGGGGAGTACTAGGACATCAGGATGCCTGGRTTCTGCATTGAAACCTCAGTTCCATACAAGTAATTTAGCTCAGGCTGGCAATCCCTCTCTCTAAAATGTGAATCGTAACTTACTTGTCTTGATTCAGTGCTTGGAAAAGCAGAGATGAAAGGATATTTTTATTATTATTATTATCGTCTGTCAGCCCAAACAAAGCTACTCCCAAGATGATGTCAGTGTGAAGAGGTTGTAAGGGGCAACAAAGTCTTCCCCAGCTATCTACTCCTCCATCACTGCCTTTTTTTTTGGTTGCTCTGAAGCTTTCACAACTGAGCCACTGTCACTGCTCATTTTACAAGATTCCGCTATAAGCTTGTAACAGATGCTCATATGCACTAGAATAAATTCATTACACGAAGAAACGAATGTTGAAAGGTGGCTTTAGAAGATTTAAAAACTTCTTCAAGGAATCTTAGGGCAGCATTACAGCTGAGCAGAACATGCTCACTTGTGTGGAGTGCAGATTGATATTCATCAGAAGCACATTCCTTTCATGAGGATGTTTCCAGCTGGCATTCAGCCTTTTCTGCAGGTGACTTGTTATTCCTGTAGGGACAAAAAGAAACCAGGAAGCCTGATCTCTGATATCCASTGGCACATTTACTTCTGGTTCACAACACAGTGGGTGCTAAGAGGAGCTGAACAGTATCTCTAATAAGAAAAGGCTCCCTCCAGGAATTCAACTGCTGCATTACTACTCTGCTGCTGCAGAAAGAACAACCACTATCATCCCAAACACTGCTCAAGTTTTATATTGTCAAAACACAAAAAATGAGAGTTCATTCCTCATTATACCAAATAGAACCTTGCTCCATATTGGTTATGGTAACTAAAACGGCTCATTATCAGCACAAGCCAAAAGCAAYGCAGGAAAAAAATAGATGTTTGGTTTGCAAATTAATTTTTTTGTTATTTATTTGAACCATATCACTTTTTCCACTGCAGTGTGGCAGTAGGCAAAGCTACATCCCAATCTAAAATCTTCTAAAGCCAACAAAAATGTAAGGAATGTAAGTATTTATGTAAAATCACTCACCTTTGGAACTAATGACAATGTGTCTAAATTATGCTCTCCTCATTAGCAATACAAGTTTCCCCTGCCTGCTTTCCTTCATTTGTACAGTTCCTAAAGAGAATTTAAGTCCTCTTCTTCCATAAATTCAGCACTAGAACTACACACATATATTAGAGCACAGTGTTAATAACACGAAGGTCATGCCTTTGATCTCCCYACGGGCCGTTCACTTAGGAGTTGGACTCGATGATCGTTGTGGGTCCCTTCCAACTCAGAATATACTGTGATTACAAAAATCATGATGCAAATAAAAAATCTTCTGAAAACCCCAAACATTTCACTTGCAGTCAATATTACAGTAACATACCAATTCTAACTGACCTACCTCTCCATTGCAGCCATATCCAATTTTGCAGTCATGGCTTTAAAACAAACCAGCRCCAAGAGCAGATGAAGCAACAAGCATCTGCTATGTATGTATTTTATATCATGATTCCTGGTAGGTAAGAGAAGCCTGTAACTTAATAGTCTAGCATGCACATTTGGACCAGGTATCACAGTGCTGACGTAAGTCTGACAATGCAACCCTGAAGCCTCATGGCACTCCTTCTGTCATTAAAGTTTTTCAAAAACACCTCTCGGCATTTACTTGCACATGACATCTATGCTAGTGAACTTGTGCAGAGTCACAGCAGGACAATGGAGCCCTGAGCTCAGCTTCATCACAAGCTGCCAAAGTACTAGTCTTTCTTGCCACCACCAGCTCCCAAAACAACCATCTTGCTATTAACCCTATTTTGCTATTAACTCTATTTTACTCCATCAGCTTTTGGGGGACTGATGCTACAAGCAAAACCAGACTGAAGAAGTAAGCAACTGATTCTGCAGAAGTAACAAGGAAATGACCTATACACACAGTGCTACCTACCAAACAAGCAAAATACACTTTTATTTCATCTCTCTTTCTTGTTGGTGATGTGTAGAACAGGACACATAACRTGGTGCTGAGTTTTCTTTCAGCCAAAGTGCATTTCACAGAGAAGAAAATGCAGCCCAAATTGGTACTGCAGCAAGAACTCATTCAAAAACCAAACTTGCAGAGAAGACAGCACAAAGGACGTGACAGACACTGGTGAGGAAGAATGGGAGAGSGGAAAATTCACAGTTCTACTAAAACAAGAAATCCTGGTTGTACTGAAATCACTGGGAACTTCACCACTGACTGTAAGGGAGCCAGGTTTCACACCCATGCACTTGGAGCATGYGTTTATTGAAGCAGGATGAGCTCTCATGCTCACCTCCACAGAGCTCTTGCAAAAGCAGACCAGAAGGGGTGGCAGTAGGATCCCATATCCAGAATCTGCTGGGAGGTGACCAGCCTTTTTATACAGAAAAACAAGTTCTACTTTATTTTTACCTAAGTCAAAAGGTACACATCCAAGAGCAGCACTTTCTTCTCTGAAAATACTAGATACTAAAAAACCTCATCGCCCAGCCTCTGAAACACTCAAACACAGTTCTCTGATACTTCTCAGATAGGTCCTCCCAGAAACAGATGCCAGTTATGCAAAACCACGTGCTTAATAAATGCTTTGAACCACTGCTGTCTGTAGAACACATTGCACTGTTTTTCAGTGATCTGGCACTTAGTGCCAAACATGTGATAATGGGGAAAAACGGTAAAAAAAAAAAGGGGTGGGGGGAAGAGTGAAAGAAATAGCTGTAGGCAAACTACTACACTGCTACAAATGACAGCTTAGGAATACGCTTTAAACACAGTCATCACGCTATCTCAGAGGATATAAAGGCGTGAAAAATATCATTAAAAGGCAAACGATTGAAGTTACAGAAGGAATTGTTTAAAGCGTGTAAGAAATAAGGAGACTGTGTCTCTAATACATTTGTGCATGAAAGAAGCTATATGTCTCATTGGTGGTAAGGCAGCAAAAACCCCAAAGCTTAAAGACTTAGATCATAATAAAGAATCATCAAAAAGCTCCAGATTATTGGTAACAAAAATAAATATGATTAACAAATACCAAGCAACACTATCCTATGTTTTAGGAAATGGAGGCTCATAAAGCAAAAGAGCGATACKGAAAACCACTGGTCCCCCAGGTAGCCTAACACCAGAATGCAACTTCYTGGAAGCTGAGAAAATAAGTCTCTTGTGAGTATGATTTAAAGCCACTCACTACACAGAAGTCTCTGGCCCAGCTGTGACATTTTTAGGTGGTTCTCAAGTTGCAAAAAAAGCTAAAACCTCTACCAATTCTGTCTAAATTATCTCGATGCACAGAGAGCAGATATATTCCACATACTGAGCTTGACAGCAGATCAGTGCATTCAGACCCAAATAAAATTTATTTTCACCAGAAAGCAAGTACCTGTTACTGCACTTGCCCACACAACTAGCTGGCGTAACAGCTCATTAACATGCAGGTCTGCAAAATCAAATTAGAAACTGACAAAGAGCGGATGGATGTGAGACAATTTAATCAGAACTTGGGGTTTGATTTTTAAAAGTATTTTCATTCAGAACTAGTCGACTAAAACCAAACAGGCTTAACTCTGTGGTTAAACTGTTGTCTGGAATAGGAGGAGAGGTTTTCACTACAAAAGCATCAGAAAAGCCCTAAGTGGTGCTCAGTGCTGACCTGTGCTGTAGGAAAGAAGCAGCAGTTCTTCCTCCCACGCTGCGTACACAAACTGCCAGGAGTTAGTGAGAGACAATGAAGTACAATAAACTCATTTGCAGACTCAATTTTGACCAAGACCCTCAAAAAGCAAACCAAACGTTACTTCAGAAGAATCAGAGAGTATACTGCAAATCTTGTTTTATTTCAGAAACCTATGTCAAAATGGCACATGCCTGAGATGGGGAGCCAGGAATTAGCCAAAAAATAACAAGAAATGCAGCTATGTCATCCCACATCTCTGGCAAAAAAATGGGAAGAATTATTTACTGGCTTTGGAGGCTGAATTTTGCCTCCAGTGCAATAAATTGTATAATTCCCACTAGTATAAGTTGTTGCTGAGTCAGTCCTAAAACAGAGAGAACTTGCTGCTCCCAGTGAGATAACTAAAATACCCTGTGAGACAACCCAAAAAATAGAAAACAAATTACTAAAGGGAGAAGAAGAGTGAGGCTATCAAAAAAACCCCTATATATATATATTTTAAAATATATTTTAAAGGAGCAGGAAGACAGAAAGCCACATAAAGGAATTATCAGAAGTAACAAGAGATTGAGCAAGCATCAGAAACTAAACGCTACTAAATCACCCAAATGATAAATCTAAGTAAATATCACCATTAAATTATATTTACCAATGAGCACCATTATCTTTAAAACAGGTTCRCTGTAAGGAGTCCCCTGCAAAGCCTTATTATGTAGACTGTATACATTTGTCAGAACAGACCACTTTTTTCTAATATTCTTAAAACACCATGGAAAGTCAGGAGAAAACTTATCAAGAAAGAATTGGCCTAAAAAAGAAGTTTGGGCATTCTAGTGACCAATCCATAAAGTTTGAATCTAATTTTGCTGCTGTCTTGTGATTTCACAACAAATTCAGACAATCTTAATATGAGGGCTGGGATTGTGTTAATTTCTTGATGACAAGGATGYTTTTCTTTTTTTTTGCACAAACACAAAATCCCCATCATTGTCTAGGCTTCCACCTTCCCCTGAGCAGATAATATCAGGCTGCCTTTTTTTCCCAAGTCACTGGCCTGYAGTCAGCATGAAGGAGGATCCCAAATCACACCTGAATGTGGCCACAGAGCTGTGGTGGCTCCGAGGACAGTGGGCAATCTGAGGTTGACATTGGTGGGTCACCCATGGAGGTAGGTTCTCGAAAAAGCCATCGCCACACCTCAGCAGCAAGCTCTCCTCACCCTTTTCCTTCCCAAGAAGTCCATTAGAGCTCTGTAACTCTCTACCACACCAGGGAATGTTCTTTGTTATAAGATTATTCATTTCTCTACCTCCCCTGACCATTTACATTTCCATTTTGAAAACTTGAGATAACATCTACARGTACTTTTTTAGGCTAAGGTTATCACTATCGAGTCCACATGAAAAGGAAAAGGGCTATAGGATACATATTTAATTCAAAGATTCATCAATTATTGAACAAAGATTTACATTTAAAATTATGTTTCTTATTAATCTAGAATGAATGCTGTCTGACAAATTACCTCAGCTTTCTCAGGCAAGCTACAGAAGCAATTTAAGTTCATGATACTTTAACACTGAAGAAATCTAGTTATGAAAACAGTGAATTTCAACTACATGAGCAGAGCCCACACAGATAACTGCAGTGTTTACAGTGACTATTTATAAGAAAGCAAATCAGCAGCCCCAAATTCTGCTTTCTCTTCTCCTACTCCCATACCTTCAAGCTTTCTGAACTGTATCTTACCCCACACACTTCCATATGCAACATTTTGTCCCAACTGTCTCACATTTCAGACAATTACTTGAAGAGCTTCTTGTCCTTTTATCAACCGGGTGAATTTTAGATGGCAATCATTTCAGCCTAAGAAATCAAATGGAGGGATTAATAATGCATTGCCTTCCATGACAACGGCAGAGCCCCGCATACCTCAGGTTGTCATTACATGAGTCATTCAGCGCTCCCCGCTCCACTCAGCAGCAGATGTGAGGAAGGAATTATGCAGTGCACTGAGGGCTTCTGAAAGATGCTCTCATTTTTAGGAAACTTGTGCACTTGTGTACGGCAGTTTACAGAACAGACTCCCTAGCCTATGTAAAGTCCTTTTGTCTTCACTGGGACTTTAGGCAAGTAAAGACATCTCTCTGATGGAATGGGAGCCTATTAAGTGCAAAAATAAAACACTAAACCATAAACCAAAAATCACAAACAACAGCAACAAAAGCACCCCAAGGTACCCATCACAGTCTCATAAAAGGATACTAGGAATGACAACATGCAAATGCTGCAAAGAATATAAATACACATATATATACTCACAGCTATATTCTAGCCCCGAAATATGTAAGATGATTCCTCAGATTTTGCAGATGTAAAACCAAAACTAAATGTACACTTGTGTCTGCCTTCTGCTGTGAAATGCACAAAATTGCTGTAGTTACATGGTTTTAAGGCAGTACAGAAGATTTTTTTTTTCTAGTGGTGCTTCATCCTTCTGAATGTAACAAAGCCCAGACACCACCTTTTATCAAATACACAGCTACTCAGGTGCGCTAACATATCTTCTGAACACACCTGCACAAATAGCTGCCAACTGCCACACCATAACAAGGACTGTTATCCACCACTGATGCTGCGAAAAAACACTTGCACCCACTGTAAAATAGCACACTCATACACAGCAGAGCATAACAGGCATTCCTAATGTGAACACAGGGATCGAAATTCTTGACTGACTCATTTCAGCTCTGCCACAAAACAATTTCTCCATATTTAAATTGTGTCAGGAACCAAATTTGAAGTAAATTGGAGTTGAACTATTCCTCAACACAGAGTGTATACTCTAAAACATAATTTTTGGATGTTCACCTTCTTTTGATATCTCACTTTTCTTCTGATTTTCTTACTTGAGAAAGCTCTAGTCCACCTAGATCAGCAGTAAATGAAGCAGTATCTTCTCTTTTCAAAAATGGACATGACGTGTGGGATCTAAAGCAGGTACACAAGAAGGATGACTGGCCTATGAAGGCCTTAGAAGGAAGTTCTTGGTATGTTTTTTACCAATTTAACAACAATATATAGCTATTCTGCCATCTCCTCTCTGCCTTTATACTTGAACTCATCAAACTTGGATGATTTTATATACTAAGCCAGATACAAAATAACAAAGAAATCACAGGTCTCTTCCACAAGAAAAAAAAAACGTTTTACCAACACTGAGCATACTACCAGTGAGTTTTGTAAAAACAAAGCAGATTTCACTTTCGAAGCTATTCTTGCTTTTTAAAACTTCTCAAATGCTCTGCTTTTGACGGCTGCAATTAACTGCAGCAGTAAGACACTGAAGCCCTAAAGTATTCTCCTTTGTGCTGCTTAGCCGCATACAACTTCATAAACCTGTTAGAACAACTTAGCGAAACCTTTCACTGCCTTGGACTGATGATGAACAGGGCTGGTACTTATGATACTCAGAGAGAATGCCCCTGTTTAAGCATCGCCATCCTTGTCCAACTCTATCAGTAAATCAAGGTAATTCCACATTGCCCCAAGTAGAAAAATACAGGGCTGATAGCAATAGCTCTCCTTTATTCACCCCAACACACCATCGATGAGTTAGGAAGGCAGCTTCCCACYCCCAGCATATTTGTGCTTGTAGCAGTGTCACCACACAGTGTTTTTCACACAAAAGATGACAAAGCTGCACAGTACTGAAGGATGAGGCTCCACAGGGGCTAAATGACACAAGGTCCATATTCTGGCATTCCTTCTGCTGCTTAAGGCAGCCTGTGGGGTAACAGCCCACGCCAGAGCAGCTTCTGTACTTAAAACCTAAGACACTCATAGTACCCCAACCAGTAGCATGTGGTGTCAAGGACATAAGCAGACCAGGAAGACTGCAAACCCTGTGTGACCAGTGCCACCAAGAAGACCTTCGGCGGGCACGAACCGACGGCCAGGTCCCTATCATGGTGCACCTGAACATACGAATGTGTGTAAGTCAGTAAATAAACACGTGAGACCAGTCTAGCATCACCTTAATGCCTGAGTGTTGCTGTCACATGAGAAGAAACTCTCCTTTTCTAGATGGCCGCTCATCCTTTCCCTTCCCTTATGCACTTTCTCTGGTGAAACTCGGGCAACTTATGCTGTCAACTTGTCCTGAGCGACAGAACCAACGTGGTAAGAGCAGCTATAGCTGTTCTGCTATACAGCTGTTCTGTTACCCCCAGATCGGGCGCTGCGTTCACGCCCGTACCGGGGCAAAACAAACAGCTCGAATAAACAGTCGCTCCTGCCGACTTCGAGCAGTGCGGCCGGGCTGAGTTCCCGCTCCCTCCCTCAGTTCACCCCGCCGTTCCCTCTCCTCGGGCGCCCCCGAGGCCGCGGCGGCCGCCCCGAGCCGGGCCGGCGGGCAGGCCGCGGCAGCCCCACCGCGCCCGCGCCCCGCCGGAGCCGCCCCAGAGCGCAACCCACGGCCGCTCGCACGGCGGGGCCGTCGCTGCCGCCGAGAGGGAGCGGCCCGCGGAAGAGGCCGGGCCCGGGGGCCCGGGACGCGGCGTCTGCCCGCCACCCGGGACTCACCTTCCCATCGGCGCCGAAGGGGAGGGACTCCTCCTCCGCCGGCGGCAGCAGCGACCTGTCCCGGTGGGATTCCGCCGCGCTGGCGGCTGCCACGGCTCCCTGGGGCTGGTAGTCGGGGTAGGGGTTGGCGAAAGCCCGCTCCTCCATCTCCGCTTCACCGCCCAACTGCAGCTTCAGCCTCTTGGACATGCTCTCTCCCATCTCAGCCGGCCCCCGGCCCGCCTCCCCGCACGGCGAGCCGGCGGGGACACACTCCGCCCCGCAGAGCGGCGGCTTTGCAGCAACGCGAGCGCCGCGGCCGCCCCCGGCTACAGCTGCCCCCGGCTACAGCAGCCACCCCGCGGGCGCTAGGGCTGGGTCAGGAGGGCGGCTGCGGCGAAAGTGCCGGCGGCCGCCGGCCCATCGGGGCCGCCTCAGGGCAGAGGCGCCGCCGGCCCCGACCTCGAGCCACCGAAGCCCAACTTGGGAAGGCGAAAGGGGAAGCTGCGACGACTCGGCTCCGCTCGGCGTCCCCGTCAGTCGGGGCGGGGGAGCGGCGAGCGCGGCGGCATCACACCCTGTAGAGGGGCAGAGCGCGGCCGGGGCCGCGGCCGGCCCCCCCCGCGGGAAGAGGCAGCCCGTCCGCCCGCGCAGGCTGGGTGGCACCGCTGCAAAGCTCGCCCCAGCGCCTCATCCTCCGCCGCCGGGGCGTCAGTGCCTCGGGCTGCTGCTGCCGCCGGCCGCACGCCGGGCGGCGGAGCGGGGCTGCCGCCGGCTCCTCCCGCCCGTCCCCCCGCGGCGGGGGCGAGCCGCCGCCCGGCGCATCTCAGAGGAGCGGCAGCAGCAGCAGGAGGGGCACGGACAGCCCGAGGAGCAGGCAGTACGCCACCAGCTCCTTCGCCCGGCTCATCCGCAGCCGCCGCCGGGACGCGCTCATCCGCCGGCAGCCCCCGCGCCCGGCGCGCCGGCCCCCGGCGGGAGGGAGAGAGGGAGGGACGCGGCGCTTGGCTACCGCTCGGCGGGGAGGGCGCAGGCGGCGGCGACCGCCCCTCAGCCGGCGATGGGAGGCAGCTCCCTGGGGAGTAGGGGGGCTGGTCTCCTTCGCTCGGCCCGCCCTCGGGCTATGATGTTAGCCTGGTTGCGGTCACCCCTCTGCTGACGGCGAGCCCGCTCCAACAAGCCAAAACATACTAAAAACACACCCCCAATACCCCCCAAAAGACGTAAAAAACCCTCGCAGCCCTGGAGTGGGTTGGCGGCGGCGGGTGGGGAAGGCCCGCAGCGATCGGCGGTGGCGGCTGGACGCGAGGGTGGGATCGCGTCCCCCCTGGGGAGGAGAAGCGTGTGGATCCCGTGTGAGTCGAGCGTTTGTGTCTCTGATCCAGTCCTGGGAGGGGGGACTGAATGCCAGAGCACTGAGTCAACATAAATTTAGCCCGTCGTTTTATGACACCAACACCTTACGCTAGTAAAAGAGCTCCAGAATGAAAGGGCACTGTACAATCATCAAGGATAAATCTTTTCTATTCACAAATAAATGGTAAATGCTGTCGATATTGTCATAGYCTTCAGGAATTGATACTGCATACTGTAACACCTTTGTGTAAAAACAGCCAGCAGAAGGCCTGCAATCCGGCCAAAAACTGCACACAGTATTGTGTAAAAATATGGGCACAGGAGACCTCATTATCCCATGAAATATTTACTCCCAACTATGCCATTTCTTTTTGCCAATAATTGTAAGGCAGACAGACCATAAACTATTAATTCAATAACTGGGCACTGTGCAGACGTATTGATCTTTAGTTTTATGCATTGGGTAATTTTATTGCTATCAAAATACATATTCAGTGTGTAAGATTAAATATAGGTGACATCTGTCCCAGCATTGGCTTCAGTTTACAGTTGTTTGTAGCAATATACATGTGAATAAATGGGACTTGTCTATCATCTTGTCACGGGATATGAATTTTAGTTAATACCTTCTTCATTTTATTTATTTTTATAAATTGAGCTGATGACAAAGCAGAAATTCCAAACAATTTGTCCAACAAGAAGTAACTGGTATTTGCTCTGTAAGTGAATATAACCAGTCACTTAAAATTAAAGCCATCGATAAAATATCCTCTTCTGTTATAATTTTAAAAATCACTTCAAATTCTGTTATAATTTTAAAAACCGCGTTTTAAAAAATCACTTAAAATCACATTCTTTACTGGATAAGTCTTTTGTGCTGTATTGCAGTGCTTGAAAAGGTAAACACAGAACATTTTAAAAATCATCTCTTAGTCTCTGTGTAAATGTTTTGCTATTCAAAGAACATGTTTTTATCCTGAAAGGCTGCCTACTGTTAGTGAAAAGCAGCTTCATCAGTGCAAGTAACTGCATCCCCATAATGAAGATCAGAGCTGAGCCTTTAATAMAAATGTGTGTGGCTTCTGGTTTTTTACACCTTCTACTCTCCTTGAATCAAAATGGTGGGAATATAAAAGCAGGATCATACCAACTGGTACCTGCCCAAGGCCTACAGATATGGAGAGAAGGTGCTTCCTGGCACCTTGCAAGAAGCACAAATCTTCCCTTCTGGATTTGTGGGTTGGTGGGTTGGCATCTCTTCCCTTTTGCATCATTGCACTGTTTGATTACCTGCACACTTCTGTGTTTAACACCCTGTTATACATTTTTTTCTGGAGCACTTCTTTTCATGTTCACTGTTCTTCACATCTGTTGCAATGTGGTATGTTTAGTTTCAAGCATACAAGGCCTTCTTTTGTTCTTAGCAGGTGGGATAGATTTCAAAAGATTTTCAGGCTTTTTTTCAGTGAATGTTTTTTCCTTTTACTCTTTTACCCTTGATGCATGTAGAGCTCCCACAGCCTGAATTGGAATCATGGATGAAGGAGGAGGAAAAGAAGTTGGGCTGGGTAAGGCGTCAACCTTTAACATAAGTTTTAAGCAATAATAAATTCACATCTCTCATCTGTAGCAGTATGAAGCAGGAGGCTTCGCCTACTGAAATCATGCTTTCATGTGTGCTTTCATCCAGAAAATGTCTAAATGCTACTGAAAGCGGTGAGCCTTCACCCTTTCTTCCCACTCCAGTGATGTGTTCCTGTCTGCCTTCTGCAGCATTGGCAAATGTGCAGCCCTGCAGCAAGCTGATCTAGCTGAAAGCTGCCCTTTTCCTTTCTGTTATGCAGGTAAAGTCCAACTAATGTCTAAACAAAGCCTGATTCTTACTTAGAGATCAGTTTCTTTGTGTAAATCACGAAAGTTTTTGCTTATCAGATCAATGGGCTATTCATTCTTTAAACGAGAAATTCGTAAACCCCTCTCTTTTACATCTGACCTTTCCTTCTCTCCAATCCTCTTCACATCCTGCAGTGTCTGATACTCCACTCATGACGAGACTAGTCCCAATTTGTTTAATAGTAAAATAAAGTATCTGTTACATTTTCAGTCAGGACTGAGTAATCAGAATCCATATATAAACCGTTAATGATGATGTGCTTTCCTATGTATTTTACTGCTTGATTCTCAGCATGCATAGTAAATTAACCTAACTAAAAAGGTGGAAAAGAGCACTGTATATCACAGAGTCAACCCTCTGAGGACTAGCACATGCCTGCCCTTCACACTGCACTTCATGGAAGCTACGCCATGATGCAATGTTTTATGGCTTGTGGAACGAGTGTGAACAACCATCAGGAATCTCCGTAGCTCTGGCTGTGACATGTTCAATGGCTCTTTCAGCATCTGTGTTCATTCTTATTACAGCATAATAGGGCTCATTTATTTTCATGTGCAATGGCTCCGCATATGTGCAAGCAACAGCCCCGTCCATGCTTTCCTCCGTGGAGACAGGATGATGAGTATTTGACTTCAGCACCCATGGTAAAGTGCTTTCTAAATTCTAGGAAACCATGGTGGCAGCTGGCATTAATCTCATTTTATTTCTGAACAGAGASATCCAGCCGAAATTAACTGAGAGAAGCGAGAGCTTCAGGAATGGACCCTGCTAATGTGATACATAATGGAGAGCAAGGCTGTGTGCTTCTTTCTTTAGTATTTACCTGTGGAAAAACGAGGTATGGCAATTTCTCAGCTAATGTCAATTAGGACAGCAGATCAGTGGAGATGGGGCGGTTTATACCTGCTGCAAATCAGGGATCATACTTTATGGAATGTAAATAACGTCATACTGACTTTTGCATTRTCTTTGATCATCTCTTCAGGCTGCGCTCTGTCTATATTGCATCCTTTGTGCTCTGCAGCAAACCTTTTTCTCCACAAGCCTATAATAGCCTATAAGGAAGGACTTCCTAATTCCCTCTCTACCTCCCTTTAGCTGCACTTCCTAATTTCTTTTTTATGTCCAGCACTGTATRATAGTATATTCTGCAACTAAATTACTTGAAGCTGTTTAGGTCTAATAAACTATGGAGGGGTCTGCTTCTTTTAATAAATATAATATTATGAATTAAAATCTGCAGGATCAGGTTTTGCATTTTAATTGCAAAAGACTTGCAGGCTTTGGACCAAATTCAGTCCTGTGTTCAGTAATGCAACGTAAGAACTAACCGGTCTGTGTGAGACGTTGTCATATTGCTTTTCAGTAGCAACAAATTTCTCTGGCTGCTGCAAATAATTTATCTCTATTATTTTATAATGTTGCTTTTTAAGATCTCAGAGATTTCTGTGAATCTGAGAAGATACTTTGCTACTCAACCACAAAATAAATGTTTCTCTAATATAGTTTTCTTATTTTTTGTTCTTTGGTCTTGTAGCAGCAAAAGCAGTGTCATGAARTCTGTTGCACGTGTGTTCTGATGACTGTCTGCTAATAAATGATAAGCCTGAACAGCAGTTGTTGCACTTCAGTTTGTTTTTAAAGAATGGATTTTGTTATAATCAARCATTTATGTTCGTTATCGCCTTATTGCCAGTGGCTTTTGATTTGCACGTCCTGAGAAAGACAACTAATTATAAAATCATGCCAAGATGCCTGTAAATGTTCTTAAAGGTCTTTACTGTCTATGAAGAAAACGGAGGCAGCTCACTGCTATTAAAACGTACCTTTTATAGTCATTGGCCTATTACTGGAYTCTCAAAGGAGTTATTTCTAACCCTGACAAGGTTTGTAAGCCTGGGGAAAGAAAAGTTCAGTTAGCAGAAAACAAATGTAATCCTCCTGAAGCATGAGGAACAGAGCTGAAAGATGGGTATGGTTAGAATAGCTGTGGCTGACCAGCATCAATAAAAAGGAGCAACAAAACAAGTGTTGGACAAGAGGATTCCCTTTGCCTAAGGAAGCTGTTGCAAGCTGGACATCTTATTTTCTTTTTTCTTCTGATATTCTTTGAATGACTCAATGTCAGTGGAGCTTAAAAAGAAGCCCTAGTCACTACGTTGAGGTTAGGACATATGAAAGACTCAGGCCTAGGATTCACCAGAAGTCATGGTCATGTTGCTGTGATATGCTGAATGATCTCGGTCCTGTTTCTTCAGGGTTTGATTATAGAGGCTTGCRATCTTCAGAATGTACTCACAAGTCCACAGGTTTGGGTTCTGCCTTCAGTGGCTTTTGATGAATCAGGACAGAGTGGGATATTGCTTTTGTGGGGAGCTAAACACAAGCACCTTTGAGCAAAGTAGCTTCATAACTTTTGCAGGATAAGAGCAAACTACAAGTGTTACAAGAAGGGACAAGAGAAACAAGAGGAAACCAGGGAATGCGAGGAAAACTAGACAAAGATAAAACCATCAGGGACTAGTGAAGTGCTAGTACTGCTCCTACCTGGGGAAAGATCTCACTAGCTTTAAATGAGGCAGGTAGCTTATCTCTGCCCTGACACTGAAAGCACAAGTACAGAAAGTAGTGGCCAAGATAGTGCAACCTTGATAATGACAGTAGTGAAATGGCAAGAGTCTCTAACACYGGCTGTACCATCCACTGCCTGTCACTGTGGGTAGTTACCAGCCTTCAGAATCAGMAATACAGAGCCAAGATGGAGGACAAACAAATTTCTCACCAACCTTCCAGCTGCAAGAGGTCAGAGCAGGTCCTGACATGTTTGCTTGACCAGGGTTTAAAAACCATCACCAAGAAGGGTTCCTCCACAGGCAGACATCTCTGCTGTTGTTCCCCTGATCAAATTATTTCCTGTGTCCAACCTGAAAGTCCTTCGCTGCAGTTTCAGACCATGTGGAGAAGTGTTTACACTGCTATTCATGCCTCTGTAGCCTTGCTAAGGAAGCAAAACTAGCACAGGTACAGCTCAGTGTGGCTATGTGGATCATGGTGCAAGGAATGAAATGGGCTCCGTGTCTGAAAACACTCTTCTCTTCCCCCTGGCTTCCCATCCCCTCTCTCTTTTGTAGAATGATATTTTGGATTTCTTGGCTGCCATGCATTTGGCAGCTCATGGCTTATCCAGATAACCATGCCATAACTCCATTTTTTATGTTCATCTCTATCCCAGAAGACCCCTGAGGATACCTAGATTGCCACCAGCAGTGAAAAGGCTGACAGGTCATGCATTTAACTGGAAGCCTGTATCAGAAAAGCATCTAAGGTGAAAGAGCCAAATCTACTTGTGTATCTCAGTTGGTTACCACCAATTGCTCTGAGAGCCCTTGGGATTGCAGCATTTGTAGAAGCATAGAAAGTCCCATTTTCTGCTGTATGTTATGCATGTGTTCCTAAGAGCTTTTCTGACGACCATATGATTTGCAGAATCCTGGATCCGAAACCAGTTTACCAAGATGTTATTGGATGGAGCATGCTGTACTCAGCAGAATTTTGTCTTTCTCGTGTATACTGCTCATGTATTTTACTAGAAATATAAAATTTCTGGATGTACTTCTGCTGGTGGAATCTTTCTGCATGTTGCCTGTGGACAGCACCAGGCAGTGGCTTTTTCACCCCTCGTTGTGGGATCCATGCCCCAACCTTAGTCATGGAAGCAGAAACCGTATCATCTGGTGCTTTGGGTACAAGCCTGAACTGAAATTGCAGCCTAAGGAGAGAGACACAGATCAATGAAAGGATAAACCTTTTTCTCTGTTTACCTGAAAGACCAAAGGAGAACCACATTCACATGGAAAACTTCCCAACACAGTCTTCCTACAGAAGAACCTCCATGTGGATATCAGTCTCTCAATCTAGGTATAACACATCCTTTTTTTATCCTTATGGTGAACAGCATTGGGAGCTGGTGTGTTTTTACAGAAGAGCAGTGGTGACCAAGGGAGCCATAGCCCCGTTATTACCATTGCCTAATGCAATCTTGCTCACACATGGAGTCACAGATACAAGGCTGTGCAGCTCATCCCTTCTAACTCCTCCCAGTTAGTGCAGGGCTTCATCTGCCCCTGCAGGGTGTACGTTAGTACTATTAGCATTGCTCTTCCCATGATTTCTACATTTTGAGGATAGGAGGAAGGAGAGACAGAAAAAGGAACGGATCCACTTTTTCCATTAGACACTGAAACGGACTGTATTAACCAAAAAGCAGTGCCTGAATGATCTTATCTTCTGAATTCTTCTTGGTCCTCAAGTTCTGATTTGAATCTTTAAAAAAAGCCCTGTTTTTTCAGAAAGTATGGGGAAGGTCAGACTTCCCAAAATTAGGGTAACTGGGATCATACAAAAGAAACCAACTACTGCTGTAACAATGGTAAGACCCCTTTAGCTATATAAGTAACAAGCAGCAAAGAAAAATATGTGGTTTTTTTTTTAAATTAAGGTAAGGAGAGGGTTAAAAAATATTAAGGATATTAAAGGTAATCTAGGTCTAGTGAAAAGCAAAATTATTATTTTGGCTCAGTATTTAGTAGCACAGAGATTACAGAATGTGGCCGTGAAACAAGATAATGGGAATAAGTGAAGGAGAACAAATTATCACATTCTCTGTTTGGGTGAAAACTAAATTTAGATTATTTMTTACTCGGTTTAACTGGGATTATAGAAGTTGGTAAATGAAACTGCAATTCTCCTAGTGATGTTTATCTGTGCAGTTAGCAAATTAGCCAGTACTGCGTGGTTGGAGAACAGCGCATATAGGGCCTGTTTAACCAACAGAGAAATAATGAAGCTGTCCATTACCAACCATTAGTATGACCTCGGCAGGATGCAATGATTTAGTATGAATGTTGAAGAAAAGATTAATAGGGTAGATGGAGATAAATGGAAAAAAAAAATATAATGTGGGTTTGTAATATATCACTCACAGTGGAGAAACTCACTGCTGTTCTTTGTCGAGAAAAGCAATTCTGTAGCTAAAGGGCATAGAGTTGCTGTCACTCTTTGTATGGTTGCAATAACATAATTCCTAATTTCCCATGTAGCCCAGTAGCAGGTTAGTAGAATTATTTTACAGTAAGTGAGGATCTAGCAGAAGGGGAGGCAACAATATGCTATTGTCAAAGGGGATGCATGGGGCTAGAGGAAAGGTAATAGGGTGGATGGTAAGGTAATAAAAGAGTGGGAATGCTTCTAATGGACATTTGAATTAATGATTTTTGTACAGAAAATAAGGAAAAAAAMCAGTTAATTTTGCAGAGGATGATCAGAGTGCTGTAATACAAGACTTCAGTGATAGAAATGTGCACTTGTGAATGTAGGGTTGGTAGTTTTAATAAGGATAAGGGTGTATTGACCACAGTCCAAGGTCACAGCAATCTGCCTACAGTAGAGCTGGTCAGTCGTGCTAAAAAAAAAAAATCCATAAAAATTGGAGCAGATGCAGAAAATGGGAATGGAGAGTCTGTTTAATGAGGAAAGCTGAGAGCATTCTAGATATTTTAGCAGAATGAAGGCTGGAATGGTGTATAGTTGATGTTCATAAATAAGAGAGAGATATAAATACAGATTTGTATCTATACTAGGGAGGTGAAAGAATGATTAAGGACCATACTTACAACGAAACAAAATTATTATGTTGCCCATGATGAAATTCAGGCTAAAAAACAACAAAAAAGGGAGGCATTGCTGTCAGAAGACGTGGATTTTACAGCAACAGATCAGTGAGGCTTTTTGAAAATACTTCAATAAACTTCTTGGGAAAAAAGTGCTATTATGTGGTTGTTATGAGCCAGTAAACCAAGAATCTCATATTTCTGTGACTCGAGGAAGTACAGTGGTCTCAGGGGATGTAAAAGAACTCCTTATTCATTGACAGTGACAGCTTCTAGGAGCCAGTGAATATGTGAGCAAAGTTGTTTTTTTCTTCATAAATTCCTGCTGAGAGAGGTATATTGGCAAGTGAGATGGTTGTAATATTCACTAAGCTTCCGTGTGAGATTTCCCACAGCAGGCTTTTAAAGTCTAATTGTCATTAACAGTTCTGCACATGTTGTGTTTATGTGAGGATGGAGAGCAGGCATCTAAACCTACTTCAAATTCTGCCAAGGGAATGACAARCCAAATCAGTGGTCTGACAGATAAGAGAAAGTTAGAAAGGATGGATCTAGGCAGTCTATTTTATGGCTTGAAGGGAGATTTCTGTCTGAAGTGAACTCTCTATTCAGACAGTTTCCTGACATGTACGTTTATTTCCTCAGCTCTCTCAGAGTATTTAACTGTACAAATATTTCCATCATCTAGTACTGAGCTTCCAGGTCTAACAAGAATGAGAAGACAGCTGAAGTATGAAAGTGAGGCCCTCCTGGAAGCCATTTAAAATCTGTCAGTCTGACATAAAAGAGGCTACTAATAGTGCTGTATTTATATTTTTCCTAACCTGCACAGGTAAGGAACTTATATGGGATGTTCTCCCCTTTGTTCCTCAGATATTTTAGCTTTGGAGAGCATTTTGGGTCACAGATTAGAGGAATGACTTCATTGTTGTTTAGTYACTCCCTCACTGTCATGCTAGATGCAGTTCACTGTAAGGCTGAGTATCCCTCTGCAGTTATGAAGATGCTAAGAAGAAGTTGCAAAATACAGAAGTTTGTGTGCTTGAACAATGAGAGAGGTGACTACTAACACCGGAGAAAATCTAAACTCTCTTGAGGTAACTGCACTGACTGGTTTAGACTTCCTGAAGTAGTTAAATAAATTAACGTTACTTCTGCATTAGTGTGTTGCAAATCAGTTGCCACATCACATCAGAATTAAAGAGAGAACCTTTGCATATTTCTGCAGTAATGCTGACCCTTATCAAGTAGTACAAATATTGTTGTGTACAGGCTCAAGCAGGGCATGATTTATTTTTTCACATTATTTTTTTGACAATAAACTACAGCATCTTTCTGGCACAGGAGCTCCTTAACACACTGGGCTATCTTCTGTGAAAATTATAAGTTCTGGGGACTAAAGAGGGAGGAAATGATTGCAAAACTATTGATCACAGTTGACTATTTTAAGAAAAGGACAGCATGAGAGAAGCAAAATAGAGATAATGGGCTTCAGTAAAGCGGACAATAAAATTTGTGAGAGGATTTATTGGGGAGATAATTTAAGGATGAAGTGCAGGAGAGATAGCAATTACTGAAAGAAGCTGTATTTGAGACACAACAGCAAATTATTGTGCTGTGAAGGAGAAAGGAATCAGCCTAAGAAGGAGGGAATAGCTGCAGTAGAAGCTCTTTAAGATCATGAATGTTAAAAAGGGATTTATTTACAAATTAGGAACAAGGACATCTGGCTAAAGCTGGGTAGAAAAAAAAATAGGCCAAAATTCTATGGTTGAKCCCAGAAAGATAAACTACACAATGACTTACTACTATTGAGGGTGATAAAAAATAATGTGAAAAGATTGTATGAACCCTACAAGAGCAGAAAAAGGCAAAGTAAAATTCTGGCCCATTCCTTAAGAGGCAAGGATTGCAAATAATACACCATGATGAGAAAGCCAAGCTATTTCATGACGTCTTTGCTTCAGGCATGACATAAATTGTTAGCAAATGCCTAAAGCATTTAGTTGTTTACAAGAGCACAGACGAGGGAAAAAAGAGGTGAGAAAAATATTTAATGTGTTACATATATTAGAGTGGCCTGGTAAAACTGACCCTGGAATATCTAAGAATCTGAAGCAATATCTGAACCAGTAACACCCATTGGTAACAAAAGAGAAGAAGATTCTCTAGGAACTGGAAGAAAAGCCACAGAACCCACTCTTCAAAAGAGGAAGACTCAGGGAGATAACGTCTAYCTGTGTTATCCTGGAAGATGCACAAGATTCAATGTATAAATTACCTAGAGAATAATAAGCTAATAAAAACAGAGTAGATTTGTCAAGAACAAATCATGTCAAACTAATGGTTTCCTTCTTTGACAGGATAGTTGTTCTCATGGATAAAGGAGAAGCAGTAGATACATCTTGACTCTGCTAAGGCTTTTGGCATGGTCCCATCTAACATGCTGTAAAGGAACACATACCTACCTAGGGTCATGGTACAGTGAGCACACACTCATGCTTTGAGGTTAAACTAGGAAGGCATTACATGCAGGGGTCTGCAGAAATCATATTTCTGCTCAGGATTCTCATTAACAACATGAATTGTGAACACACAAGTGTTCAAACAACATGAGGTTAGGAGGGATTACAAGATCTTTGAGACATAGGATCAAAATTCAGAACTATATTGAGAAACAGCACAAAAGGCACAAAATCAAAAAGGAAACTTCAGTGTTTGAATACAAACACTTAACCTTGGGAAAGGGTAATTAAAATACAAATTATGAAGTAGGGAATGAAGGTGCGTGATTACTCTAATGGAGCTGTGTAATGGAGCCATGACAAATGATGCTGCCATAATATGATACGGTTACAAAACTAAGCAAATCTCATGCTGTGAGGCGCTGACAGAAGTGTTGTAGGTAACATATGCAAGGTAATTATCCTTCCCTGCTTGACCCTGGGATGCTGACACTGGCATGGAGCAGTTTTGGACACTACACTTTCTCAAGTGTTGCCAAACTGGGAGGAGTCCAGAAGAGGGAAATGAAAAAGGTAGGAGGTAGAGAAAACATGGCCAGAAAACAAAAGCCAAAGTCGTGACTTTTGAGAAAAGATTGAAGGAAATTGCTTTGTTTGATATAAAAAAGAGAAGACTAGAAATAAGATGCAATAATAATCCAGTATTCAAGGCCTGTTAAAGAAAAAGATGGTAATTTGTTCTCAAAGACCCTTGCAAAATAGACCGTGATGAACTCAATGAATTTGCATTGCAGATACTTTATGGTGTGGTATTAGGAATTTATCTGTGGTGCAGTGCCTAAATATGCTACACGGGAGAGTGTTTATGGGAGGATTTAAAAATCACGGTGGACAAATTATTAGACATAGGTATAATAGGTATAATAGGCTAGGTATAATAGCCCAATCCTTCAGAGAGGAAAAAGGACTGTTAGATCCCAGGACGTCCTTGCCAGGCGTACATTGCCATTATTCTATTAAATTAAGACCAGGAACACAGCAGGATTGACTGTTATTATCTTTGCAGAAAATTTTCTGTTCCAAACTTCAAATATACAAGGCTATTATAAGGCGTCTTTTGTTTTATAGGGTTGGTAGACAATCACAAGTAAGAAAGGAATGTGATTAAATATTTTTTTTAACTGGCTTTAATTTGGGGCCAGTTAATGAATAATATGTGGAGAACAAGTCATAATTAAGGAACTGTGGGAGGCCTGTAAAGAATTAAATCTGGTATGTATAATGAAACACCAATAATTTCAGCAGGCTGGTTGAGCTGGTAGCCTCATTGACAGAAGTCAGGCTAATTACACCTACCCTGAAAGTCCATTCTTAGGGTTATTGAGGAAGAGAAAATGGAGGATAAGACAGAACACAACCTTAAYGTGAAAGACCTAGCATACAAGAAATGGAAATGCAAGGAGAGGTGTGGGAAATCCTGACAACCTTAAGAACCAGAAGCAACAGTAGAGAAATATGTTTAAGCCCAAAATCTTCTCTGTGTTTGTCATAAATCACAGACTATCCTGAGTTGGAAGAAACCCACAAGGATCATGAAGTCCAGGTCCTAGCTCTGCACAGAACACCACCAAAAATCACACCATGATTGGTGTGATGCCTGAGAGCATTGTTCGCATGCTTCTTGAACTCTGTCAGGCTTGGTGCTGACAACACTTCCCTAGAGAGCCTGTAACCTGGGAAGAAACTGTAAAGGTTTCCAAAATTGTCATTTACTCTTTTGTGGTCTCCAACAACGTGGTCTAGAATGTTGGTTGCTGGAGGGCTATGGCCCTAATCCTCTTGGGAAGCTGTGACTTCAGTGCTGCTCCACTTGTAAGATCTCTCCCAAATAAAGGGTCTGTATGTAAAGACTACACCAGTGCTGGTTTTAATCAGGTCTCTTAACACAGCAGCAGCAGCAGCAGCAAAAGGCATTTCTTCCCAACTGCTTCAAGCTATACATTTATCAGGAAAGCTCTGGGGTTTTGAATGCCAGTGGTGGGGCCCCAGATGTGAGATGCAATACAGGAGTTACCTATGAACTGCGAAATGTAGCGCTCTTCTTCCTTAGCTGCTGGATCCATGTACACCATGCAGTGGCTCTGACAGCCTTGAAGGGGGGAGGCTTCACCGGTGATGCAAAGCTTTGGCTGGTGTCAGCAGCACGGCCTCTTCCAGCCAATCTAGGGATGCTTTAAGTGCAGTGCAGAGGACAAGTGTTTGTGCAAACACAGCGTCCCTCCTGGTCTCTCTTCTCCCAAGCTCTGCAGCCTCACCCCATCTGAACTGATCCCCAGAGATGGGCTGATGGAGCAGCAAAAAGGACAGAGCTTCTCTCACCCCACCTGGGGACATGGCAGCCAGGAGCCTTACAGTGTGGTCCTGGGGCTTCCTTCTCCCAAACACTTTCCCAATTGCGACATTTGCATCTATTTGAATCACTCTTCTGTGGCAGCTCTCCTCCAAGGACAGGGGCCTTGGGATCTCCACATCAAACACGAGTCCTGAGGCTGAGTCTGGGCTACATGTGTCCTTTCATGTGGGGAAGGCAGGTGGACAGCCTCAGCAAAAGAATTGGGTCTGGGATGCAAACGAAGCTACCCCATGGTCTGGGGCAGAAAGTTTTCCTTTTCCCACTCAGTGACCAACGCACTGTACCCACTGCACCCTGAATCCTGATGACTGGCATCAAGAGATCCATTACAATGAGGTTTCCACTCTTAAGCAGAAAGCCTGGCATCTGCTATGGTACCCTGTTTAGAAAAGGCACAGAGTAGGAGGGAAGGAAGAAGCTATTCTGAGGAAAGTATGATTTCTGAGAAAGCCTCAGAAGCAAAGGGAATTAAGTTTGAATGAGTTCTAGTTTTATTCCACTTTAATCTCCTGACTGTTAATCTGGAGTCATTATACTCAAACACCAGGGGATGCCAATACTGTTCTTAGCCTTGTGAGCAGAGGCAGGGAAGTACACACGTTGATATGCCCCTTGGAGGAGCAGCAATAGTTAGAGGGCAATAATATTTGGGTGAGGGAAGTAATAGGCCTTAGCAGGTGGGATTTGTTAAATCTTTGTCCTTAAGCAGACTCCTGCCGTTACTGAGGAAGAAAAAAGGTTGTGATTTTTCTGCATATAGCTGAAGCAAGCAGAATGTCTGAAATATCTGATGTATGTCTACTCTAGTGTACAGGGACTCAAGAATCCTATATGTGGAATACTTGGGGATGAAATAGAGCTAGACCCTGAGGCACAGTGGCTTCTAAGTCTTAAATTTGTCCACTTGATTTTTGAAAAGAGATAGAAGCAGCCGTAAGGTCAGCGTCTTTGCCTTATAAAGCCTGAGTCTTTGAAGAGTAATTCAAGGCAATAATTTATCTTGTACCTATGAGGAGTTAAACAGCAGGGGTTTTTGGTTAGAGGAAATAAGAGCAAAACTTTGCTCCTGTCAAGAAATAAGACATGCTGTCTTAATTAGCTAAAGAACAGAGTTAGTTAGCTCTTTTACTAATGATGCCTCAGAAGATCTCACTGACCATCAACAATAAAATAGGCAAAGGCTTAACATATATAGGGCATGTTATTTCTCCATAATGGACTTACACATAGGGCTTACTTTAAACTTTGGATACTCTTCTTACTGTATTACAAACAAGTTCTTCCCCTTTAATGAGTAAGACTAAAATTTAAGAAAAAGCCTTTTACTCCATAGCTTCAAGCACCTCAACAGCGAAAAGTTAATATGCAGTGATATGATCCCTGTTTTCTGTATCCAAAATGCTCATTATTGCCCCTCTAGACAATGAATTTTCCTGTGCTACAGCCAGTTAAGMTCACATTTTCTTGAAGATATGTGGAGATTTAGTCAACACCCAGCAGTGCATTTTCTGGAGAACATGATCTGCTTGTCTTCCTCATATCAGGAGCTATTGAAGAGATGTCTACTCCAAGAATGTGCTCTGAAACGGTGTAAGCATCTCTATTTATTTAACAATAAACTGAGCATCTTTTGTAACAGGAGTGCTACAGAGAAGGGACAAAAGATTTGTAGCAAGAGAACATTGATAATTTGCAAATACTGAAAAACTCAACAGTGTATGGGAGCATGATTTCACCCCCACTCCAGCTCAATCATCATGAGCAGTGATTAAAACTTGCTTATGACATGTGGAATCTTTTAGCTGGGATTTCGTTAACCAATGAAAAGCAAAGCATGTTAAAATCTGGTTTGGGCTTTCCTAAATGTATGGCGTTTTTGGGGCTCACATGACTAAGATACAAACAACAGTGTTTTTATCTTGAAATCAGCACAAAAGATTCTTAATGGATGCCAGTATAAGATCAACTGAAAAATAAAGAAACACCTCACATATATGGCTACTTTCCTGATTTCACTGAGAGTAAAAGTATTGTGAGAAAGAATTGGGAAGACTCAGTTGTCATGTATTTTGATATAGAAAGAATTTCTTCCATTACTTCTTTCTTTGTCTCTAAGTTTTACCAATTCATCTCTAACATTCAGATTTCTTTAGCTGAAATAGACTGCTGTGCATCAGTCTTCATAAGTAACGCAAACCAAAGAGCATCACACAGCAATTTCTGCAGCTAGCAAAGAACATAACTTTGAATTGTATCATGTTTCAAAAAGACATCTTGGCTTGTTTTTCTCTTTGTTACAAATTCTGTTCCACTGCCTAAGTCCTTATCAGTAGGTATTTTGGATTTTATTATTGCTTCAACATACCCACAAAGTATCTTTCATTGAAAAGCATGTATGTGGCTCCTCTTCTAAATAAAAGATGCATTAACTTTATGATAGTTAAGATGTTCATTTTACACATAGTATTGTGACAGTAATAATTAACTCCACACCGGGTAGCAACATCAAGAAAGAGCTAAAGGGGCATGCAGAGATCCTTTGTGATGCTCCCGTCTTATCGAGGGTCAAAGCTGAAGGGTGTTGGTGTAACAAGAAAAGCCTCTTGTTTTGCTGTGGTCTGGCCTCTCATTAGACACATTGATTTTAAAAAAAATTGTGTGTGTGCTTGTGATGACTTCAGAATTTGCAGTATTAGGTAAAATATGGAATATTTATTTAGAAAATTTATTCTCCAGTAGATCTGCTTCTAGTGGAAAAGATTGTCTTTAGTTGGAATTCCTCCTCTATCAAAGATATCATATTGCTTTTGGAGGAACCATTACTAACACCAAACAGCTATTGGTGACCACAGAGATCTCACTGATCGCTAAAGCTGGTTAAAATCTATGCCATCTCTAGGTTTTACTTTGTGTTCAGTGAAAATTCATTCCTGTGCTATTTTGGGTCTGCTAACAACATTAGTGACGTGATATTTTCTGTCTGCTGCCTCCTGGTTTGTCAGTGTTGTGGGTTTTTTTAATCTTGGTATCTGTGTTGAGTTTGCATTGCTTAAATGACCTCTCTTTGTTCTTTTTTCTCTCCCTTAAAAAAAAAAAGTACTTCCCCATTTTCCAGTTCATCAAGGCTTAGAAACCCACTGCCTCAGGTGTTTTCACTCTCTTTTGAGTTTAACCTTGTTTGTCAGGATTCTTGCTGAGTGCCTCAGGATGCAGAAGAATCGCAGACACATCATATGGGAACAGATTTTGGGTTCGAGCCCAGATTGAATTGACTTACTGGTTATATAGGGTACTAGGGAATACACATTCACTACATCTGTCTTCAAGCCAGGACTTCAATTAAGCTCAGGAGAAGCAAAACTTAAGATTTATGTTTTAATAGAATTGCCAGGTATGTTCTGTTTGCCAAAGTTTTTAGTTATTTTTCATATTCTTAGTCTTTAAGCAGATGTTTTGATGTATTCTGATGCCTAATATTTTCTAACAAATTGAATGGCATTGAATGAATGAAACTAATAAATAATAAGACTAATAATTGTCTGGTCACAGCACAATTTGTAAGTTCCGTCTTCCTTAGTTCTGACTATTTTCTAACTTCAAGCAGAGGTTAAAGATGATAAACCTAACCTTTCTAACCTGAAGATTGTCTGAGTTTGGATGCAAATCTTGCCAAAGCTCAAGTGTATCACTTGGATATAGTCCATAACAGCATTGTCAAACCCTATGCAATTTCACAGGGATCCTTTGTCACATGGAAGCAAAATGCCCTTTTTGGTGACATTACTACCAAGATAACATGTGCTGGACAGACAACATAGGCCGACATCTTGGTTTTTGCAAGGTGCCAATACACCCCTGTAGTAATTCTGATTTTTCCTAAATTTCATGTGCTGGTGTCCCTGAACTGCCATTTGCTGCAGTATTTGAACTTTTCAGCCACGTTAATTTTCTTATAATTAATACTACCGAGTCCTTGTTTTAAAAAAGGTGAAGGTTGATGTTTGGATACTATGGGAGAATTAGAACACAGATGGAATCATTGGAGTATCTGGAGCCAAGGACAACTAGGGGAGCTATTAATACTGTCTTTCGTGCTTGGCAGAACTGAGGATGTGAGATTCTGGGATACTAAACTCCCCACAAACAAAAACCAAGGTTTAGGGGAGCTACAGGTCTGCGGATTGGGAGAGAATCAGGAAATGGGTTTTTTGAGGCTTACAAATACATGAGATAGGGCTTTGCAAAAGAATCAATTCATGCTGGTACCGAGGTACTTATTAGATCACAAAGCGCTGAGGCTACTATCAGTGTAGCTGCTTCTTCGGGAATGTCGCTGCCTCTTCGGGGTAGATGTGTTCAAGGTCAGGTTGGATGGGGCTCTGAGCAACCTGGTCCAGTGAAAGGTGTCCCTGCCCACGGCAGGCGGGTTGGAACTAGATGATCTGTAAGTTCCCTTCCAACCCAAACCATTCTATGATTCTTCTAGGCGCAGTTTGAAAAGCTGAGGAAATTTTCCTTTCATCCTTTTTTCTTTCACTGAAGCATGAATTTGAAGACCAAGTGCAACCTGGCAATATAGGAATCGAGTAGATAGGCCACCTTGAATTCTTTGCAGCATTATCCAAATTGAAAGCATTCTGTGGTTGTCAGATGTTGCATGTTGGCCCACATTGGTACTTCCTATATTAGACACCTATGGAATACAGGACTTGCACCATCTCGATCTTCAAGTATTTGAGCATGAACATAATTAGGGGTCTACTTTTGTGAAACAACGAAACCTGAACAAAAATAGTTTTCTGATAGTCCAGTTCATCTCACACTGGATTCAGCCCACCAAAAAGCACCCTGAGGTACTCTAATGAGCAGTGATACCTCACTTGACTTTGTCTGAGGGAGAAGTTTGTTCTCAAAGAGCCCCCTCAGCAGCAATTAGATGGAAGACCTCTTTTAGATTTTGCACAGTGATGTCCATGGGGCCATCTCCGAATCAGCACCCACCTTGATGAAATGCTGTGAGAATCTCTTTGCCTTACAAAGAATGGAGGTTTCCCAGCAGTCCTCCATGTTCTGACAGTATCTGGCCAGACTTCACAGCCCAGTGAGTGTTGCATCCAGCCTGGTGCAGTGAGTGGTTTCTGATGTGCACAGCCTACCAACACAGCATTCTCACTCATTCATGCTCACTCAGAATCAGTTTCTCCTGTGATACCTAAAGGCTCAGTTGCCATTAAAAGCCTATTTCAGTGGCTGACTGCTCCGTTTTTCAGCACTGTAAGGAGCATGAGATTATTTTACTCACAACATGCCTTCCATCCTTCTCTTCACCTCTGACAACATTCCTGTTCCAAACTGCTGAGTTATTTTTGCTGAAAATTTCAACAAAAATAAGCAACTTTGTCAGGCACTGAAAAAAGAATACAACCAGAAAAGAGAAAAACTATGGCCCACTGAAGACTATGGGGAATTCTTGCATAATTTGATCTAAAGCAGCCTCTGTGACTTCCGTTCCAATTACTGTTGCTTTTTGACAAATCAAGGATAACCGATGTAGAATTAAACCACTTGGGAGGAAGAATAAATCACAGTCATCAAACTGCAGAGTGCTTCATTAAGTAAGTTAATCTGTCAGCTTTACATGGAAAAAAAAMCATAGAAAAAAAAGTTGCCTTTCAACCAAAGCACTCTTGAGGGGAGAAGGCAAATTCAATGTATAGAATTCAGTGACTGACAGGATGGAGCTACAGGCTTTGGCTATGAGATCTTTCTCTTCAGCAGGGTGCATGCTCCTTGTGGCTGTGTCAGATCTGGCCTCTCAAAATACATATAGCTATGGTAATAATACAGGGCTATGTAATAATGCAAGGCTATRTGAKAATACAGGGCTATGTAATAATGCAAAAGAGCACAGGACTGGGGTCAGAGAGCAGGAAGGGATGTGAAGGAAAGGTGGGGAGAATGTAAAGGATCCCAGGAGGTGAAGAAGATGATGGCCTAAACAACAAGTAGAATGAAGTTGTGAAGGATTAAAAAGAGAAAAAGAAAAAGCAAACCAACAGCTCAAACTTTTACTAGCTTTGATCAGAAAAAGCTCCTTAATCTTGGCCAAGAGTTCTTTGGTCATGTAACACAAGTAGGTGGTGAGAGTAGAATGAGAGAAAAATTAAAAGCCTGGGCGACATTTCCAGAGAGGCACATCTTGCTTAAGAACTATGATAGTGAAGGCAGAAGGTAGGTTTTAGTGTTATATTAAGCTGTGTGAGATGTGATGGGGCAGAGGAGGTGACAAGTGGAGCAAGAGGAGCAGACGTTGCTGGTATAAGTGGTACAGATTTAGCATCCCAATCCTAGTGAGGTGGGATGGGAAGGAAAGTGTTCTCACCAGGAGTGTTTCCTTGCACCGTTTCAGTTACTGCTGAGCCAAATGCTGTTGCAGGATGGGAAAAAGGAGTGAGTGGGTTGATACTTCCATTCCCACTCAAGATGTAGGCATAATGGGTATGTTTTCTTGATTATATATTGATCTTAATGCTCACAGAAAGTTATGTTCTGGTAGCTGGAGAGGCTGAAATCTTTCATGTGGAGTACAATCAGACATTGTAAGCTTCTGTGGTACTGGGGTCTCCTAGGGTTAGTTCTGAGGATAAAAAGGCAGGCCTGTCTTTGTGATGATTAGGTTCAACATGTTGCTGATGTCACCATTTTACTTCAATCATTAAACTGAATCCATCTACCTACGTCACATACTTGAAACAGTCATCAGGAGATTACTRAGCTCTCAGCAAACATTAATTCTAAGTAACAGTGTACCACCGCTTTAGAAATTCATCCCAGTCCCCTACCAATTCCATTGGTTTTCCAGATCTATGAATATTTCTCTTTCCTTCCATCTCTAGTTTTAAATATAAACAGATGGGGGGTTTATAAAAAGAAAAAGGAAATGCTGTATGCTTTCTAGCTATTGGTAAATACCCAGATAAAGTATCCTCAAKAGATTAAAGAAGTAAGCTCTTAAGAAGCTTATCTAGCCTCATCTCCCACTATTTGACCTTTATTTTTTTCAGAATTAGCACTGATTTGACTATTTCCTGAAATAATTTGCTTCCTGAGTGGTCTGTCTTTGCAGTGCGTGGCTCTGCCCCGTATGTGTTTTGGTGTGGGCTGCTAATAAATGAATGGCAGCTCTGAGGACAGTGAGTGTTCGACTACCACTTCAAATACTGGAGGAGGGGGCAAAACAGGGAAAAAAATCATAGTGTGGATAATGTGAAATGCCGATGAGGCTGTMGGAAATGCACAGTAATTGTGCTGGCATATGTCTGACAGCAAAATGCTTCTTCACTTAGATGAAAGATGGGGCTCTCAACTTTGCTGTGCTTTGCTGCTTGTTGCACAGGGAAAAATCAACRTAAACTTCAGTATTCTACCGAACTATCTGAAAAACTAACTCTGCAATTTTGAAACAGTAGGTCAAAACTTGGMTGAACTCATTCAAGGCCTGAAAGTTTTAAAAAGTGTTCATTTGGAGCAGGAACTCAAATATCCCCAGACACCCAACCAATATATATCAGCACTGCTAACTTCCAGACTAAGCCTGTAAGCCAGGCAAAACAGACCCACTGTGGAAAACAACTGTCATGGGGAAAAGTGCTGGTAGTCCAGGAGCTTCTRTAGTCCCATGGAGCTCTGCATAAGGAAATAATGGTGTGGGTTTTTAAGAGGCAAGGAGATGCCCTTCAGCCATGCAGTGTGAACTCAAGTTCTCTTTGAACTTTCTGGTACTGAAAGTTTGCCTGAAAGATGAGAAAACCTTTTGTATGATGGAAACAAATGTTAGCTACATGTCTCAAAGAAGTAAAAGATGTGAAGGCTGCCTTGTGTGGAGCTGAGATAAAAGCTTCAATGAAAACTTTGCAGAAAGTCAATATAATGAACAGTGACATCCCTGTRTGCAGGCCTGCTTAAAGGCTTTCACCGGTATCAACAGATGTACTCTTCTTCCCACAGGAAAGTTTAAGAGAAAATTCCCATTTATAGTAATCCATTTGGTGCTTTGGTGTGTGTGTCTTGCAACTATTTGTGCACCACAAAGGTGAGAACATCTTACCCCACTTGGACAACTCTGCTTTGCTTCCAACACTGTCAGCAAATCATGCTTGAGGAAAAGTTTCTGATATTTCCAGTGACTCATTAGCAACTTCCTAGATCTAGTTTTTCACTTGCATGATTTTCCTTAACTGACAAACTGCTGAAACTGGTGAAAATTGGAGCTGAACCAGTAAATAGCAAATCTTGCTGCTCTTGTTTAATTGTCAGTGATGCCAGCTTGTGATTATTTTGTCACTGTCATGGTGATCACTGCAGAAGCCCAAAAACTGCAGAATTGCAATTTTCATATAGTCGAAGACTGGCATGAACTCTGTTGTGGCACAGCCTTTAAAAATTTGCATTTGAAATTAACTTTGTAATATGGTCTTCTGCAAAGTTGTGTGACACTAAAACAGTCCCAATGGTATAAGCCAGCAAAATCTATGAGAAAGGCCTAAATTATCTAGAGTTTAGTTCAGTGCAGGAAGAAACACTTCTATCTTTAGAAWCACTTCTATCTTTAGAAACACTTCTAAAGATTTCTTCTATGAAGACATTACTCAGGATTGAATGGGAAACTAAACTTTATGACCACTTTTCTAAAAGAGCCTAGGAAGGTTTATGAGAAAACAATAAAGCAAAGTTTCCATAAATGAATCAGGACCATATTTTAAAAGCAGTGAGAGTCAGATGGTAATCCAACTGCTAAGAGACTGTCTAAATGTCTAAGTGTATGTGTGCTTTGAAGAATTGGGTCATAAGTGACCTGGTTATTCAAAATCTCATTGTCAAAGAGAGACTGCTACTTAGGGTCTATTTCTCTGAGCCTTCATCAGGGGATTAACGTTATGCCATATAGTATTTTTGATGTCCATCTAAGAGGAAATATATAGAGAATTGTGTAGTTTAATAACACAGATTTTACTACAGTTTTGCCTTTTGAATGACAATCATAAGGTAGTGAGTTGAACTGAGATTTTATATCACGCACAAATGAATTATGCTCTTATCAGTGGCATGGCAGCAAACTCGACTGTGTTGAGGCTTCCTGGGGCACACTCTTGCTTGGGCCTTCAGGTGAGCCACAAAGTTGCCTCCCCAGGACACAAGGATGCCCAGAAAAAATCAAAGTGAGTAGTAACATCAGCAGGGCTGAAGGACCTACCGGTGTGTTTCAACAAGTGAAATGGTCCAAAAGGCCAATTTATGCTCATTATGGCTTTGCTCGGTGCAAAGGTTGCCTGCGTATATTACCCCAGGAACAACTTCACTGAGCTTCTGTGGGACTACTTTACAGAACTAATCTTGTATGCAAGTCTTTGCAGACCCACCTAGAGAAGTTCACTCCAACAGAGAGGGCGATGTGCCATTAGTCATGTTTTAAAGACTTAAGAGGGGCATAAATGATGTATAACTTTTTACACAGGTTGTATACACACATATACATTTCAATAGCATAGTTAGTGCTATTTGAAGTATTTATAGAAGTGCTTTGCATTCAGTGGTGAGTTAAAGAAAAAAAAATCCGTGGTTCAGCTGATATCTCAAAGGGATATTTAGAAGCTTTACCACCGTTTTCCCTAAGGCCCTTCCCATGGTCGCTGCAATACTGAGACACAGGAGGTTAATTAGTGAATGTTTGTAAAGGACTTTGAAGATGAAAAGCTTTCTTTCTTTCTTTTATTCTCTTTTTTTCCTTGGGTTTTTTTTTTTTTTTTTTGGAGCTAAACATGCAGATGATTATGAAGGTGGGATTTCTCTCAGCTTCTTTGTWTTGCATGCTGCACTGAAGTGGTTTGCTATGAATTCAGTTTGCTGCCGGATTTTCAGTAATTAGTTTATCTGCTTTACCTGCTGCTACCTTTTGCTTTGTTGTCCTCTCTCCCAGGGACCGGGMCTGCGGAGGGTGCCGGCTGAGGCAGGAGGAGGCTGGGCTCGAGTGCTACCCTGCATACCACCAGCAACCCCACTGTGGGCCAAGTGAAAGAAACTCACTGTCTGTAACTCCATCAGAATTACTCCTTGGCTTCAACGAGCAACAGAAACATAACCCTGCAACCCAGGAAATGAATGGAGCTTATTGAACAAGAGCTGTGGGGCTAACTCTTCTCATCTACAAAGGCAACCCACACTGGTGTTCTGCTTAGTATAATACATCTTAACCACACAAAATTGAAAGGATGACAGCAGCTCTGCCACTGGCAGGTTTGACAAAACCTTCTTTCCAGGAAATTCAGTACAAAATAACAATATTTGAAGAGTCAAGTGCTAAACATTCTGCACTAGTGCATCCTATTCGTTTAAATACAAGAGCTCAGCAGCAACAGGCTTTGTGTCTGATTCTCAGAGCTTCCTGCTGTTTCAATAAAAAACCTTTCCCTTCTCTTCATTGAACTCATTAGGTTGTTCTTTATCTACTACCTACACTTCCACAGGAACTGAAGCATGGAACAAGACAAACAGCAGTCTCCTTCATCACACAACTTAGTATATTTTCATATTCAATAAAATTAGCTAATGTTATTCTACCAGCAACCTTGATGTGCCTAATTTTTTAAGTTTTCATTAATTTTACCCCTGTAGCATTGGAAAATTTTATACCCATAGAAATAGGTTTATGAAATAGCTTATATTGCTGAAAATATGTTTTGRGGCATTTACATATTTGAACATGTTTATAGCTGAGACATGAATACCTTGAGAAGATGCAAATAGCAACCATTGGACTTCATCTTAGTCACTGCTGGTTACTTGATTGTGTCTTGGTTTGTTTGCCTGCATTGCTTCTGCCTGTGGTGAAATGCACTTTCTGTATAAAAAAAAGCATCCAGAGTACTATGACAAAAATCCACCACTAGAGCAAATCAGCAGTGTTACTGAGTTTGTACAGAATCAGAGCAATGTGCAGAGTGAGAATTTTCTAAAATAAAAAAAAAAAAGTAAATGTAAAATTTCATTTTACAAAATGAAAAAACAAGGCTTTTCCTCAGCAAAGAGCCAAGAATCCTCTTTAGCCCAATCTGTGTTAAAGAATTTTTTGTAGAGCAATACAATGTTAGAGAGAAGGCATCCATACTGCATAAATAATTCTCCCTCTTTTTCTTGAAATTATATTATAAATGATCACTCCTAGTTTATTGAGCACTAATTTCTGAACACCTGTGGGTAAGCAGTCACTCTCTATATATTTATGTTTTCAATATAAAGAGTGTCCCTATCAGATATTTCAAGGCAAAAATCATAGTCAATATAACAACAGACAAGCCATAAATTCGTAAACTGATATAAAGCCCTGCTGGTTTAGTGGCTGTAAATCAGCAGGGCTCCAATGAGACCTCACTGGAGAGGTGAAGCAGCTCCAACATCAGAGACTAGATCTTCTGCTTGGTGAATGTGAATGACCTGCCAAAAATGTTTCAAGACTGGCTGGAGTCAGGGTTTCCCTCAAATTTCCATCAGTATTATTAAAACTCTGGCTGGGTGTCATCGGACCAAAGGTTCATGTAGCGAAATATCTTTCCTCTCCCAGAGGCTAAAAAGTAGGTGCTCAATGAAAGCATGTAAAAGAGAAGGCATCCATGCTCTTGGGGGAGTTCWGTTTACAATGAACCTAATTATTCACTTCCTAATAGCCTCTAGGTAATTTTTTATTATTTCTTGGTGTGAGAAAGCRTAAGTTTGAGTCATGGTCATTAATGAGTTTGAAATAGATATTAACAGAATAGCAGTCTTTCACTTTTTCCAGAAAATTTTCCAAGCAAACATTTTGAATTATAACTTCAATACACAGTAGTCCAGGGGTTTTTTTTCCACACAAAATCTAAGAGGTCTATTTCTAAAGGACCTAACCAATATGAATACTTACAAAACCTTGGTAAGAAACATACAGTGCACAAAACAGCTTGCAGCCTGTTTGTAGTTCAGCTACAGAGCTAATACTTGTGTAACTGCACTGACCCTTTGTTAAAGAAACTGTATAAAAGACTGCCATCACCTCAGCTAAAGTCTAAAGCATGGGATCAAAAATTGACTTCTAAAGGTACTTCCTCCAGACTGCCTCCTGCTACAGCCCATGCTTCTTCTTCTCCCTTCCAGGCAGGACCTACAGTCACTTCTCGTCCTGCGGCACTGCCCCGTAGGCCACTTAGTACATCCTCCTCCACTAAATAATACAAGGCCAAAAGACCATCCAGGAGCAAATCTACCTAATCCTGTCCAAAACATCTCCAGAGGGCTCCAACCTTCGTCACAAAACAAAATAACAACATGTATAAAGGGATTCAGTTAGGAAACAAAGTGCTCTTTGTGTGCTCATGTGACTTCGGTCMCTCAATCATGACCAAATTCTGGTGTGGATTTATTTTACAGAAAATGCCTGTTTTCYCAAGTCAGTCAGACAGTCTCTGACAACTCTTCTTAGCTCAGCCCTCCACCATGTTTTCTTCCTGTCCTTAAAAAATATGTAATTCTTCTATTCTCACAGCCCTTTGCAGTCATGCCAACATCTACTCACTCCCTTCTCTTAGGCCATCCCACACCAGGTCAGGTTGTGTTTCTTTATCTCATTCTTTTTAAAGCAAAAAAAAAATTATATTACCTGTGAGTAACAAGCTCTCCTACCTCCCAAAGTTCTTGTAATAGTAAATATGAGTCACATACTGTGAAGCAGACAAGGTCACCRTGAAGGTCTCTCCAGGATTTCTTTGGACAGTCTGAATGTCACACCTACACCCTTCTTGTCTCCTTCCTCTGGCTTCCCCCTTGTAAACCARCCTGGTGGAAATCCTCTGATGGAGCTGGCCCAGCTACCAACATTTCAATGGGCTCMTCTCTGGCTAAATAATTGTTTCAARCTTTCTGGTGAGCACTGTCCCTCTGGAAGAAGTGACCTATTGATCTGCACCAGTTTCTGTTGAAGGGAGTCTTTAGAAAACCAATGCAAYTAGCACTCTGACAAGGTTGCTTACAAAGATGAATTTGGGATCAGTGTTACCTCTAGTGACTGTTGCCTAATCACATTTGGTTTAATTACWTATAGATCACTGATTCTCCCAGGAACTGCCTGGTGCCTGCCTGCCTTTTTGTGATGATTTCAAGTGCCCATTGGAGGCAGCCTGACCATCAAGTAACAATGAAGGTGTACCTTGCTGCTGCCTGCCCTATGGTGAGGGAAGGCGCTGTTGGTATACAGAGACTTCCTCATCAGGATTRTCAACATAGTTTTGCTTTGATATGAAACTGGAGAGAAAGCAGCCTGACTTTTGGGAGGAAGGAAACTGTGCRTGTGCCCTTGTGATATTACATATTGCTTAGGGAGATGTGCCTAGGGGCCATGCCCATTGCTCTCTGCTCCTAAGTTCCCGGGTTTTGGCACACAGATATTTTGCTGCTTTCCACCATTGATACAACTCATGTCTGATGGAAGCTAGGTTTGTAGTCTTAGCACCCAAAACCCGAGAATAATTTGAAGTTTCACTTGTTTACAAGTCTATTCCAGCATCACTATTCACAGCAGCAAAGCATAAAGTAGCCAGAATTTTTAGGCAGATCTCCACTGGATTCTAAACCAATAAAACAARTACTAGAAACAAACTTCCATTAGCAAGCCCCAGGGGCCAATATAATGATTATTAAAAGTATATGGAGGCAGTGTTTGCATTAGGCAAAACCATGGCTTTTCTAAAACTGCAATTCACTGAAAATAGCCTTTTTTGTTTCTGCATTGCCTTAAGTCCATGCTGGAGCATTCCYATAAGAAACAAAAAGGCTGGATGAAGAATTCTCCCTACTGGCAGTATAATGATCACAAACCAAACAGGAACCTAAATCTCTTTGTTCTGACACAGCCTACTTACATTATTTTAAGATTCTTCACAGCATCATTTGCACAATATTGCTTTTTGTGCAAGACATGAAGGAAGCCAATAACTGAGAACTGGGGAAATAGAATTATTTACAATAGCATGCACAACAGCTTCTGAGGGCAGGAGGATGTCACACTTGTTATGATGCTGTCACTTGTACCCTTGTCACCAAGGGGTACGGTCATGTCCTTTGCACGTACATTGCCATGTCAGAAGTCAGCTCTATGCTGCATGCAATTGTCTTGCAAGTCTGCTAAAACTAAGCTGCCAAAGAGAAGGATTAATTTTCCATTGGATCAGTGCAGCGACCCTTTCCAGCAGCATCCCATACGTAGGTTGGATTAAATGTACCATGAACCTGTAGTCCAAATGGACTGGAAAATAAATCGCCTACACARGCTCATTTTTTCAGCTCCGTTTGCTGGGAGACCTATTTTAATGCTGTGCGCTGTGCACAGAGTTTCTTCCTTCCAAGAGAGGGCACCATTAGCTTTCCTTCTGCTGCTGTTTGAAGCTGGGGTAATAGCAATCGTCCCGCCCAGGCTTTGCAAGCTTGGGTTACTTTTGGAAATCTCAAATAGCTGCAAATGGGTTCTACAAGTGTCCCATAGRATGTCTGGCCGCAGGGGCAAGCAGTGTGCCTGAAGGATCCCACCACTGGGCCGTGCCAGAGCTGCATTCCCATGACGTTTATACTTAGCCCAGCTTGGCTTGACCTAGCATGGCCTGGACCCCATGGACACTGGTAGAGGTTGTACATTGCTGTATTCCTTACCCACGACCATTAAATTCACACACAGATCCTCAGCTTTTGATGATTTAACAGGATCCAAGAGCTAGATGGAAATCTATACAACCAGCTGTAACCCTTACTAGCTGTACTTTGGCTTGCTTAATCAGTGCCAGTACAAACACTGCTAAATAAAAGCTGTCTGTGAGACAAGGATATCCATCTCTCGTATCATCAGCACTCCCATTGGAGAGGGACAGTGTCCAGTGAAGTTTAGTGCAATCCATAAGTCTGTGCCTTTTCAAAAAATACAAGGAAAAAGAAAGTGCAAACCATCCCATACAAGACAGGATAAAGATTACAAACACTTACTGCGTTATTTCTGAGCTAGTTCAGTTTCACAGGGCTGTAACTCACTGAAGGCAGCAGTCCCTGGGGTTAACACACACATTAAATAACATTCCTTCTGCTTTCTTTAGAAAGAAAACATGTTTTCAAGTAAAAGGCTTTCTGCAACAAGAGCTCTGGTGTTGAACTTCACACAGATGGTGCTTATTAGAGAGATTTAAATTCCCAACAAACAATTTAAAGCAYCACCTGATCTGCAATTCCAGCTCCTCTCTCAACTGAACAGCAAAAATAATTCACATTGTGGGCTTAGGGGCTTACTTCCCCCATATATACTTAAAGGTGGACTCCAAGCTGGCCACCTCATCCTGTGGGCAGGGATGTGGGGAGCAAGATCAGCCACTCCGCTGAGCACCCTAAGCAGGACATGTCCCTTTGTGCCTGCCATGCCAGTGGCACCCTCCTGGGGATCTGCCATGGGTCTGACTCAGGTGGGTGCTGACATAAGAACGGAGCCCGTCTCTGCCAGCAAACATAATGCCACTTTAAGGAGGCTGAGTCACCTCCACTGCTGTTCCCAGCACCTGCCTTTGGCAATTGCAAGGTCCCTCTTTCTTGCCAGTTCAAATACCCCTACCAAGTGCTGCTGCAGAAGCATTGCCCCAGTCAGCAGCCTTAGGACAGGAATGAACAAGGCCATTTGTGACCAGTTACTGCTGAAATGTGACTACCTCGAGGAGTGATAGTGAAGCCCTTCCATGTTCAGTGCTGTAGGAGGCCTGTGGGTCTGTCCCAGGTGCCATGGTAGGTGGTCCAGCTGTGGCTGTGGGCCTCCTCAGGGCACGTTGGCTCCTTTATTGGCTACCTTGTACATTTCTGATGTGATCTGATGTAATTATTGGGCATTCAGATTAGTTTCCCAGAGGCTGGCTTTGTTTTCCTGGGTCAAGGTCAGGAGTGCCAAAGGGTGAGGCTTACTTAGTGCTGCTTTTGATAATGATGGAGCCTGCGGAAGAGACTTGTATTCCTCTCCTATCTTTAAATAGCAATTTTCTATATTTTATCTTAATCTGCCATATCCTGTGCAAGCAGAYAGGGAGGTTAAACTGCAGCTGTGTTTCTTTGGCTGTCTTGTATTCTTGCACCCTCTGTCACTTTTCTGTTTATTTGAAGTTGCCTGCACTGAACTCTGTGGAATTTCTGAATGCTCATCCTTCCCAAACACCCACGCTTTTCTATACTTACAACATTCTTCATTTGAAGTTCCTCTCTTTTGGTGCTTTGAAAGTGGGATTTAGCAAGTCAGTGTCCTCACCTCTCTGGGGTAAGTACAGAGGCATTGCTCTGCCTCTGTCAGATACAAACAACAGCAGTTTCCTGTCTGATAAAGACTTTTAAATCTACAAGCTGTTTTCTTATCTTCACAGAGGAGGTGCACAGATGTACAATGTATATTTCAATTTCCTTCTCAATACTAATTATTCTTCTTCATAGCAATACTAAATTACCTAGAATCTTCTCAAGCCAGCTGATCACTAAAGGGCGAGGGGCGGAAGGAAATCATGTGGCAAAACAGCAMAGATTTATTTAATTACTTTTATTAAAATAAAAATATCATGCATTAATACGCATTAGACATTTCTGAGAACCAGTAATATGAAGATTAAGACTACATCATTTCTGCATAAAATAGGTCGAGCTGGTAAAACATGCAGCCTACGTACTGGAAGGGACGGGATGGAAAGATGAAAATGAGAAAGGTGCTGTAGTGGCTTTTCTTTTTCTGTGTACAAAGTTCATCTATAAAGACAAAAATGATTTCATTTCCTAATTGTGATACCGGGGACCTATCCAGGCTGAATGCATACTGACAGTTCCAGCTCCTCTCTTCTTTACTGTCTCACCAATGCAGTGTATTTTGCCCTGTTATGTTGAGGACCCTGCAATTCCTTTAATATTTGTCTGCTACATGTTCGACCATCTGGATAACTAAACACCAATACTAAGGGTACACTGGGGCTTCATTTGACTGCCTGTGCTAACAGAATTTCTCCTTCTGCCTAGTGTAGTACAACAAATTAAGTCACCAGTGTGACTCTGGTTCAGACTTTATTTTGCCTTAGCTATGCAATTCGGAAATGGCCAACACTATGGCTTCATATGCCACATATCACATGGATCAGCTTTTGAGGGATTGCTTTCACTCTGCTTCTGCTYTTGTCATGGAAGTGAAGTGAGAACCTGACATGTAATTTAAAAGAGCAGCTTTTTCTAGGGCCCTGATAAGCAGCACCTGGGCTTTCATATTGCACTTCCACTGGTCACAAGTGTTGCCTGTATTATTGCTCACATTATGGAACTCCAGCACTGTGCATGCAGAGAGCCAAAGAGTCTTTGAGAGAGGAAAGAATGCTTTTACTAGCTTCACTAAGCTCTGGATAAATCCCCAAGGTGACAAATTTTACCAGAAAAAAAAATCTAAGTCCATCAATAAAGAACCCTTATTGTGAATTCTTCTCTGGCTACAAGCTACAAGCTAGCCACTGCTTTTTGTTCCCCCCAAATACAGTATATTACAATAAAAGTTCTCCAAAAATTAAAAACAATTAAAAAGAATAATATACACCTCATTTTTTATCGCTCATATACAAACAATCTTTGATCAACAGTATAAACCATTAAATCATATAAAAGTCAAGAGTTTCTTATTTTACAAATAGTGCTTTCATAGTTGAGTAACTTTACAATGCTGTGAGGGTACCATCTGTATCTATGGATATATTGCTTGTTTATTAAAACCAAGACATCATACCTTATATTCGGTTGATTGCATCAATATAAAGCAGCCTAAAATGGGCAATGGATCCATAGGATCTCTGATTATTGTGAGGGATTTTCAAAAATCACTCAACATTAGCCTTGTTTTATACTCTCAGTGTAATCAATTTAAACATCCCATTAATTTCAAGGAGAACAATATTAGGAATGTAGGATTAAAAAAGCAATGTAGGTATGTGAGCCAAGCCTCCTACCATTGTAGACAACTACTTTGATTATTCCCTTTAGTAAAATATGAGGATAACATTGATGGTGGTTGCAAATGCACACTCTCCAGCTAGCTTGTGAGAGGTAAGAAGAGTCTGGATAAATCCAGCCTGACTGGAAATGATGTACTGTATTGGCTGTGTAGGAAGAACACCTTCTACCAGTCCAGTTGTTGGCGGCATTTTTGATTTCCGGTTTTCACCTTATTAATCAGAAAAATCCATTAATTCAAAGCAAGAGATACAAAGAGACCAAGGACCTGTGCTGCTGTGCATCCAGACAGCCCCATCTGCACCAGGTAAGAAGATGACACCAAAGCTGATGAAGTACCAGCCCTGAATCTTGGTCAAAGACATTTTGCCTGCTGATTTCAGCAATGCAACTAGTGGCATGTCTTTTGCAAGGCAGGTCTCCAGTTATCAATTTTTTGCCTTGGGAAACCCATTTTTGGATGCTGTTGAGGGTTACCTTGACCACTAACTGTGGTACAGCCTACTATGACTGTACTTTTCTCTCCCTGCATAAAAAGATGGGATTGTACCAACCCGCAATTCTCAGTCCACACAGCCATGGTCGTACAGGTGATGATCTGCCTAAACACTTGACATCAAATGCAGGCAGGACACGTGGCAGAAAGAAAAGCGTATCATGGAAGCACCGTGATTTCAACTCCCCTGCATCATTAAAGTAATACATAATCAAAAAGTGTTATTTTTTTAAAATCTCACTGCCTGCCTACACACTTCCTCACACAAAAAAGTTATTTCATCCTGTCTCATCTTCACATCATTGTATTTTTTTCCTGATACTGAGCCAAAATGTCATGTATTTGCTTCTTTTTTTTCTTGACTGTGTCTCTGTTTAGATATTGCATGAAGTGCAATATGGAGTAGAAGTTGTAGGTTTGGCCCTGAAGTGATACGTGGTCCTGATATTCAGTTTGGTTTTCTATGGATGGGCCTCCCCCTCCTGCCAAGCTGTCTTGGCTCAGTGGAGGACTGACCCAGCCCCAGTGAAGAGTGGAGCTCTGTAGCTCTTCTCTATAAAGAGAGGCTGTGGAAGTGGTGATCAATACCCTATTCCTTTAAAGCAAGAAAACAAGACATTACATCTTTGGTCCTAATGCAGCCCATTTGAAAAGCTACTTGAAGGTGTCATGTTTTTCTTTTGTATAAACTTTTTTTTCTATTTTTTCTTAATTATTTTAAAAAGGCTCCTTGAAAGGTGTACCTCAGAACAAAGAGGGAACACTTACAAAAAGAAAGCTAGAAAATGGGATCCCAATACAAAAATTTGAACCAGTGGTGATAAAACATTACAAAGCACTCTTGCTATGTGTTAGACACAGAGTTTGACATTTCACGAGTATAYGGTTTCCACCAAGAAAGACGACACAGGTACATTTTATACTTTGTCCTGATTCAGATGTTTTCTCACAGAGAAATGTTGGGGGAAACAAAGGCCAGAGTACCGTAACTGCTCATTTGAGAGGCAGTCGTCATACTAACAGAAGATGTTGAACTGTGGATGTGAAAAATGAGTGCTTGTCTGGAAATGCAAAGTTTCTCCTTGGCACCCTGGAGCACCCACAGACAGACCAAGGACACCCCAAGCATCTTGTGATGGGTCCTCTTTAAGCTGTTTGGGATCCTACGACATTGATGTAACCCTAACTATGTCTCCCAGGGAAGAGATACATCCCACAGTATGAATGCCCTGTACATTGTTTTTTGCACAAGCAATCTCTGCAAGGAGGCTTCATGCCAAGCCGGGATCAGGGACAGGAGCCACCTGTACCTGCAGGAACTGTCAGTGGCCTCACTGATGTCCCTGTGCAAATYCAGCAGCTGTCTTGGGTATGTATTAGCCAGCTGCAGCTCTTCCCTGGCATTACTCCCCCTACACAACACCCTTCCTTTCAAACAAACCAAAGGACTACATTTTCTAAGGCTAGGGCTTCATGTGGCCATCTGACAGTGAGGTTGGTGGGCTGGGCTATCACCTTAGGCATTCCAGAAACCACCATCTAGTTCCAGCTGCTCTCTCTAAAAAACTTACTTCAACATTGCCTGTCAGCTGGGAACAAAAGCAAGCCCCGTGCCTCTCAATGAATTTACTCGACAAGATCAATTGCAACCTGAAAGAAATTTCCCAGGTCAACTCCCTTTGCAGCAGAAGAAAACAACCCAAGGCCCAAAATGAAATCAAGTGCTGACACTGTACACAATCACTGGAAAACATCAAAGTAGGATGAAGACTCTTGACTTAAATTACATTTTCATATACTTAGCAGTTATTAAAAGTCCTAAATTATTATTGCAAAAAGAGTTCTGTATTAACTGCTGGGTTTTGATAGATGCTAAAGACTAACTTGTGAGTATTTTATTTTGCCTTCCATGAGAAATACAGTAGAAAGGGAAATTTTAACTTTCTCAAGTGGTAAGACTCAGCTTTTAAAAGTGGCTGTGGAATGCTACATTTCCCTATTTAGCTGTGTTTTTAAAATCTGCCTTTTCTACTCACACCTCCAGCTGAACTCTCAAGTTATTTTTGGATGTTGATTTATGCTGCCTAACCATGTTTGTCTGTATGAGCACTTATGATCTGCAGGGGCCTCCTTGCTGTTAGATGTGCAGTGAGATGCAGTGGGAAAACCAGGACATTTCTGCTGCTTTTTCGTGTGCGKTTTTTTTGTGGTTTTTTTTTGGTTGTTGTTTTGGGTTTTTTTGGGGGGGGGTGGTTAATCCTGGTGGAAACCATTTGGTATATTGCTATTGTCTGTTACCCTGTGAGCATCATCCTGCATAGCACCTGTGCTTGCAGCCACAGCCATGCAGCTGCACACTCCCATCCATTCCCAGTGCCACTGTACCTGCCCCTGCAGGCACTACCCAGTTTTTATTTTTTGCTGGCTTTTGAGTCATTACTGAGCTGCCAACTTATAAACCATGGCTTACAGGATGCCTGTGTACCAGAAATACTTCACAATATATAGCTGATCCTGCCAATCTGGAATCTACATTCATAACAAGAGTTCATGGTCCTGCACCCTCTTTCCTACTTTTTTCATCAAAAACATCACATTCAAAAAGAGATGCTCTTTCAAACTTACATTGAATAATTTTTAGATTAATCTCCTTGTTTGTAGCAATGAATTGCTACTGAATCCCTCCTAAATTGTTTTAAAAGGGCAAGTGTTAACCTTTATTAAATAATTTTCATGCTACATTATGCTGGTGATACACATTGCTATTTCTCAGTGGCTTTCTTGTTTTAGCTAACAGATTAAACAGATTAAAATCAATTCCTTTGTGCAATAGTGTTCGAAAGATTCTGTGGGAGAATATGCGCTGTGTAATTTTCTAGTGTTCTGCTTGGATACATAACAGATTTAGCAAATTGAAAAATTATCTGTGAATTCTGTTAAGATCTTTTTTTAGTTTTATGTACATTTCTGCCGGGGTGGTGGGTGGGGAAAAGCAGCGCTGCCTGTGCGCACATGTTGCACACTTGTGAGAGCAACACAACAAATCTGCTCTCAGGAACGCACGGAGAAATCTGCCGCTGACTGGACGTGGGAACTGAATTTTGGTTAGTGTTTTAAAGACAAGCCACTGATAATCCAAGTCAAACATTGCATCCTCCATACTTCTGAGTCTGGGACTCAGACATGGTGAGACACATCTACCAAGCAGAACAATCTCTGGATTCTGACCCGATATGCCACTTTACCCTGTATCGTAGTGTGACCCATGAGCTACTGTACACATACAAGCTGCTAATGCCTGTTACTTTAAAAAGGGCTCATTTCACATGACTATTCTTTCCTCAGGAAGTCTGTAAAAACTGCTCTAAGAATTTGCTGCTTGATCCTGGACTTCAGATGCAATACTTAAACTGAAACACATAATGATGTATTCAAAACACAGCAGTGGCATAAATTTGACTGTTTTTTCCTACTTAATATAGACTACAGATCCTCTCCAAGTCAGCTGCTTATGCTAGCTACCCTCAAGCAAGTTGCCAACATTCAACTAGTTAAGGGCCTTTGTCCCCAAATGAGAATTTGCTTTCTGATCTAGTGGTTTGATTAAAATAGCACTGCCAAGCTGCTGGTGGAATGCATCTAAAGGACTGACTAAATTCACACTTTAGGCACTTTACTCCTCCTACATTCATAAGAAATGTTAATGATGGAATAATTTTATGGGTCACTGGAAAGAGTAGCTGCTTTTGCTGCTGTGATTGATTTATACCATCAAGCTAAAATCTTAGCCTTGCCTTGCCTGCCTATGCCACACTTATAACCAGAACATGATCCTGTGTATTTTAAAGAAGCAGTAGGCAGCCCTGTGCTTCAGAAGAGGGTGATAATATTTTCCATCACTCCAAATTATTCTTTCTTTCCTTAATTCATTCTCACTGCTTCTCCTGCATTGCCAGGATAGTAACCCCAGAGGGACATTTAACCAGCCCCAGCCTCTGCCACAGTGTGGGACAGCAATTGGCAGTATCCTGCTTTGAAGTGACTGTAGTGTAACACTTATATGCCCCTTTTCTTTGTCAAATGTATAACAGAAAATGATTTCTGCTCTGAGCCCCTTTAAGAAGGGAAATACAGCCGCTTGGCTAGAGCTACCTGTATTTCTTGCCTTAGTCAAGTTTAATTTAGTGCAGTTCTTCCAGTCTGTCTCGTGAGTGCTCCAATTTGCCACCATTTGCATTTCCTTGACATTTAATTGAAGTCTGTTAAACATTATTTGACACTTCATTTTTCAGTTACGGCAACATCTTTAACAGTTTTGTTGAAGAAGAAAGGCATTTTGACAACTTGACAGCTGCATAAGAACAAAAAAAAAGTCTTAGGTTTGACCATCAGAAAACAGACTAGTGAGCACTTTATAATCAGTTATAGGTGACGTGGAGGTGTGTTCCTCTTGTCAGTTTGTAGCAGTAGTGGTCAGCGGGTGATGCGTTGTGCCATCTTGCTCCTTGTGCTAGTTTTCCCCAGAGTGATCTGCTCCATACTGCCCTGGGCAGAATCGCCCACACGTCCCTCAGATGCACTTCTCACCTTTGGGCCAAAAGGCAGTATATAGGGCCAATTTGTAAAAATCCGGTGGTTTGGAATAACAGTTTCTGTTCCAAGAGTTTTGGAAAACTATGGGTAACATTATTTTTTTTTCCTGCCGGTGATGAGCACCACATAGCAGATGAGCAGTACAAGCATCTGATCTTGTAAAAGATCCAAAAATTCTGTTAGAAACATTTATAAAAATACAGACTGTAGAAAGGAATTTGACTGTACAATGTGTACAGCTCTCAAGTTCATCCCAGAGTGGCTTTTTACCATGCTACCATTTGAAAATTAAGGGAATGCATCCATATTTCTTAAGTCCAGGAAGATCCTGCTCCATTCCCAACATGCATCTGAGAGCAGGCTATGGGCCTCAGTTATTACATGGAAATGGGCAAGGAAAGACCCAAACTATCATCAGGGTTTGCAGTTTCAAAGCCCCCACGCTGAAAAGGAGGGGTGTGCTTATTGATGCATTGCAGTTGCCATTTGCTCTGAGCCAGAGTCCATTCTTGCAGCAGCCAGCAGTTCAATTATCTGGTTCGCCTTGCTGCAAGAGGAAATTCTCTATGGTCATGCTGAGGCTTCAATGTATTCACTTTTTGGTGCTGCTACCCTCAAGTACTCTGGGTTTTCTGCTGCGGGAACTTTCAAGAGACCATTAGGTTTGGTTTCCTTCGGTAAGAAGTCCTGCTGGTAGTCAGGATTGTCCAGATTTATTTGGTGGTTGCCCGCCTGGATCCAGTAAGGAGAGCTCTCAAAGACCGTCTTGGTCAGTGGAGACTGGTTAGTGTTGAGATACTCGGGGTTGTCCACAGCTGTGCTGTGTGAATTCTGGTAGCTGGAGTCTGTGGGCACCTTTGAGTTTGCTGTGAGAGAGAAGTTGTAGATTGGATTCTGGACTGCTGAGGCAGATGCTTTCTTGGGCACCAACTGGTTTACATACTCTAGAATAAAAAGAAAATAAAAATGAGAAGAAATGAAAAGGGAGATATAAAATTAATACAGCCATTTGTGTCACTTGACATGTAGTTTCAACCCAGCTGCCACTTGCTTTTCGCACATGGCACGTCACKGAACTTCCCAGAGTGGAAAAGAGCCAAAGGCAGTGACTGCCATTCTGTGGCAGCAAATGTGCTGCCCTGAGGTTCACCTTCAGGAATTTTGTTTGCCAACCAGCAGAAAGATGGCTTGGACCATGAGACAGTGAGATAGCTACTGCTGATTTTAGTGGCRTGTGGGTGGCTGTGTCCCAGATAGTGTTCTGAAATGGCAGTTTGGGAGGTTAGCTGCCAGAAGCTGTTTCCCTGGAAAAAATGTTTAGAGATGAGGAAAATGCCTAGAAAATACAGGACTGGCAGTAACAGTGACTCCACATTTCACTTCAATGCTATTCCTCGCAGGGCCTTTCACCCTTTTTAGCTATGGCATATTCTTGGAACGGTTGGTTGGGATTTTTTAAGGACACAAAGCATCATGACTGCATTATCCAGCCCCATCTCCCTCAGTGCTCGCTGGCTCGCTCTCTGACCGCCTACACCGTAAGTCCACGTGAAACCACGAACTGCCTTCTGTGGATCAACTTCTGAAAGCAATGAAACAGCCATAAAGCTCTTTATATTGCTGAAATGGTATAAGGAATGAAACCAAATTTTTAAGTATATTTTCTCAAGTACAAATCTTTAAACATATAACCACATATGCAAACTCCCTGCCTAAGTGGCACACATGGCAAACATAAGTGACSTGGCTTGTGAGGGAACTGAAATGAGAAGAGGGCAGAAGCAGCCAGATAAAGTCTAGTTAAAAGGATATGTGCATGTTTCCACTCCTGATTACTGAGCAAAAAGGGTAGAAAGCATTTGAATTGCTTCCTTTCTACAGAAAAGGAAGGAAAATGATATATTTGCAACCAAAAGGCTTGTGAATGAGTGGCCATGGGACGGAAACACAGGAGAGGCACTCACCTGGGGCTGGCAGGAAGCTGTCATCTATGCTGTCCTCCAAGAAAGTGCCTCCTGTTGGGTCTGAACTATACCTCTGGACAAAGCTGTCTTCCCGCACAGGGTGCCCCTGCTACAATGAAAGTAGAGAAAAACAATATAAAAGGGACTGTTTTGTAGAAGCTGATCCACATAGGAGGAGTTACTTTTTTTTTAAAGGTCATTCTACTTACCCCATTCCTGTCAATGCAGGTTGTAGCAGAGTTGTTGCTGGTAGCACTCTTAAAAGACAGAGAAAGAAAATACAGACAGTATGAGAAACAGTTCACTCTTAAAATTGCTTGTCATGTTTCCACAGTGGAAAAGTTTCATACCAATGAACTCAAGAGAGGAGTGCGGGATGTTGAAGGGCTGTTGAAAAAGCCCTGGTGTGGCACGAGATACTCATCAGCATCCACTATATCTTCCATGTCCTCCTCCTCCATCAGGGTGCGATAAAACTTGGAGTCCGTAGGGCTGGGCAGGTGCATCCTGTCATCTCCCTGTTAAGATACTCAGTGTAAGACAGGACTTCCAGACTCCTTTCAAGCCCTCATTATCCCCTTCTTTGTGAGACAAAGTGATTTAGCAAGAGGCACAAGATGTAAAATCTTGATTCACAGATTCACAGAATATTATGAATCAGAAGGGACCCACAGGGATCATCAAGTCCAACTCTTAAGTAAAAGGCCGATACAGAAATCTGAACCAAATTTACCTAAACTTTAGGGGAACTTAGGCCTACAATCTCTGTTCATGCTGCTGTAAAATAACTGCATTTTSAGGAGGATCAAACTCTGTTTTCCTCTCATGACTGCAATATGGACAGTTACTTGTCCTAGACTGGGACGAGTAGTAAGAAAACAGTGACCAGTCTTGACATTTTGTTTGTTGTTCTAGCTTAATGTGTTAAAATCTGGAAAGCAACAAGAAATCTGGCCTTTGATATCCATATTATATGTTTTCATATGCATTACTAGTTACTTAGTAACCAGTTAGTACCTGTATAACAAGATAGCGTGGAGGGTCGCGGGCCATTTTTGAGAATTCAGCTATCAGCTCACGAAACTTGGGACGACTGTCTGCATCAATCATCCAGCCTGCAGGGAAAGCAACACACAAATAAAATTGTTCTGGTGATCAAACACAGAGTTTAAAACAAAATGTAACAGCAAAAAGACCAGTGCCATGCGTGGAACAAAGAAAGGAGCTACTCCTAAGGGACCACCATAAAAAGGTCATTCACCAGCCACTGGTGTGAATGTCAGCATTTTAAATGCAAATCTTTGCAGTTTTGGGAAGAAGGAAGGAGGTAATAAAACCCCATGCTGGAAAAGCTCCAGGCTGAGCCTGTCTCCTCTCCTGCTGGCTTATCTCCATGTGGGCAGGCAGGTCCCACCTGAGGGATAATCCAAATAAGTCTCCTTTATAAAAAGCTCTTGAAGGAGAGGAAGCAAACTGACATCAGTGGGTGCCTGTAGAGGTCCGTCTGACAGTCACTGGACTGCTTCATGAAGTCCTGGGAAGCCTACAGCAGAAGCCTCCCTCTGTACCAGATGTCTTCTAAAATTCAAAACATCCTCACTGGGGACATTTTGAAAGATTACTGTATCTAAGCTGTATTTAATTAGTAAACAGACTTTAACAAAAGTAAGTCCTGCAGCTTAGTGTGGATCACTGCTAGAAGAGATTTCAAATATAGATATTGGAGGTTTTACATGTGATATTAGTTAGGAAACCCACATTTTCTGTTATCAACTAACAGAAGAACTGATCTAGAGACTCTTGTGTTTAAAATTAAAAATAATAAAGGTCAAGTTTAGTGTGTCTAGAGGAACTCAGAAGAAACAGCCTATCCACAGTAATGAAGAAATTGAGTGGTAATATGCTATCTGAAATCTGCATTAGATAAAATCTCATAATTTCCAGTGACTTTTTACCATGCTAGAAATATGATCCCCTGCTAATTCAAAAAGAAATGCTTCTTGCTTTTAGACAAAGTGAAGCATTTGAGAGTTCGCTGTTCTTGCAGGAGTAGCATCTACTGTTTCTGGCTTTATCTCTGAGTTGCCTATATTTAAATGCTGTTTCTTAAATCAAAAAAATTAGTAATTTTTGTGCAATAAGTTTGAACATTTCAGTTTGTACTTTCTGATTATACAAGAGGTGACTGGGAATCCTAAATTCCTTTAGACAAAATGGCACAGCTTCCATAGGGTCTGCACTGTAGCCTGCAAACATGAGGCGATCAGAGCAGCGAAAGATGTGCAACTGAGTCCTGCGCCAGAAGGACGGCTTAGCCCTCAGATCCTCAYACTCTTGCATTTAAATTCAGTGTGATGGCATGAAAGGGATGAGGACACTCCATTTAAAAGGCAACAGCTACCTGATTAAGTGCCTGGCAAAACGCCTCCATTTTACATCTGGACTGACCCTAAGAAAAAGCAGTGGGCTGAGKTGTCAGTAGGGTTCAGAATCTCTGAGGAGGGATTTCTAGGACATTGCTTGGGRTCTGGGCACCTCCCAGGCTAGGTGCACACTTCTGAATGCAGTTCCTGCCTGCTCTGCCAAGCACAGGATCAGACTCACCTTGAGTGGTGCCTATCCCAACACAGCAATATGTGGGTGCTCTAGGACTCCCCAGAAGTGCTGCACTAAGGAGTGTTCATGGTAGCGTGGCTCTGGTTCCAGTAACAGGTACGTGTTGCTCCAGTGAGAAGGTCTTAAATGCCACCTAGTGGGCTGCTTATCAGCATCCTCACAGCAGCGAGCAAGGATGTGACAGTCATGGCCTAGAGATGCGTGGGAAGCCAGGTAATAATCTGACATTGAGTAGCTGATATAAATAGAAAGGGGGTTTGAGGTTCAGAAGCCCTTTGACGTGCCCTAAAATGGCCAAAAAGTGCTTCAGAGACCCTCTGCTCTTAAGCTACTTTACTGCAACAGCTGCATGCCAAAAGGGGGCCATCCAAAAATGAGGAAGAAATCGGAAGAGAAACTCTGAATCCTCATGTGTATCTGATGTTATGGTGGTGCCTGGGCTCCCGGCACTCCTTTAGTAATAATCCATATGTGTGATTGCAGGGGGAGGCATATTACTGAACCAAGGGGGAGCCTGAAGGAGAAGGCAGTGTTCATTTTATTTCCTAGACATACCAAACCAGAGTATCAGGTAAAATGGTTGATGTTATGCTAATTTATACTGCCTGACCATATCAGTTTAAAATAAATGACAATATCAGTCAGTGGTGTCAATGGTGAAAAAAGCATTAGTTGGTTGAGTGAGTGACCCATGAAACCATATCYTGTGTTCCCAGGTAAAGCTCAAGGTGCAGGAACACACTCTGGTGCCACCACTCTTTTCACATAACCTTATTTCTGTGCCTTTACCAGGAACAGAGCATATACAAATGCAACTGCATTACTTATTCAACCTAGATGAGCACCCACAAGCGAAATGTGAACTCACATTTGACCATGATCATGTACACATCGATGGTACAGATGGGGGGCTGTGGCAAACGCTCGCCCTTCTCCAGGACAGAGGAGATCTCACTGGCAGGAATCCCTTCATATGGCTTGGATCCAAATGTCATCAGCTCCCAAACTGTTACACCTACAGGGTGGGAAGAGAAGATCATGAGAGACCCTACCAGGAGGTGGGCTGCTTGGCCTGGTGCAGAGAGGTGGTGAGCAGAGAGGGACCCCCTGGAGGCACTGCATTGCCAGAACTCCAACCAGAGAAAGSATTTTCTGCCATGATTTTAAAGAGAGATTAACATTAACAGGTTGAAATCATTCTGCATCCCTTTAAAGTTTTGGTTTTTTTCCTTTTTTTTTCTTAATTTCAGCTAATATATTGGTGTTGAACATTCCACAAATTTCCCAGCCCCACAGAAAGGAAATGCAGGTTACTGTCTCCTGACTCCAATGCAGCAAGTGGTTTTAAAAATGGAAGTTGTCTTTTTGTTTGAAAACAATCTCTCTGGAGACCAGCAAAAGCAGTTTTTGAAAGACGTGTAAACCAGCTGCCTAAGCGTCATTTGCTGACATACCATGGACTCTTGTGATGTAGCTGTTGTGATTGTCTAGTAGCTTAGGATACAAAACAAGATTTTGGATGCCAAGATACATAAATGGATTAAGAGGACCAGAGGCTGTACTTTTTTGAAAAGGACACAGGATCTGACCATCTGCATTAAATATTTTCCAGGAATATAAGAGCCCATGGGGGGGAAATTTTGCAATAAGTTGCTTTGAAAAGTTTCCTTTCTGCTCCTTTCTTTCAAGCTGGCTTCATGAACTACACAAAATACAAAATGAAATCTCTAAGGAGGCTATCACTTTGCTTCCCTTTTAGCATTGCCCTCTCAATACCAAGACAGCACAAGCATTTTAGGCCGCAGCACAGTTACACTAATTGAGACTGACTGATAGTGTGGCCAATGATTTTAAGTCCTCCTTCTAGTTACATGGCTTTATTGTCAGCTCCATTATATTTCACATGAAGCTGCTGAAAAAAAGCATCAGCACAACTTCAGCAAATGGACCAGAGTCTCCCACCTGCACCCCCTTTCAGGGGAAGGCTCATTACCCAAAGCGTGTTCTGTGAAACATCTTGCATCTCACTCACATGCAGTTTCATGGGCATTTTACTTTGTTGAATAGGTGATTTGGGCCCAGCGTTTCTATATTTGATCTCTCGTTCTTCTCACAATAGAATGCAAAAAGGCCAGTGTAGAGTCACTGGCAAATCCTGCGATGTTCTACAATAATTGCAACTGTTTTTAAACTCACCATAACTCCAGACATCACTTTGATGAGTGTAAATCCGGTGTAAAATTGACTCCAGCGCCATCCATTTAATTGGAACCTAGGAAAATTCACAAAGAATCCCTAAGAGGCTAACTCAAAATTTCTCAGTGATATTTACCACCAGGTGGTGTGTAAACCAATACTTTTGTTGAAGAAGGAAAAGACCAAAAACAACCAACACAACTATCTGAGTGGTAGAACGGGCAACTTTTGAGTCCCCTTATTATTTTCACATATTATGATGAACCTGAGAATGTGTGGAATACTAGGCATATCAGAAATATCTCTTWCTAAACAGTTTTACAATATTTTTAACAGTCAATTAGACTGTTAAAAGTCCTGTTAGAACAGGACACAAATCCAGTCTTAGGCTACATGACAAAGACTGATCTACACTCATATGGTTTCTATTTATGGCCTCTGCAATATTTGCAAGCAGCTTCTCTTTAATTTCTCAGCAGGACACCTTCCCTCCATCAGCACACAGTACAACATCAAGGCATGTTGAACCAAGTCTGWCAGGTCTTTCTTCTGCTATAAATATACAACATTCCCTTTCTCTAGCTGCACAGTGTTACTGGTGTTGGCTACAGTAATGAATTCAGCCAAGTGCTTTTTTAAATTTTTTTAAAAATTTTTTTAAACAATCTTGCTTTTTCCCTGACATTCTGGGTGGGAATTTCAAAAGCATTTGCTGCCCTGCTACCTCTGCTCCCTCTGCAGTCCCACTGGCCTGATGCTCCTTTGGCTGATTTCAGAGGACTTCCACAGGCTGCTTCAAAGGCAGCATGCTGAGATGGCAGCTGAGAGCTTTGAAATACACACTCTTTCTTCCCCTCTTTGTTTAAGGCTTGTGCACAAGCACAAACACCGGCAACTGCGCAGYGGTTCACTCTCCAGTGTGCTTTACCTTGCCTCCTTCGGCATGGTACTCCTTCTCGTCCGCACCGAGCAGCTTTGCCAGCCCGAAGTCTGTGATTTTCACGTGTTGAGGAGTCTTAACAAGGACGTTCCTGGCAGCAAGGTCACGGTGCACCAGGCGCCGTTCCTCCAGATAGTTCATTCCCTGCAGTACAATGTTGGTAGGCATCACACACTTGGAGCTTGGACAGGCAAGTAAGTCACCAAAATTCAGCTGCTTTGTGGTAGTCACGCACACCACCATAAACACGTGGTAACCCAACCCACCTCCTGTTTCGATTTACATGATATTTATTGCAGGGTGAGGATGCATGCTCCCTTTGATACATGGAGAAATAACTATTACCCTCCAGGAACCTTCTTGTGGGCCCATGCACTTGTGGAGTGATGAAGGAAAAAAAGACAGTAGTGGGTATAGTATACAGTAGCAGGGGATGTGGTTCCTTTGGGATTTAGTTCAAAAAATACAAAATCAGGATGGAACTTAAAGGGACAAACTCTTCTTTCAGCTGCACTTGTGCAACCCCAGTGACTCCAGGAGAGCACAGTACAGAGTTTAACTATCCCCCRTCATACGTACACATGCCAACCCTACAGAGAGTATTTAGACAACCATTCAAAGTGCCTGATTCTGTGTTTTACTACAGGGTACTCTGCCTTCTCCTTGCTAACAATGAGGTAGTCCACCGCAAAGGTGACGGGGGAGGGGATAATTTTATGTCTGAACTCGGAGTTGCATCCATTTTTAAGCCCTCTTTGAAAAAGGCAAGTTCTTCCAGTTTCACTGCCTCCCATGATTAGGCKGGATTCGCCATAGCATACGTGCTTTTTTGGTACAACTGCCTCTTGAGGAAGAATATAACTAATTGTGCTGGTTTGACTTCTAAAGCATAAATTTAACAGCTGTGTTTCTGACCACAGAGATTGCTCCCCTTTCCCTCAACACCAGTCTCTYGGTGTATGGAATCAAAAAGTTCATGATTTCCAAGTTTCCTGCAATATCTTTTCCCAAACCCACAATTATTCCCAGTCCATAGGTTTCTGCTGGCTRTAGCTCATGCGCTTGTATTTTTATGAAGAGAATTAATAAAAAATTACTTTTAACCCACAAAGTTAAGACCAAAATGATCATGTTGATGTGACGGCAGAGGACTGGAGGGAATAACTGCCTTACAGCTTCCACCCACTTCCTAAGCCCACTTCTAACCTGGACCACCATCGAATCCTCCCCCCAAGTCCCTCAGCAGAACTTCACCCATGCACTGCTGATGTTGCCAAAACAAACCACCCAAACAAACTGGCGCAGTGCCACTACGAGCGTGCACTGAATCACACAAAGAGATCTTTAGCGAGCAGACCTCTTGAAACAAAAACTTTTGAGCTGCTGACAGAAAACAGACTATCTTAAAAAAAAATAATAATCCCGTAATCTAGCCCCAGTAGGACAAAAAATTTCCTGCTAAACATGACTTGCTGCAGAGACTAATAAGACTCAGAGCTGCTGAAAGGCAAAATATCGGTTTCACACTAAGCTGTTTAAGATGCCAATGGCTCAAAGACTCATGCACATGCATAACTGTACACTGAGGATGTTGAACTGGCCATTTAGAAAGTTCAGCAGATCTTTAATTGTGTACAGGCCTGGGGTTTAAGCCATTTTTCATCACTAAGCGTGAGACCAATGTGTTCAAAGAGTTCCTTTGCAGTATTTCTGCACATGGAGAATCTGTGCTCTGTCATAACATCTTGCCTGAAAGAGAGGACTCCATACCTCAGAGAAAGATAATGTTTGCAAAAGATGCAAAGAAAACTTATTTCAAAGCTGTGAAAACAGAAACCAAAATAAGCTTCCCAGGAAACTTGCCTCCTGCTGGTTAGTTACCAGACATGTATTTGTTTAAATTTTTTCCCCTTCAAAAGTACATTTTTAAAGAGTCAGACAATGTCCAAAGGTCTGGCATAACTTTATCAGAGTCGTAACACCAGGCACATTGGTGGGAAAAAACTGTACACAAGATTTATGAGTGCTTTGAGGAGAACTTCAGTGTGGAACAGCACAAAGGAGTATGTTGAAGGTCAGGCATCGCTGGCGAGGGTAGAAGTTGCTATGGGCAAATGTTGAACTGACATGAAAAAATCAAACAGGAGCTAACAATTGTGAATGGCAACCTTTTGGGCAAGCGATGCCCCAGGGATTCATTTGGGGACTGATTTTGCCACCTTAAAAATTAGCAAGAAGAAGGAGGAGGAGGGAAATGTGGCCTCCAGCTCATCCTCCAAAGGGACTGAAACCAGGACAGAGCAGTAATTGATTTTAAACAAGAAAGCAAAAAAGTCACAAAAAGGCAGCTCACATCCCGGGTGGGCACATAAATTAAAATTCACTTGTTGTGCAGCACAATGTAAAAAAAGTACACACACTGAGATGAAAAATGTGCTCTGTAGACATTTGGTGGATACATTTCTGAGGTCCTCAGCATGTTTCCTGAAAGCAAACCACAGCCTGGGATGTATACAAGGTCTCAAGGGACCGATAAGGTTTTAAGTGTGTGGTTAGCCTGCAGACCGGCATTCCTGAAATAAACAGCATTAAAGCAACCAGGCTGTGTGGACACTCCCATCTCATATGACAAATCTCCAAGAAATTGCAGTTATTTTTTTGCCGATTTTGCTCCATCTTTCCACGCTTGCAAATGGCTAACCACCATCCAAATGCAGCACATTGCTGCTAAGGGCTAGAGGCTGTACTGCAATTCCTTTGCTGCTCTTTGGCAAACACTACCAGGTGATAATGAGTCTTTTATGGCGATTGCAGGTAGATTACAGACACCAACTCAGTGCCTATAAATTACAGAACAGCTCTGGGGTGCCTGAATGCCTTTTGGTCAGAGTCAGACTGCACAAGGATGGAGCTGGTATTCAATAATCAGCAGTTTTGATCCCTACCCTCAGAGATTTCAGCATGAAATTCTCCAAGGCACACAACATCACTGTCCCGTGACATGGCCCAAAGAAACCCACTGATGAAAGCAGCATTTTGCTATGGGAATTGCCAAATTCTATTCCCTTCCCTGCCACCTGTGTTGCATCACATTTGCATCATATTATCATTTCAATACCGGGTGTTTGGTTTGGACATAAATGTCTTGGTGATAACATTACACTGCTGTAGCTACGGTGCAGTCTGGGCCCTGTGAAGGGGGCTCAGAATGGGTGAACTTTCCCTTGCAGGACTCTGTCCCTGAAGGCGGAGCAAAGGAGGAATCAGCAGCATAGCTACATGCATTTACTTTATGCTTTCTCCTCCGTCACAGAGTCTTAAGCTTTGTAACAGGTCAGCTTGGTTTGAAATTCTCTCTAACTGTATTGTCATTAGTCAGTTTGAATTTTTTCTTCCTCTGAAGATGCTTCATTGGTTTTCTCTCATGTATCTCTACGTYCATTGGTTACACTCTGTTATCCCTACCCCTTAAAGCAGCAGAGAGAGAGCGGGTAGGGGTCTTTTCTGTTAACTCCCCTTCAAGCTTTGTTCGCCCTGCCTCGTCGGCAGAGACAAATAAACTTGGAATAAAGTTACAGAAGTCCAATTCTTTCGTCCTCTTGCCCTCGCTGCTACCTTAAAGAAGCTGCCTGTTGTGAGAGAGTTGTCAAACTGCTTCTGTGCACTGAGAACCCAGGAGGTCGCGAGCCCAGCTGAATCCAGGCAAGGGCAGGAAAAGCGATACACTGCCTATGAGCATTTTGAARAACAGTTAAGGTTTGCTCATCAGCACGAAAATAGTAAATTGTTCAAGACAAAGTAACAGCTTACTACCATGTACAAGATAGCTAGGATCCAGGTGGTGAAACAGAAAGATTTATGGAGACAGGTAATTAAATAAATACATTACATGCTGTCAGATCTCTGAGTTTTAGCTGATCTGGAGGTGTGCTAGTCYGCTTACCTTTGCAATCTGCACACACCAGTTGAGAAGGTACTGGGAGCCAATGTTGTCCTTGTGCTCTCGGATGTAATCCAGGAGGCAGCCGTAAGGCATTAGCTGTGTGATGAGCTGAACAGTTGAAGTGAGGCAGATCCCCAACAAGCGGCACACATGAGGATTGTCAACACTAGCCATCACATAAGCTTCCTGAGAAGAAAGGCAAAAAAAGCAATGTGAAACACTCCCTTTGGCATGACACAAATATTTGGAGGCAGTTTTAAATAAGTTGGTCATTCAAGAGGTTGCTAAAATACYGTATGCGAACTCCATGCCTCATATCACATACAAAATACATGTACTTCCCACTTTGTGGAGCAAGTATTTTCCATTCAGTGGAATGTCCAGATTTTGAACACCAAATCATCACTGAGATACCACAGAAGAGCTAGTCTCCCACTGCTGGTACACCAAGCAAACATTGGACATAAAATCCTGGGGGATTAAAACTTACAGACCTAGAAAGAATTAATAAATTGAACATCAACTGGAAGCTGATGGGATTTCATCATTTTGAACACCTAATTGCAAGGGCAACATATTTTGTTAACGTGTCATATGGCTTTTTTTTTCTCCACAGATCTTTGCAAAAAACTGACTGGAAATCAGTATTTTTGAGACTTCTGCTCCTTTGTCAAGGTTGCTACTAACCCAGAAAGTCAAAGCTGTCATCTAGAATGTGACTGATAGTTTCATTTTTTAAGAGACCATGTTCTTCTCGACCATGTTGTTCTTCAGTCCATGTCAAACCAAACAGATTAATAACCCATTCACCGCTTTAGAACCTGAAATGCTTGTTGTTAAGCAACAACGGTGAAAATATTGTCCCCAGTTGGAAAAGCTGTTTTAGACTCATATAGCAATGCAAATGATACCAGGAAGGTACTTACAATGTGGGAGCCYAAGCATAACAGACCCTTTGATCAACCGGAATTTAGTTTCATATATATGTGAAAAAGTCTTTTTTCAAATGTGGGTTCACTCTGTATAGCTTTAGATACCTAGCTAAGATACCCAAGGTACCTCCTCTTCTTTTGTTCTTCTCTGGGAAGGGAAAGACCCATTTAGAGGCTGGTTCACATACATCCTTTAGCATGGCCCTGGGGTAAAAATCCCTGACCTCATGATTTTTCTGTGCAAAAACTACTTATGGATTGAAATCTGAGATCTATATTTATACTGAAATCCACTGTCAAGTGCCAGCTCGAAGAATGGATTCCAATCGGGGAAAAAATATTGGAGCTGCAGTTGTTTGGTTTCTTTAACTACCTTTGTGTCTGATTTACAGTATGTCACTTTTAGGTATTTTAAAAGTCATTTGATTGAAAAGCAACACATGGGGAAATAAATGGGAATTTTTCCATTCAGTGAGCAGGTTAGCATCTTGACTCAGCACCTGGAGTAACACCAACTAATGACCCCTTGGCAATTCAGGCTAGCAGCCCCCCAAAGCCTAAAATCATAGTGAAGACACTACTGGTGCAAGCAAAGGAGCCAATCTGCTTTTTCTAAGAGTTTAAGAAAAGAAATACCATAGCACTTTACTCATCATCTAGCAAGCATTCTGCAGATGTCACGTAGCTGCGTAGTTGGTGAGAACTATTATTAAACAAAGTTATGAAAGCAATGACGTTCAAGAAATAAGCAACCCCAATTCTTAAGCAATACTTTGTGGCCTTGGTATTGTTTTTTAACGTGCCAGCCTAAGCAAAACACGATGTAATGCAGTTTTTTTTGAGGTACTAATTCTGCATTTGGTATTCTTGTTTTGGAGCTCCTGGGATGAAAGTGGCCTCCAGGCAGACAGGTTAAATAGGATCTTCAGCAGAACTGGTAAGTGCTCCTCAATCTACTGCATGATGTGGGCCGGTCACTGAAAAACAACCCTCTGCCATGGACAGCACTGATTCTGTGGGCTATCTCAAGGAAAGATAAAGCAAGAACACAATCTGCTATTCAGTTTTGTAGATACTTGTAGCATCATTTTTTAGAGAACCTTGCAAATTTGTTATCCAATACTCAGATATAAGCAAAGACCAAAACAATTTCATTTCCCTRTGCTTCCAAACCAAGCCATCACAATGATGAAGGATGCCTGTTCCTCGCCTTGCTTCCTGTTGGGATTCAGACCCATATTGTATTCATTTTGATGGGACAGGGTGGGGGGAAGTCTGCAGAGTCGGAGCTGTTCTCACTGCCCATCTGCTGCACAGCCCGCGCGGGGCTGACCCGGGGGCTGAGCACTGGGATGCTGCAGGAGCGGGGTGGGCGTTTGGGCCACACAGCTTTCCGAGAGCATCCAAGTATTGACACCGCCTCTCCCATTTGATACTGCAAAGGAAAATAGGCCACCGCCTCCTCCTCACAGAGAGCAGAACGCAGCTATTGTGTGGTTGTGGGTCCCTCTAAGTAGCCCAAGACATTAAAGTGGGTCTTTGTTTCAACTGTTTATCTTGGAAATCTCTTCGGGTGCGCTCTGACCTGCTCCAAGTATGCTTGGTATTTAACAACAACCTTCTGAATTAACCCTACCCTAATAAAGTCAGCCAGAGCTTGCCTGGATTATAAGAGCTAAAGCTGCTGTGCTTGTTCTATACCTAGTGTGATTCTGTAAGACAAATCATCTTTAATTAGACATTATTATCTTTGAGGTTCCAGCGACCTTGAAAAATCGGTGGTATAGCAAAAATCTGTTTTGAGAAGAACTTTTGGAGTCATCCTTCTGACTTCTTTCACTAGTTTTGTACTTTGTAAAATTTTCTATTGAAATACAGAATTCCACCAACCAAATCATCTAAAAAKGAACAGGATTGAAAAAGCAAGAGCTTTTTGTTAAGCATCCTAATTCAAAGGAAAAGATTATGTGGGCATATGCTACAGAAACTTCTTTTAAAAGAGAAAGTACTTTGATACCACTGAAAAGCACACAGTCCCTGCATCTACTGCTCTGTCTGGTGACTATCTTGATCTGTTGAAGAAAGGATGAAGTACTGTACGCTTGTTCACTAACCCTTCCTTCAGGATACAGGAATTTAATGCAGTTAAGTGCAAAGCATCCTTTGTGAACACTCTGTTATGCCCCTTATCACTGTGAGGAGCAAAATGTGGGGCAGAGCTCAGGGCAGGCAGCTGAGCAGCATCTCTGACAGCTCCTCAATGCAGGGAATGCCGGTGAAGGGAGGGATTACAAGCAGGGGAAGGGCAGGAACAAGGGCCACACGGATAAGGAAGGGCTGAGACTGGTCTGGAGTCTAACTAAACTAAAACCAGAATGGATATTGCTTCCTGTATGGATTCTGAGATGGATCACCTATTCTTTTGCACTGCTGCAATACATATATCAAATCACATGGTACATAACACAATCTGTTGAAGCAGAGTAATATATTGGAATAACACTGTTTATTCAGAGTGACTTGAAAAATCCAGTGAGCTTTTTTATCTTAAGTAGCACAAGTGGTTCACAGCCATTTATTCTGAGACTTCTCACTACAAGAATAGGCTTTTTGTTAAGATCTTCACCAGCTTCAACTGTTTGAGATGAACCTTCCTACCTGAGATGTCATTTGCTGGCCAAAAATGGATGTAAAAAAAAAATTCCTTCTAAATTCACTTCCTACCAAAATAAAAAAAAATCCAGTTTTCCCCATAGCTGAAGGGTTTGTGTATTTGATTAACAATACTATCAATTCCAGACAAACAGGTCCATTTGGGACATAGCAGGGACAGGACAGAAAGACAGACAGACACACACACTTTTCTTGCTGCTTAGGACTGAACCACAGCACAGGAAATCTGAAGTTACACTGAACTTCTGAGTGCTCCTCTCCGCAGTCAGCATTTTCCTTTCCTTGTATATAAGTTTATATTTTCTTGGTGCTATATGTTCCAAGCTTTGGATCTAGTTAAGATTTTCATCAATTCCAAGTTTAGGAAACTTTGTATTTAGGACTCCTGCTCACTCATTGTAAACTCAAACATTTATGAACTCCTAAATCAGAGTCCCATAGCCTTTTTCCGCGTTTTCTGAAGTGATGAGCTATATTCAAACAAGAAAATAAAATTCCCAAGCCTCTTTCAGAAAGTGAGATMATTTCTTGCATTTTATGGCAGGGAAATCAGAAAGCTGGGATTTTTAATTTTGGATTTATAGTTAATTTAATCCTATGCAACCAAACAACTACCTTATGACAATCTGCAGTGTCAGGATTCAGAAATCATTAGGTCTGTTGTTATTTGCTTTAGTTGTACCACAAYGAATGACAAGGAATGCTACAGTTTAGGGCCTGAAGCATCAGAATAAAGAAAAGAGAATTAGTTGTAAATGTATGGTCCTGACCACTCCTTAGGTGCTACCCCATGACCYCATGAGTACAAAATCTGTATTTGGATTGTGAATACAGGGTTCAGGGGAGACACAAAAGCACTTCACAGACTGGGCTGCAAAGTGCAGTACTTCTAAATGGAGAATTGAGTTTAGCACGCAAAATATTTCTTCCCACACAAAATCCTGAAACTCCTCTAGTTGTTAGAGAAGAAAATCAGACCACTGACAACTTGAGAAAACAAACATGAAAACTTACATCAAGTATCTCCTTGTTGGCTTTTGGTGATGTAGCCTCTCTCAACTCTTTAATAGCAACAGGAATTTTAACCTTCTCCCCTTCTGGGATCCAAAGACCCTACCAAAAAGAAGTATAAAGTGTTATTTAGTCTCATATTTAACAGGTTAATTCTTACAGTTACATATACCTTTTACATCTTCTGAGTAGAATTAAATATTCTGAGCAATGGAAAGACATGGCAGACAACAAGAATATGCAAAAAATGTCTTGTGGGTATTACCAACATCCTGTTAATGAGGTGGTTTCTACCTCTGCCGAATTTTTTTGAAAAAACATATTCATTACTGTCCCTGTGTAAATAGCAAGAGATGCATAAAGAGCAACTTTTGTAGATGGAAATCTAATTAATTGGAGCATCACAACAACTGCATGGGCAAAACCTTGCCACTTCCTGTTTATAAATCATGGGATGAAAAGAATTATCATTTTCTCCTTAAAACAAGATGGCATATATACTGTACAAATAATCCAGTCCTAAACATATGCAGTGGCAGGGAGGTTTATGTCCAACTGGTAGAGTGCTCTACATCTATAGTGTCAGGAGGCCATTTAGGTGGCAGGTCAACAGCATGGCACTGTGAGGACAAGCTGCTGAGGTCCCCAGCAATTTAGGTGCACAGGTTTTTGTGTTCCCGAAGTTCCTAATCATAGCTGGAAGCCTGTTTCAGAATATAGAGCTCTATAAAGAGATATAGGAACCTACAGCTAATGTTTCATTATTACTGGTTAAAGCCTGAAATACATACCCTGACTAAAAGGAGGAGCACAGAAAAGTGGAACTTGATGAAGGAGAAACACAGAGGATAAAGAAACACCAAGAGAAAAAATACCTTGTAGACCTACACAACTGAAGGTGTATAGACACTTTCACACATCTGAGTCAGTTCTAATGAAAGAGTGATTGAAAATCATAAAAAGAAGACCCCAGATGACACAGGAAAATGGCTTTGCACTGAGCTGACCAAAGTGCATTTCTTTTTTTCCGTAATATTCACAATAGGCTGTATTGGACTGTGGTAGTTTTTCAGTCAAGATCTTTGTTCTCCAGGTTCAGCAGTATGGCTTTGGCAATATTTTATCTAAACCTTCTCCTGTTACCCAATTCCTAACTCAACTAATCATGATCGAATCATCTCTCTACCACTCAATAGATACATGCTATAAAATCTGGTCAAACAAAACATCTACACAATGGTCGAAGCTCACAGTTCTTGCTTTGTTTGGATGGCTTCTGCAGGAGGGAGCAAGATGAAAAGGGGAAGAGAAACACGGTGATCTTACCTTATAAACAGTGCCAAAAGCTCCAGAGCCTAAAACTTTGACCTTTTTAAATTCCGTTTCCTTTAAAATTCTCAGATGAGCCTGGTTTGGTGCCTCCCCGCTGGGTGTCAGGGGCTCGACGAGCTGGTGCAGAGAGAAGATTATGTTAGAACGTTATACAGTCTAGAAGGCTGAACACTTTGGAGAAGCAAATAAATCCTTCCTTTAAAATAATGAGCATTTTATTCCACGTGAAGTTTACGAGAGGATAGCTCCGCTCTGACTCGCAGGAATAAATATCTGAAGATGCTCCAAAAACCAATCACAGAGTGGCAACTGCCATTTTGAAGGAGAATGAAGGAATACTACTGCTCAAATGGAGGCTTTGACTTCAAAGCCTTGAAACACATGGCATGAAAAACAACGTAATTACCACAGATCCTAAAGGAGATTATTTTTGTTTTGAACTTGTGAATAAATTATTAAAATGTTTAAAATAATGGGCAAGAATCACCTGCAACCTTTCAGGTCTGCTCTTGTTTAACTGGAGAAAATTCCCATGGTAGCAGTAGCTCCCCCAAACCAAATAGTGTACAAGCAGCAATTGAAACTCTGACAATGATTCTTTCCTCAAAAAAAAGGATGTTGAATTGGCTATCGATTTTTTCAAAATTTGATCTAAGTCTTATTGCAAACAGCAGTAATGCCCTCCAAAGACATTTAACACTTTTAGGACGCATAAGTCAGCTTTTTCCCTTAGTGTTTTTCCTTTTGCCTTTCCTTTGAATAAAAACATATCTAGCTAGAGTCAATCTCATTTTAGTGGGTCAGCAGCCTCTCTGTTGTGATGAAATACCCTCATTTTGAGGAGTCCAGAGGGTACAATATGACCTGAGCACAAATTCAACTCTACTATCACAACTGCAGAATATATGTAAAATATAGTTATGGAGTGAATTGAAAAACAGGCCAGCTTTTTTTTTTTTTTTTTAAGGATTTTAGCAGCTGACTGCAAAGTCAGGAAGTACAGAACAAACCTACAGCTCGGATTTTAGCACAATATTMAAAACTCTTTGCTAATTATTTACTAGAATTGGACTAGAAAGGGAAGGGGACTAACCATAAAAGAGCAGCTTCTACCCAGGATTAGGAATTTTGCTATATATGAGGTACCCAGAGGGTGATGCTGTAATGCACAGAAAGCCATGCAAAAAACAAAAAGCAGTGTGGAAACCTTGTTCATGCCCAACAGGGTGAACCATTCATTGTGATGGCTTTGTGGGCTTTTTGTGCTATAAACAAACCAAAGACAAGACACAAACACTTCCTCAATTCCTTTCCCTCCTCTCCTTTTTTTCCGCAGGATCAGGCATGCACCTGATCCAGGGGGTAAAATTTTCAAAAGCAGCCCAAGCTGCCACAGGAGCCTCAAGGTTTGTCTGGAGGGACACATGATTTGAGGCTGAAGGTCTACACAGCAAGGTAGTATGGATCAGCAAGCACATTGCACCTCACCCCAAAGGTGTATTTTTTTCTGAGCAGACAATCTCAATGACTTTCCTCGGGACTGAGACATCTAAATCCCTCAAATCTTTTGAAAATTATTTCCAGAGGGATCAGATTTGAGATTAAGTGAGAAGGTGTTAGGTGCACACCGCCTCTTTTCTGAGCAGCGTGGCAGCCGCTGTGTTTGCCATCCCAAGGGATTGCTGAGTTGCAAGGCGGATGCAGGGTGCTTTAATCCTCTGGTATCAGGAGGAGGGCACCCACTGCCCCAGATCGAGCCGCGGGTGCTGCAGCCAYGCCGGCAGTGCTCACCTCCCTCTCCTGCAGCAGGCGGCGCAGGGTCCGCTTTCTGACGATGTGGCGTCTCCGCAAGTACAGGCCGATGCCCAGGCCCACCACCACCAGGCACAGGAGACCTCCGACAACACCGGCGGCGATAGACGGGATCTTGGAGCTGCAACACAGGAGGGATGCAGAAAGGGAACAAAATTCTTGGGTATGAATTTTAAAGAAGCCCTACAGAGGTTGCATGAAGCCTTAGGTTTTCATCAAACACCCACTCTGGACATCCTCTTAAACCTATCTGACATTCCAGATTTCTTGGGCACCTGTATTTCTAGGTTCCTCATCCAGTAAGCAGTTCAGAGTGGTGCTTAACTTCCATCTGAGTTCAAACCACAACAGTCTTCACTCTTCTCTCAAACTTGCAATTGCAACAGATCCTCATAGCTTAAGCGAGGGGATTTCTTCTCCCTGTGACAAACTCACCAAGCACATGAGCATCAAGTCTATGATGCCTATGTGTGCCAGCTGTGGGCAGATCCATGTGATCCGTGTGTGATCGGATACATGAAGGATGTGGAGAGAAGGCCCTCTTSTGAAGGCACATGCAGCTGTGATACCAGCAATGCAGCCACGCAGTGAGGGGGCTGTGCTGTAAGGGTCACAGTGAACATCACATCATCTGTCCTCCTTACAAGAACAAACATCTGAGGCCAGGTAATGTGTGCACCATCCCCCTTGTACATACAGACTGGTGCCTCTTTATTAGAGCCTCGGTAATTTCAAATTTAAGTTGAAAAGAAAAACCTGTTTTCCAAGGTTGTTTTTTCRTCTGTACTTAAGAGATCCTTCCCAGCTTTTTTCTAAGTTGCCCCAGGGATTACTATTAAATGCAGTCACATTTTAACAGTACTTCTAGGCTGAATTTGTCTTGCCATAGCATGACTTTGTGGCCAGAAACTAAATCCCTCTGTCTCAGTCAGAGAAGACTGCTTGCTYGTTGCATGACCTTGAGCACATCACAAAGTTGAACAGTGTGATACAAGATCCAGTGTGTGTGACAAATGAGCATCCATCTGGGCACACAGTGGTTGAAGATGTACAGATAACAGGGCTGGAAAAGACCCTCTGCATCTCTGAGTCCCCCGTAATGCAGGTAACTATCAGTCTTTAATATATTTCTCTCTGTCCTTAATCCTTCCTTTCTCCATCCCCTCCTTTTATACTTCAGTAACAGAACCCAGGTCTCACCTTGACAAAAACTATAGGCAGAACAAGATTTTGAAGTCTTGTGCTAATAGCAATATTTCCCTGTTTGTTAAACCCTTTTTATAGGTCTGAGACTGCTCTAATCTGTCACTTCCCTGTACAGAGCTGAGGACTTAACTTTAGTCCCAGCCTTGCAGTGTCCAGTGTGGAAATGTAAACACACATGCATTCTTTCCAGCTCTGCCATTAATTGTAGCAGATGAAATACTCACCCATTTGGACAGCCTTCAAGACCTGGCCCTTTGCACCTGTAAAAACAAATGAATGTTACAAACATAGTAGCTCTGGCCTACATACTTCTGTAATTCCGGCTAAGAAGAGTGCTACTGATTGAAAAGTTTGTGTTTCAGAGCAGTCCAAGTGTTAACATAGGATTTATAAGTCATACACTCCATTAAATATCAGTCAACAACATTGCTCCAAAATCTTTTATCTAGAGAAATAGCTATGCTGCATACTTAGTTTAAAGAATGTTTAAAACAACTTTTTATYGTGTGGTAGAAGGGTGGGAGGACATAGATACACAAAATTCTTGGATTCCCTGGCTCTGTCTGGAGCTCAGGGCTGAGCATGGAGGAGGACAGAGAAGTAGCCTCCCCCTGGTACAAGGACAGAAATACAAGTGGAAACATGTCATTGCAGACCCTCCTGCATAATCCTTGTTTCCTGATAAGGTAAAGATTAMAATTTCCAGACTTTCTATTGCAATGGAAAACCTGGGTAGCAGATACACGGACTCTCATCAAAAAATAGGGTTTGACAGCACTTTCTCTAGCTATAGTTTGTTGGCATGTGTCTATGATATTTTTCCTTTAGAATCCAAAGTCTTATGTTACTGGTAATGCAAACAGGTACAATAGTTATCCAGAGAGCCAGGAACTCTACTAGCAAGTCATTCACCCTACATTTGAGTCTAAAATGCTCAAAATTTTGGCAGCCCAGTGCAAAAAAACAACACAGATGAAAACACAGTGACTGCATTCACTTGATGGTCTAATGAGTGTGAGAGGCACAGAGCATTCCCGAAGTGCTGCTGGACTACGAGATGTATGCTCTTCATGGGAATTGTGGTCTTTGTGGTGTCTACTGAGGCAGGAGAGCATTACAGAGAGGGTGACATCACCTCTGGAAAACAGAGCACAGGAAGGAGTAAAGTCCAGTTTGTGGTATCCGCTCCCTGCGCTGACTTAAAGAAAATGGATCATCCCAAAACAACTCCACAGGAGGTCAAGTAGGGGGTAAGGAGTGAGCCCATGCCAGGAAAATTGCTCTGGAATCCCTCTCACTGACAGGAGGAACCAGAAAAATTTAAAAATGCCACGTAGAGTTGCAGATCTTATCTCATAACTTGGTCTAGGTCTGGGGAAGGAAGAGGTGAAGCAACTGCTCCTTTTATCGTTTTTTTTTTCGTTTGTTTGTTTGTTTGTTTGTTTTCATTACTCTGATCTTCCCTTGTGTTTTTGCCTTGTTTCTGGGCCAGCACAGTGCTGCAAGACCCAGCATCTGGAAGGTCTTGTAAGTTCACTGGGCTCCCATGCAAGAATGTGCATCCTGATGTCCTGGACATGCTGGAAGTGCTGTGCATACCAATTCCCAGATTCTGGGTACTCAGCCTTGTTAGCTTTCCTATCTGCATACAGCTTGCTTTGTTTGCTCAGTCGTGTAACTAAGCACAGAGAGGCTGCATGTGCAGAGCAGAACCACCAGCTTGCTCATGGTCACAGGAGGCAGATCTCCCTTGGGCTTCTCTCTTTGGATGCTCAGTGTTAAACTGATCTAGGACTCCAGACCTCATCCAGTCATGCACTACCACCTGGCTATGAATTTCTACATGCTTATGCAACAAAGCATGTGCAGCTGCTCTTGATAAGAATGTGAAATTAGAAGACCTCACTTTATTTCAGAATATGACTACTGTCCCTTGAAGTATCTCATCTTCAAAATTCTGGTCTGCCATGCTACTTCATAATGGCAAGTCCTCTATGTGCTTCCTAACAGCAAACAAAACTGGCAGAGGGGATGGTATCTGGTCTGAGGAATGACTGACCAGTTCTCTTCCTACACCTCAAAGCAGAGTAGAAGTGTAGATTTTTATCTGTCCCCTTCCTTTTCCCACACAAACCCCTCAATATCAAGTCTGGTGGGATAAAGTGAAAAGGTGTTTGGGAAGAAATAGACAGATCAGCTTGTGCTTTTCAAATCCCAGGTGGTTTTCTGATTAATTTCACAAGTCAAAGAAGAAACAAAGCCCATGAAAATTATCCCTCCAGGACTATATATAACTATCTTTCTTAATGTGTAATTTTCTGATGACACCAACATAAGTAACCCAGATTTTATGGAATCTGAACAATCACTTTTTCCATTCCTGAGTAATTTTTCTTCTGCTTACAGAAACCAAAATGACAAATGTGACCTTATGTTATGAAATACCTCAAGATCTTATGGATATATCAGATTAATATAACAGCAGTTGTAGTCTCTGAAATATTCCTCTATTTATAGGAAAACTAGTGCTGTGTACAGTTCCTGAAATCTATTTCCTCCTGAACTCAGCATTTCACCTGTTTATGTAAATATTACTTGTCCTGGTGCAGACAAAGCTATTTATTTCCTAAATCCATGAAGATTTTAACAAGTTGCTCCTCGATCCATAGTTCCTAATTTGCTGTAATACAGTCAAGTWGTTATGACTGATGGCCTTTCAGAGGGCCACACTATAACAGCCTAAATTACTTTACAGTCATAAAAGAAATGAAAAACCATTTGGCTTTTTAAAACTTGACAAAAATTTTACTCTGTCCTTTCTTTCTAATTAACCTGCCAAGTGTGACAAAGGCATGGAGTTTGTCCTGTGCTGCTGCAACCTTTCATCTCAGATCCTCTGGCCACTTTCTCATCTCCCACGAAAATCCCTTGGTATTTAAAATTCAGACTGGCAAGACACATAATATTGGTAGCAACTGTGGATGGAGGCAGGACGTGTCATCCAGTGATAYTGGCTACAGTGGTGGCTTCTCTCCTCCTTGCTTATCCACTGCAGTGGCTGTGTCTGAGTTTAATTCCTGTACTCTATGAGACTGGCAAGGGAAAACCAAATCCTTCAACACTGACCAGATCAATTAAGCTGATGAGTATCATTTGCTGCTGAACATACAAATGGGGTAATTCCAGGGCTTTTGAGATGTTGCTTTCTTTATCGTAGCGTATATTATCAGCTGTACTAGAGGCAGGGTGAAATGAACCTTGTGTACAAAATCTTGAAGAGAATACTGGAGAATTGGGAGAGAAGGGATCTTTTGGGCTAAGCAGGAGAARGCTTCCTTCATTCTATATCCTAATGAAGGCTGTAAAATGGACTCAGCAAAGAAAATGAGACTAGAAAGGATTCTTCATGGCATTACAGAAGAAGAAATGTACAACCAGTACAAATATGTGAAGTGAAAAACTTAAGTTTGTGACAAAACTAAGCTGGGAAGAGAAGTCTTTTACTTGCAGCTTCTTCAAATAAGGAAAACAGTGAGAGATCCTGGGAACCCTTACTTGCRTGACTACTGAGGTCAGCACACTTAATCATGCTGATAAGATTTTGTGGGCTCTAGCATGAAATTGGACAGGGACAGAAATGAAGTTGTTGTTTCTTGTTATGCAGGAACCGCTGAGACTGTGGTTTTTAAGGAGGCAAAAGCTTTGTGAGACAGATGTTTTCCACCCACTGCTGAACAGATCCATTCCCACAGCAAAATGAGGGAAAGGCGTGAAGAGAAATGGCATTGCTGATGGATTGCCTTCAGAGGGACAATGCTGTGTCACACGGAATGTTCCCATATTATGCCACTGACACTGGCTCCCTACTCATCCATGGCCACAGATGTCTCACCTGTACAGAAGAAATAGCAACATACCTCCTTCTACCTCTCTTGAGCCCTTCAGGGATACAGCCTATTTCTTCTGCCACATTTGGGCAGCAACTAGAATAGGGCCATTGAGCATGTTCACAATAGAATGGATGCAAACTCAGYCCAGTTCTTTCATGTAAAAGATGAAACTGATACTACCTTTTATGTTCTGCCTCAATGACACACGGCCAAAACCAGTGAGCCGTATGTTGGGTAGCCCCCATTTTAAAAAGTCTCCTTACTGTAACCTCATCTCCTGCCTGACTCTTGTGGTTCCCCCATCTGCTGCTAAAGCCAGGCAGGAATAGACTTCTTTGATGAAGTCTGCTCAGGGAACTTGCTTGTGCTCTAAGAGCCACTGCGTAGCTCGTTGTTGCATCCCTTCCTGGCAAATTATGTTCACCAAGTCTGCATTCAAGTCTAGTGTTTGATCTCACTACCAAGGCCACACAGGGAAAAGCCATGTTCAGATGTGGTTACTCATCACACTATTCCACTCATCAGCTGCACTTCCATGTGGCCAGCTAGAAGGAGGATATTGGATGACTGCAGCCAGTTCATATCAGTAGGGACTATTAAGATCATTAATAAAGAGCAAACTTATTAAGATCCCTTTTCAGCTGAGAAAATTTGTTCTCAGGCCTGCAGTGGGAACGCTGATAAGCCTTATCTGTGACTGTAGCAAAACCGGGGGCATTGCTTGTACATCGCGGCAAATCTGCACGGCTGGTACAACTACCACCTGAAAACCATTGCACTAAATTTCACTACAAGCACTAGAAAGGGCTGCTACTTGCTGATTCCATCCTTTCCCTCCTTTTTTTCCATGAAGGTGGGGAACTGGCAGTTGGATTAGCTAATACAGAACGTGATGGTTGGTCTGAATATGTTGCGACTCCTCTCTTGCAACACATATTACAGGCATATTATAGAAGGATTTGGGATCAGACAGACCTGCAGGGGAAAAGGCAGGGGCATGTTAAGGAAAATATACCAAACATGGGCTGTTTCTTTGCTCTGAAAGCATCATACTCCGACAAACAACTCTCAAACCCTAAAACCATTTTTTGTGCATCCCATTTCCTTTGTAGGTCGGAAACGAGGAGAGGAGACAGTTATTACTTGTCATGTAGGTTAAATAGATCAATTCACACCTTGTTCCAAGTTGCAGTGTAAGTGTGCCCCCAGATGAGGACAAAAATGGCTCGTACAGATTGGGTTTACTGTGATGCCTGTTAATAAAACCACACTCTGGAGGCAAGCAAGGCTTTAAACTCAGACCAAGTGCTAGCATATGGAAAGAAGGAGCAAAAGAAAATCACTGTGTTACCCCACTGGGATTTCCCTCCTGAAAATTGAAAGGTGCAGAGAAAAATGGGCCCTGGGAACCCAGCATCCACCAGATGTCACTGATGTTCCTCTCAAAACCAGAGGACACAAAACCAAGCCAGGTGRGAAAAAAAAGTTCATCACTGGTGGGTGAGTTCTGTAAAATTCCAGGAAATTTTAATTTTAAATTATCAGACAAGCCTGTTTCAAACCCCTTAAACCATTTTTTTTCTGCCTTCTGCATAAAGACAAAGAGCCACTGAACTTTTCCTATTTACAAAGTCTGCCACGCTCAGCTTACATTACCTGTGTCCTCCTGACCTCTCTTGCTCCCTCTAGTTCTTCTTCTTGGTGGTTTGACATGGGACCATCAGGAAGAGACAGAGCTCAAGACAAGCTGTTTCCCTGTGTTTTTTCTTCTCTATCGCCATTCAACACGAAGTTTTACTCACCCCCTCGTGCAGTTTGGATGGCAGAGCTGGCAAACATTATTCCCATCGGCATATTTCCAGACAAGGGTGTCATTCTCGCCCAGAACCCCTGCCGGGCAGGATTTCACACAGTGGGGGCCGTCTATAAAATGGGCACACTTCATGCAATTGTCAGGGCCCTGCAGATAGAAATACCTTTTTATTAATGSCCTTACATCAGCCTGTTCAGGAGGAAATTCAGAAGATAAATCTAAATGCCTTCCACTGCTGGAAGTTTTCAGCATCATCTGGTTTTATTAACTTGCTACCTGATATTCTTGCAAGTAATTGGTCTTGTAGGATGGACCATACAAAAGGCAGTTCCTGCTGCTTAAAGCTAACATTTTMTTGCATTTCAGTGTTGCTTCTTTTTTCCCCCTGCCTTCTGCCTTGTTGGAAAACTTGCATTATTCATTTTAAATGGAGAATAATTTAATGACACCTTGATAAGTGGTTAGCTGAAAAGCTGATGGCTTGGCTGCTACCTGGTGCAATCTACTGTCACATAATTTAAAATAGTGAACCTGGACCTGCTGACACCTCTCTGCAATACTGGCCTCAAATCATTATTTTCCTGGTATCTCAGCATAAGTTCTTTCCTCTGCTGGGCAGAAGCATAGGATAATGGGAGGCAAGGAATTGCCTCCCAAGGAACCCAAGGAATCCATGCATTCTTTTTTTTTTTTTATTACTTTGAAAAGCACTTCRTTTGTATTTAAAGGCATTGCCTTTGGCCGTTTTAGGCAGAACTGTTTTTATTAAGACTGTAACAGCACCATGAATGACCCAAATATTTTAAAGCAGGGGAACCCGTAATTCTGGGTCAAATTCTGCAATGGAGAAAAGAACCAGACCAGATCCACAGTGCCAGCAGAGTGCAACTACAGTAAGACATGCTACAGGAAAATTATTTTAATCACTGTAATGTCTAAGGGCCACTCTAATAGACTGATTACTAGGTGCTGGGCAAATATGGAACAGGGTGGTCACTGCCTGAAGGAGTTTATAATGTTAATACCATCCCTGAGGCCATGGTGCTAGAAGGGAGGATGGAAATGCCTTACATTACTGAGCAGTGACTGTTCAAACTGATGATGGGTGTCCTGGTTCTGGCCAGGACAGGGTTAATTTCTGCAGTAGCCATGAAGGGCATGGCTTGGACATGGAGGTTATTCTATACCACCTTATGTCATTGCTGGGGGCAGAGGGAAGGGGTTTCTTCTGAGGAGAAAGGGTTCCTGCTGGTCAAGCAAGCATGGTAGACGGAACAGTGGGGTAATGCTGGTTCCTAGAAATCACGTGTGAATCCTTTGCCTCTCTTGTACACTTYTGTTATTAATATTGTTGCTGTTACTGTTCCCTTTCTTATCTCATTACTGTTTCCAGTAAACTGTTCTTATCTCAGCCCATGATTTTCACCTTTCATGCCTCCAATTCTCTCCAGCCTGCTGCAGGGGGAGGGGGGAAGGGAGCAAGCAAGCAATATGTGGTTTGGAGAGTCAGTGGGAGCACTAAGCTGGGAAGTACCATTCCTAAACCACAACAATGGACAAGGGTCAAACACTTGGAGGCTGCTGGTGTTTAAAGAGTTGGGTTAAATAGACAGAGGAGGACCTGTGATGGAAGCAGGTGATTTGATCTCAATTACAAAAAAAAAAAAAGAGAATTGGGGATTTGCAATTAATGTATGAGTTTGACCTAATGTGTTCACACCGACTTGGCAGTTCAATAGCTACATGTCACTCAAATGTTTGTCAAATTACTGTATTGTCACATATGTAAGTAAGCTTTTTTTTTCTATAAAAAGACACAAAAAATTAATGACCCTACAATGTCTGTGACTGTGGATTATGTGTCACAGAAGAAAACTAACAGCCTGATGTTTCCTCTTCTGTTTCTGCTCCCTTGCCCCAAGATCCTAACTTCTAACCACCCCCAACTACGCTCCAGCTCAAACAGGGGTGAAATGACACCTCAGGATTATCTTAAAATACATATCAGTACACTATCTGAGGCTCAGGTTTGCTAAGATGAATCTGCTCTTACAGGTCCAGTGCAGGTTGCATTGTACATGGTGGAGTTTTGCACCAGGCACTCAGGGTGGCAGGGAAGGCACTTGGAGTCCTTTTCAAACTCTCTTGGCTCCCTGGAAAACAACAACAAAAAAAAGAGAAATAATTAAACCTCGGGCTGATTAGCAAGTGATAAATTGTGGTCCCTCCTTTTCCTGACTTTTCCCCTTTAAATAGATTGAGGTGATGATGGTACTGAGACAGGAGGAGGTACAGGGGGACCCTCTTGGCTACACCAGTAGCACTTGCTCAGTGCAACCAGAAGGGCATACAAGTAAGGGAAATTTGGTTGACAGTGAAACACATGGCACTCCAGATTGCACACTACAAATTAGTTTCCTTTCCCTTTCAAGTTAATGTCACAGAATACTCACAACCATTTCTAGAGGCTTTTAAATGGTAGTGATGCAAAGAGATCAGCAAAAACAGTTCAAGTGATTCCAAGGCTACAAATAATAATTAGGAAAGTTAAACAGCAAGGCACTGATAATTAAATTCATGTCCCCTCTACAACACACAATGAATCATTAAAATATGAAAGTTGAGAACAGATGGTTTCAATAGCAATAAAGCTGTTCCACTTCAAGTAATGGTGTTATTAATTAAACTAAATCTACCCATCATTTGACACAAAAAAATGCCCTGATCTGCCCTTCAGGTTATAATAGCTGCAAGAGAGAATTCACTTTAAAAAAAGACAGCTGCTAAACTGCAAGCCACTAGAGAAATACAAACATCAGAGGCATTAGCACCCTGACAAGTACTTGCTTAATACTTATGAGCTTTAAAAGTCAAACTTCAAAAGATTTATTGAAAAATCTCTTTGCTGCTAGACGTGCCTTTTCCACCTACATCACCTGTTGAACTGTCATACAGGCAACAATATTTTTTCCATGGCCTGAGTGAGGCTGAAGCAATAATTTTGCCTGAAATTGCTGCTCTCAGTGATTTTCGGATGAAAGTTCATTCTCCCTTGACTGCAACTTTGCAACCTGCAAGGGTGAGCTGCTCATCTGAGCAAATACAAGACTCCCTTTGCGGTAAGGAAATCTACCAAGCAGTGAAGCCCTGTCTCTGGGGATGACAGAGCTCCCAGGGACTGCAAATGGCTCTGGCTCTCACCCAGTGCACTTGACATGACAGTCACAGCTTGGGCTTTATTTCTTATGGGAAGGAAGCAGAAGGCGTAGGCCCCTTGGGCCTCCAGACAGTCTCCTTGAGGGCTTCAGTGGATGTTTTCTTAGCAGTCACCATGTCAGGAGCAAACTCCTAAGCAACATTGAATGGGGAAGGAGAGGTACCTCAGCTAGGTACTATGTTCATACAACATCTCTGCAAAGCTGGGGAAATCCCATGCAACCAGAGATCCCATTTTTTGCTTTCTTCCTAGCTACAACACATTTGAAAAACCAAAGCCCCCAAATCATCAGCAAAACCTAAAGCACCCCTGAGACACCTTACCCTTGCAGGATGTTGCACTGTTTCACACATTCCTTCTGGCGATCAAAAAACCTGCAGGAGAAGCAGTGGAAGGGCCCTGGGCCCCAGCAGCCCACGTCCGAGCACAGGGGGTCACAAACATGCTTGGCAGCAGCTGAGAGAGAAACAGAGAAAAGAAGACATGAATTTCAAGGTGAGAGAGGTCAAACTCTCCATCCTCACTCCATCTGAGCAGTCAGTTTCTCCAACTTGTTCCAAAGCAGATGTGAATGGTCCTGGCAGAGTGGAAGCTTAAGTCCCAAAGCCTGAAATTGAGTGACTTCTGGCCTTTCAAAATAAGAATGAGCTCCTCTGTGACAGCTTAACAGATGTATAATAAAGTTAAGCCAGGCTGAGAGAACTGGGGTTGTCCAGCCTGGGGAAGAGAGACAGCTCAGGAGAAACCTTATTGGCATTTTTTGTACTTAAGGGACACTTACAACAACTTTTTAACAAGGCCTGTAGTGACAGAACAAGGGGAAATGTTTCTAAACTGAAAGTAGATTTAGAATGGATACAATGAAGACATAGTTACAATGAGTGGTGAGACTCTGGCACAAGTTGCGCAAGGAACTGGTGGATACCTAATCTCTGAAAGAGTTCAAGGTCAGATTGGATGAGCAATACTAAGCAACCTGCTCTAGTGAGAGACATCACTGCCCACAGAAAGGGGATTGTCCTAGATGACCTTTAAAGGTCCCTTCTCACCCAAACCATTCTATATTTCTATGATAAACTTCTAAAATACAACAAATTCCTATTCTGCAAAAAGAAATTATTAGATTTTGGCCTAGGGACCACTGCAGTCAACAGCAGTATGGCTGAACAACAGCTCTGACCTTGTCAGTTAGGAGTTGGCTTTTGTGTCCTTCAACTGACGTGGCTTCACTATGCCCATAGTGGTGAAGAAGTTCCTGATCTGTTGGACACCAAGAAGCCCACGTCTTTGGTGGGAAAAAAAATCCTACTTTTCCCTCATCCCCTATATTAAAGGAGTATCAGTGCTGAATTTTGTAGTCAGAGGAACAGAGAGAAAAAAGCCTTCCTTGAATCATGAAAATGCAAACTTACTCTTGCATTTCAGCACGAGCTTTGGCGGGGAGCAGGAATGCAGCCCTGACTTACCACACTCATTTTTATCTCTATTCTGTAAAATCTTCGTTTTCTGGCTCTCAGTTGCAAACAGGCTGTGCCAGTCCATGGTGTCAGCATAGCAGAGGTTCTTGTTCCTCATAATGGCAACATCCCCATCACTTATTTCCTTGAGGGAGCGCAGTCCTAAGGACTGTATTTTCAAGTTAACAACAGCAAGGGAATACTGGCCACTAAAATGGAGATGGACAAAAAGAAAAAACGTGCAAGAAAGATAATTAGTAAGCGGGGTTTAGTCAGCAYGTTCTTCTTTTACTTTTCAAATTTGTGTTGCTGTGAACTGCATTTTCTTCCAGCAAGATCCTGCTCAGTCATCTAAACTTAATGCCTCGTACATGACATACCTATTATGTAATAACTGCAATACTCACATCTGGTTTTGCAATGGCTTTTTAAGCTAAAACTGGCAAGACACGTGTTCTGACAAGTAAATAATGTGCAACAATGGTTCTAGGTAAAGCAGCTATTATTTTGTGCTTGTCCACCAAGTCATTCTTCCTCTTGGGGCAAGCCTAGGAGGGCACTGGAAGCACTGCTGGTGTCTGCACTGCCTGGCAGCCTCCATCCCCGACTGCCCAGCTACCTCAAATCCCAAAATGCTTCTGATCGCATTGTAACTTACTCCAGATTGTAAAGTGCACTTTCTATCCTGCTTGTGCTTCCAGGATGGTGGGGGTCAAGAGCCTGCTCCTGAAAGCAGGCTCCAGGMAGACTTCTACAAGTGGCACAGAGCTGAGGGTCTTTATTCCTGGGGCACATTATCTACTGCTACAAAGATGGTGCTCTACTTACTCCTCGCAGGGTTTGCCCCATTTTCCATCAGTTTTGGGACACCTGAGTCTCACATGCCCTTGGTGTGCTCAGACAGGAGCCGCTCTAAACAGAGTTTCTCTTACAGTCACTCTGGCACATGATTTACTTACTGTTGTTTTGTTCTGCCTCGTATAATCTCCAGATTTTCAAAAGCATAGAGATCAGTAGCATTCTCAGGCCAGGCTTGAATCAACAAAAATCCTGAAATGACAAAAAGAAGATTAAAAAATAATCATAATGGAAACAAACTCACCATAAGTACTGGCATCAGAACCTTCTCCTTGAGCAAATCCTGCACCAGGAGAAGGCGCTTGTGCTTTCTCTATGCTTATCTGAAGAATCTCAAAGTGTAACATGACATTTTAGCGAGCAAGGAGATATTTTTAAACCCTGTTTTATAAACAGTTTATTTCTTAGCCCACCACGAGGGCTTAGGAGCATAACAGAGCATGTCGGTGAGCCGCACGTCCTGCCACACCGAGTCACCAGTGGTGACGGCTCTTGCCAGTAGATACCATGGCTGGGAGGCTGCAGGCTCTGGACCTGTGGGAGAAAGGCATCATTCCATCCCATTTTTGAGCCGACTTTCATGAAGAGAAAAACTGAAGAGCAGGAACAGAGCAGAACAGCTACGTGGAGTGGATTTGCTGAGGCAAGCAGAGTTCCCCACTTAGCTGAGGTATTCGGGAGGAAGGGGAGAATTTGGAAAACTGCAAGCTGCTGTATGAAGCTCTGCGGTTAGTCATTGCTACCCTGAAGGGAACCAGACAGGTGAGCGAGAAAGAAAAGGGGAACTGGAGTCATGTCTGTGGACCCAGCTGCCATGTTACATTCATTTTATAATGGGCTGAACAAAATTACTTTTAATTGATACTTGCTAAGTGCTCCGCTGCCTGCTTTGTGCTCGTGGAGACACATTCACCCCAAGGAAGAGCTCTTCAGGCGGGAGAGGGTGTCTCCGTAAGGATGATGCAAGCCACTGAGCATGCTTCCCTAAGGAGCTGCTGAAAGGTTTTCCACAAATAGAAACACACTTGGCTTTTTTTAGCCGGAGTGGCACGCCTCTGCATCACCACATGCTTCTTGGGTGGCTGAGGATCTCCACTGCTTTTACCCTTCTCTAGGGCTGACAGTCCAGCAGAAGGGATGTTCTGGCCAAACCACACACCTTGGATGTAAGACCAGTATGGGTTATGTGGGCGTAATGCTGGCAAGGTGCTGCTGACCACCTTGGTTAAGAGTGACCCTTCGTAGCTCAGAGACAGAAACACTTAACATGCACTTCTCGTCATGTGCTTAAAAAATTTCCCACCTCTCCCTTTGTGTTTCTGGCAGTATCAGTCAGAAAACATCTCAGCTTAAAACTCATTGCTAACCTGATATTTCTTTGACTGTTTTGAAGACATCCAACTTCTTTGGGTCCAAAGGTAGGGTCTTCGTGAAGGCATCACTGAAACGAACAGAATGAGGAATTGAGAAAAGAACAGCTTAGCCTGAATTTTCCCCTATCCCTTCTCTTTCAGTGCTCAATGACCAGCATGTAACTCACCCTAGAAATGCAACTGGAAGAATGCTGACATCCCCATTGATCTTGGTACAGTTTTTGAAGGAGTCAATGTTTGTGGCATTTATGGAGAGGATCCCTTTAAGTTCACCTATTCCGATGCCATTGCACACTGTTAAAGGAGGGATACAAAAGTTAGGGGGGACAAAAGTGAAGTCCAGTCACATGGAAGGGTAGAAACATGGAGATACCATGAGTTCAGAAAGCATTCCAATATAGTCAAACCTCCCACYCTAGGACGAGTTTCATAGATCTTTTGCCTATTTTTGCTTTTCAGAAAGTGCCACAAGATAACCGCTTCCTGCTTGCCCAGCTGTGCAACTCTGGTCTGAACAACTCTGCACACAGGCTCCAGCACATTCCCTTCTCTCTCTCTTTGTCCCATTTTCACTTCATTTCCCTTGATGAGACACTGAGAAGGACAAATGGAGGAGAAGGCTGATGTGCAAGATACATATGCACCCAAGACACAATTTATCTACTGTACTTGTGGTATATCCCAGCTGGAGAGCATGCTCCACAGTCCTCTTTCCTGATCAAACCACTTCTCAGGTCTCCAAACTATCACTGGATCTGATTTATATTCAATTTGCACTTAATTAAGATCAGAACTCCCTGCACTTTTTCTAGTAAGTTCTCTATCATCTCAAGGCCTTACTAGATTATTCCGTGCTTTTTATACCTTTGCTGCAGAGCCCATCACACTTTTTACACTTCCGAACACCATTTTCTTCCACTTCGTAAGTATCAGCATTGCATGAGCGAACRCAGGAGCCGTGGTCTGTCACCACGTAGTTGTCTGTACAGAAAAGGATACAAAGGTCACTGAAATACAAGAGGGATGCACTAGGGGCCGGACAAGCACTTCAGTACTAGTAAGAAAAAGGGGGTTTGAACATTTGGCACACTCAGGAAAGTACAGGCATTAACTATGAATACTCACAAACATCATTTGAAGGTAGATGAACATACAGTGCTATCACCATTTTACAGAGAGGGGAATGGTCACAGAAGGATAAAACAACATTCAATTCTTGATGGATTAAAAAAGTACAGAAATGGAAGAGCAAGAAAGGAAAAGAAAGCGTCTTTAGAGAAAAAAGTGATTACAGGCCTTGAGAGGGAGTGTTAAAACCAATTATTTTCCACCACTCCCAATTAAGAACGAGTTAAGGGTTGATAATGCTTTGGTAATCCATAGGATTCATCCCATATAGCCGTTGTTTTGATGATTTTTATAAGACGTTTTTCTCTCTACCAAGAGAAAAACTTTCAGAAGTCAAAATGTAATGATTAAAAATCAGGGAAGGTGATGGATGCAGACCGTTTGAAGAGGCTCACTTTGTCACTTGTTCCCAGTTCCCACAGAAGTTGCAGATAACAAGCGCTCTTTCACTTGGCCACAACACAGAGGGATGACATAGGACCCTTCCCACTTCTCTCCAACCCCCCACCTCCTCTGCAGCTGCAACCTGAAATGAACTTACGTGGACATTCCTTCACACAAGTGGCTCCAAAGCTGTATTTTCCTTCAGGGTTCACATCCATCTGGTAAGTGGTGGGGTTATACAGCACTAATGGGGGACATGTATCCTTGCACGTAGCATCATCCCGAAACTTGCGGCACGCCTGTCATTGAAAACAGCACCCATTAAACCACCTTCTCCTTAAAAAGCGACTGTGATTTTACATTAGGTCTGTAAAACACTCTGATGGCCCCATCTGCGTCCTGTTTAGCTCTAATGGAAACCCCAAACAGCTACATGGATGGTCCCTCAGGCTTTGAAGGTGAAAGGTTGCTTCAGGGTGGGCAACGGAGTTTAATAATTTTTTTTTAAAAGAAACCACAAGCTTTTCTTTTTCTGAACAAGAAACCTTGGCACTCTGGTGGAGAGCTGCTGGGATTCACGTGGGAACAGGAACAAATCTGCATGCCTTAGACAGAAAAATTTTCCCTACAAGCAGCAACCAGATCAAGACAAACGGTACTTTTCTTGGCCAGTTTTTAATAACCTAAATAAAATCAAGTCCTTTCCTGCCAATTACTGACTTTTCTGGCTAAATGTTAAACCAAAGCCATTATATTTGGCTGCAGGTAATGAACAATTTAGCAAGCATTTATGAAGGGCAATTTAGTTCTTCCAATCTAAATCTGCATTAAATTAATAATCACTCTCTTTTCCCCTTTCTTCTCTTCTGGCTTTCCAGATGAGAGAGAGTAACCATCTTCTCTGTGAGCCAGCAGGGCCATGAAACTTAAAAGGAAACCAGAAATAGAGGTAACAACAACAAAATYCATGTTGGACAGTTTCTTTGGCGATTACTCAGATGTCACTTAATTCAGAATGAAGTGTAGTGCAAACATGGGGCAGAGTTAAAACCACAGCATGCACTGACCCCCTGAAACTCTCATGGAAAAGCAATGGGACTTTTTTCCCCTAAAGAAGCTCCGTTTGCTTCTTCTCTCTTCACTGCCACAGGGTTCCCCAAACACAGTGCTTTTGCAGCAAGTGAAAACCAGAAATGAAAACCCCGATTTCATGCCTGGAGTTCAATGACATGCAAAAAAATGAAGATCCATCACATCTTATTCCCCTTACACGTTCTTGCTTTAGTAAACCAAGACGATTACTGACTAGTGCTAAGGAACACAAGGCAAAGCTGTGGTGGCCTGGAAGGCTGCTGTGCCGCGGGGGCTGTGGGCCTGTAGACCTGCCCACGCGGGGAAGTCGCCCTACAGCAAACAGATGCTCTGCGACAACTTTGAACTCACTGGGCACTCAAAGGCACTCACGCTGGTTTGGAATGCACTAGGAAGGTCCACTGGCAGAGTCAGTAGAGACCAGCTAAGGGTGCTGTGAAGTTCATGTCACCCCCCCCTCCCACYGACCACCCATGCAGGGAAGCCCTGAAACACCCTCCAGGTCAGCATCTCTCAAGAGGCCTTCTGGAGTTGAAAAAGTCTAGAGGACATGCAGCTGAAAGCCCTGCTCGCCGTGCCAAGGATTGAAGCCATTGTGGTGGGGGTGTAGAATCATTACCAGGCAGTCACTCTCCCGAGGCCCCGTGCACCCCGCAGCACACTGGTTGTGGCAGCAGTCGCTGGGAACTTTTCCCCTGCACCTCCCAGAGCACTGCTGGGCACAGATGACTTTTGTTACTGGAAGATACAAGAAAAAATGAAAACCATCAGCTGTATTTGCTGCAATGAGATCAAGAAACATGGAGAATGGGTCTGGTGCGCGATCTGTTCTAGACTTTCCTCATGGGACCTTCTGTCCTCATTTAAGGCAAAAGTTTGGGAGGGGTGAGAGCGAGTGTGGGTGGTGGTAAGAAGGGGTCGTGTTCATCTTGTAATTATCTTAGCKCTTATGAGGTGCTAAGAACTCTGATTCCAGCCGAGGAAATATGTCTTGCTCAGAAAGAATAACCTGGTTGCATCAATGCCGAGACCAAGAAAAACTCCGTGGAGTCATTGCATCTTATAGCTGGGCAACAGAGCAGAATCTGTCTCTATTTCATTGAGAAAATTTGCTATTATGTGCTAAATTTGGGAAAAACAATGCAACAGAACTGCCAGGACTCTGTACTATAACGGGAAACCGTACATTGTTGCTGTGGTGGTGCAAAGGATCCTTTCAATGCACTAAAATATTTCTGAAATTTGCAGAGAGCGGGGAAACTCACTCAGCAAGCAGATTTCATACACACACTGAATTATTTTCTTTAATGTTCAATTCCTTGGTTAAATTTTATCTTCATTACACAACTCCCTCAGGGTTTGCACCAGTGCAACAACCCGAAGGAAGAACTGGCCCTGGTCCAGCTTTTTGCAGGGAAGCAAAAACTGCCTGCAACATTTTGTTGAGAATTGGGAAAGCTTTTCCATTTGAATATCAAAGAAGAGAAAAGGATAATCAGAACAATTTAAAAAAACCCCAGAAATGAATGGCTAAGCATGTTTTTGTATCAGAAACCCAAAATGAGATTGTTTGTTCTCTACAAAAAAAATTACTGATCCACAGAGCTTGGCRTAAGATGCCAGAGGAACCTGATGGCTACTCAGCTTTATTACAGCACCCTGAGCATTTCAGCTGTGCACCACACTAACTGTTATCAACCTCACAGTTGGCACAAATGASTTGCAATATCACCAGGAATTCCTGTAAGTCTGAAAAAGATGGTTGTTAATTAAGAGAAAATTATTTCAAAAGAAGCAGCCCKCTACAGGGTATATAACAGTGATTTATAAAAATCATATATTCTATCTTCTTCCATTACACACTTTTGTATCCAAACTGTATTATTTAATTCTTCTGGTAGGCCGGTAAGCAAGGTAGCATATTTTCAAGGAAAGAGATTATTTCTACAATATGTATTAGTTTCTCTGATAGCAACTCCTCCATTCAACTAGAAACAGGGGAATAAAAGGCACACTGTTCTACGTGAACAGCATTTTGATATTTTTTTCATAAGCATTAGCAGGGGAATAAAGMACCTTATCACTGATAGCTACTGACTAGAGCTTCCTGCTGGAAACATACATCACAGCAAACATTTTTACTTCATACAGAATATCCCACGTTCATTTTCAGGAGAAAGATATGTATCCCTCAAACTTTCCCACATATGGAAGTGTGGGATACATTTTCACTTGGCCAGATTCTCAAATGCCTGGAGAAGTGAGCAAGAGCCTGCAAAAGGTTTCRTTTCACGCACTCGTCAACCTCCTGAATCCAGCGAGAGTTTGTAAACGCTGGAAGTTGGCAGGGCTGAGACCTGAGGTTTCACAAGGTCCTGGCACAGCTGTGCAGCCTCAGCTGCAGGGACAACCCAGGAAGGGCTTTGTGTTCGCAGCCACTGTCCACCTTGAGAGTCAAACTGCAGGGCTGACTGACAGAAACTAAAGCTTATATTAAATGAAGACAGAAAAGGTATACACTCCTCCTTCCTCAAGCTCTAAGTATTAAAAATTTGGCTTGATATTTGCAGACAAGAAACTTAGGTTCAGGTGACTATTTGCAATGGAAAACTGAATATAGGATGTTGCTTCCATTTGCATTATGTCTAGATCAGCAGTTTTTCCACTGAACTTTTCACAAAACAAAAACCAGTGTATTTCCCCACTTTTTAGAGAAAAAGGAAATAATTAAGCAGTGAAACAAATTGAGATGGTCTTCCTCCTCAACCCTTACTTTAGGAAAAATAAAACCTTGCAAAATCTCAAGCACTTCTAAACAGATGTTTCTGCTGCTCTCTTAATATCAGGCAAGCATCCTACCTGCATAATTAAGRTTAGTTTTTTGGTAGACAGAAGTTTAGTATGTCAGAGCACACAAGCTATTTCTTAACTAATCTGCAGGCTTACAGGTCTGGCAGTTTTGTTCACCAGGGCCCCAGCAGTGGTCTTCTGTGCAGTTCTGATGGCATTTGGGACCTAAAACACAAGAGAGAGTATAATATTCTGTAAACATAGAAAACAACAACGTRCCAGGAACAACAGAAAACAATGACTTGATAATTCCTTCTGGATAAATCGGGGTAGGAAGCACCTATATAACAGTGCTCAAAAAAAATGGAGAGCTTAAATCCTTATCCTTTGTTCACCTCTGCTTTCCTACGTGCAGTTCTCCACCTCCACACCTTTGAGCAAGCGAGCACAATACCCAGCCRGTCTAGCTTACGAAAGAGGTATATTTTTCCCAAGAACAGGAATCTCAGCTACTGCCCAGCTGGCCCTTCTGCTGGGGTTTTCATGCAATGGCAAGTCACCACTGGCTCGTAGTCAGGCATGTGCCAGCTGCTCACTACRGGCCACATGTAAATCAGTGTTTCTGAACAACGCAGATCTAAAAAGAAAACAAATGCAACTGGATTCACAGGCAACTGCCAGCTACTCTGACCACAAAGTAATTTGACTTGTCTGCTTTGTGCCTTCCTCCCATCCTCTGCCAAAAATACTCCTCGGTGTAGGACTACGCTGCAGATGGACAATTGATGGTGAAGCGACAGGATGGACGGATACCTTGCCTGACCTCGAAGGTTCAGTGCTGGGTTCTTTCCCATCTCTCCTTCCTTACTCTCTTCTTTCTTTTTCTTTCTCTCAATGACAAGCAAAGTCCCAGARAAACAACTTATTTTAGGGTGTGGGATCATTATTAAAGCCATAAAAGGCTGTCTAAGCAGATTAATGTGGAATTCACTACATTTAGAAGGCATTTCCTACTAGAGTGTTTCTTCCCGCTAACAACACGTGATTCTCCTCCCCCCCCTCAGCCATCAAATAGCTGAACAAATGCCAATACTTGTCCAAGATTTGATTGATTTGGTGTGGGACCAAGGAACTTTTTTTTTTGAAGTTGAAAAGTTAAAGGTTAACTTTTCTGCGGTGTTCAGAGCCAAACTCCTGTGCTGACATGTATAGTTTGCAACTCCTTGATTACGCCAGGGCTCCGCAAAAAAATAAGTCAACACAGAAGTTGGCTATTAGCTCTCAGGCAATTATGCAACTGGAAGAAGATAAAGAAAATATGTTTTCCTGCCAATTTATAGTGCCAGAAATGAAATGTTCAGAAATGAAAATAAACTCTCCTTTCTGTGAAATGACTGGGGATTTTACAAGGGACTCATAAGGCTGAAGGATTAGTYTGAGCCCACTCTAAGCATACGCTATACAAACTTTTAAATATCCCTGTTGATCTGAATCATCTCATTTATCTAACCCGTTTATCATKACTTTTGCAAGGGTAATCTGTGCAGCCCAAAACAGAGTTTTACAGCACTCAACTTGGGCCTTAGCTCTAAAAAGCTTTCAAGTAACTGCATGAAGGTACCCATATGGGTTTTCTAGACCAGAGCTTTACATTGTAAACAGAAGACCGCTGGAAAGCAAATGAATGAACATTTTTCTGAGCTGACTTTKAAGCGCACATATGCAGGGTATTGCCTTAAACCAAGAGAAACGTTCCCAAGAACTTTGCTGAGCTATGAGTTAAGGACCTAACCATCATGAAAAATTCTATCTTAGGCCAGTGGTGCAGAAATGAAAGCACTTCCCTTGGAATAGGGTTTGGTGACCCTTGTGTAGAAATTGTTGGACAGAAACCAACTGCACAAAAGATGGGATGTTCATTTTACTCTCTGAAATGAAGGGGGATACACAGCATTTTCAGYAAGTCAATACTCACAAGAAGACAGGTTACTTGCAAATTCAAGCACTGTGGGAGGTTTCTTGCTTGTGTCAATGATGTCATTCCAAAGAACAGTGTCCATGTTGCACAGTTTGGGGTTGTTGCTGATTTTAACACCTCCATTGAGAATTTCTGTTACAGAAATAAAAAAATTGGTAAGTGAAGCAAATCCCTAATTTGCCCCGGAGACATCCCCAGAATGTCTCTGATCCAAAGAAAAAGAAATAAGTCACATATTTCTCCACCTCAGTCACACAATGATGAAAGCAAAGAACAATCTGCACGTCATCGGCATCCTAATRGTGTAACTAACACCAGGCTCAGACTGATGGGTTCTGGAGAGCCAGCTGCTCTTAGATGCCACGAAGATGCCACTACAYGTGGCTTTCTACCTGGTGCCACCTCTAGCAGAGTGCCACAGCACTCAGCAGAGATGGCACTGCTGGTGTGCACTGCTACAGCTCGTGTGAGACCCTAACACACACATCAGCAGTTCCCAYAGAGATTTAGCAGAAAATACTGATGTGTATGACTGGAATCAAATAATGCAAAATAATGAATGGATACTTCTTTGCCAGTTTGGGGGACAAAAATGAGTCTCACCACCTTGTTGATGTTTGGGATTTTCTGTATCTTTCTGCAATGGGAAATTATGAATTTTCTTCATCTTTTGAAGAGGACTGGCTAGCAGGAAAGCAATTAGGAAACTACATTCAGATCCCTGTTTTTAAAGCRTGATTTGGTGGCATATGACTTTGAGAGGCAATCTCCAATCAGGTCTTGATACCAATAAGCTAACAGTTGAAGTTTGCAGTAGTAGTGCCTCCACCTCTGGCCTTTGTCTCACCTGAAAGCCGTTTCATTGGCAGCTGTCGGAGTCCCTGGGTTTTATTCATGTGGTAGTTGGATAAAACTGCCAGGGCATAGGAGTTGTCATACAGCACATTGCCTCGGATGATCTGGAGGTTTTCTAGGGGAATGACATCCACCATGTTAAGTGCGATGAGCACGTAGCCTGCAACCTCCTGTATCGTCTGAGAGAACAGAAGAAACAAGGTGCTTAGTCCATACTACTCTTCAATAATCACTTTCCTCCTCCCACTCCTCCAATCCACCATCTTTCAATTTTAAGGAATGAYAAACCACTTAATGTCATAAAAAACAAATAAACCTGAGAACAAAAAGGTATTATGTGTAAAACTTTGCCAGTTAAGCAGGTATAAACTCACCCTTTGAGCAGCTACCAGGGGGCCATTCCAAAGGTCCAGCTTACCCCTGTTCTTGTCCCCTAGCAAGTGTAACTGGGGCTGACCAGGGGATGCAGGAGAACAGGGCAGGCATATATGATATGGCAACTAAGTGTGATGCTTCCCCTAAATACTTGCCTAGCCTCCAACCACTGGCAGCACAGAGATGCCATCTGATTCAGGCTTTTACATTCTGTCCTCTGTGCCCCTTCCTTTGCTCATCAGAGGGGAAGATTAGGTAACCTTCTCCTTTTTAAGTAACATATGTCTTCACAGGACAAAAAGACAAGTGAGGTACTGTTCCTGCATGTAGGTTAATTCCTGTCTTGCACTGTGAAATGYGTGCATTTCTATCTTCTACAAAAATCATGAAGTGAAAAGCCCTCAGGCTACCACCTAGGACACTTTCATATTCTGTGAAGGCTACCAGTGAATTTTCAAGAGACCTGTTATGTTCCTCAGAACACTGAGCTCCATGGTCATGGCATGCTTGGGAAAAAAGAATGGCAATACCATCATATTTGTAATCCATATGTTCAAACCATATACTTTTTGATCTTGCTAGTTACTTGCTGGTGGAGAACCTGGATGTCTCCATGCCGGACATGGCTCCTCCCTGTGCCGCAGCGGCATTATAACATCCATCCCCTGTCCGTTCCATCCTCAGCTTGCCATAGTTGCTCATGCACTTCTGCACAAAAAAATTTTGAGATGGGAGTAGCCCATGTGCCAACCACAGAGGACTATCTTGAAGATCACTTGAAGAATCCACGTGGGAAGTTATTGCACAGGACTTGCCTGCCTGCTCAGGGTGTGAGCACTGCAGGCTGGAGAGGCACTCACCACCGTGGCAGGGGAAGGGACTGCAGTTTGGGGGGCAGGGGAAAGGCTTCCACACTTCAAAGTCTACCACTCACTTTGTGCTTTGCTTTGCCCAACAGCAYCACAATGCTCTCTGAGAAGTGAGATAGGGGGTAAGGATGTAACTGYAATTATAAATCAGAAGAAATCCATCTGCATGGAACCCAGCACAGGCTGGCAAGTGCTTGAAAAGCTATTTCTCAAAGTACCTGATTCCTATAGTAGAGTTGAGTGGATCCTGCAGCCTACGGGCATGCTTAGACTGTGAGCTGCAATTTCTCTGACATTAGCTAGCTATGTTTTTGGATCACCACAGAATTTTATCAGTAGCTTATGCTTTGCACTTAAAAAAAGGAGTAGGATCCCTTTTAGCAGAGAAGGCCACATTGGCCATGAACACTAACCTTCAGGAAAGAGAGGTCGCGATTGTGCTCCACGTATGTAATCTCCAAATTGCTGAGTACCACCTCGCAATTGTTGTACATCCTCTGCAGGCTGGTGAAATGGTCTTCCACRTGTCCCAGTTGGGTCAGCTTATTATTTGTCCCTTGACAAACTGTGGAGGAAAGAAGAAAGCTCCATGAAGGAAAGGAAGAATAACTACAGGGCAAAGACTTGTTGCCCACTTATCTTTGCAAGCACCACAGTAAATTAAGCACCAGCTTCATAAGAAACAAGAATGTTATCTGTCATGACTTTAATGGCAACAGTGTAGAGAGTAGGCAGTGTTTCCCAGGCACAGAGATGTACCAAAACTTAGAGCTGGAATAACCCTCCGTCACTTTCTGTTATATAAAAAACATCAATATGAGGCTTTTGTACATAGGTAGCACTAAGTTTTCTCCATGATAAACATAACTCAGTTCCTGAGGACATGGATACAGTACCATCAAACACTCTTGAAGGCGGTATGCTGCCAGGTATCACCAAAAGTGATTTCCCTGAGGACCTATTTACATTACTTTCAGGGGTGTTGGGTCTCCTTGTAAGCTCAGTGGGAGGAAGCGGGGGCTTCCTGAAGGATCCCTTAAGCTAGAAACCCAGGTTTTAAGAGCAAACTGAACCTCCAGGGATTACACATCTCTTGCCACTCTCACATTTAGGGAGTATGATAAGATTCAGGAGATTTTCTGGCATATTCATCTTTGGCACTCAAATCCACTTTTGCCTGGTTTGCTGGTGGGGAAAGAAGAGGTGTCACACAGAGCACTCCTGGGACTCCAAACATTTATAACAGCATGATGGAAAAATTAGTCCCCACCTGAAATTACATTAGTCTGCTTTACCAAATCTAGAGGAATTGACAAAAGTTATCACCACTGTATTTGATTGCAATGAAAGAGCAAAATGCAAAGAACATGACACGCAACCCTCAAAATTTCTGTACTCATACAGTCTTTCTCTGGGCTACCCATACAGAGCTGAAATGAACACATCTCTGAGTTATGCTAATAGAGAGGAAAGGCGAACAATATAGAAGGCAACATGGTAAAAAACTTCACAACCCCTTCCAGGTGGAATGCTTCAGCCCAGCTTTTCAGTGGGAGCAAAAGGAGGCTGTTATCATTTGTATAATGCAACCCCAGCCTGACTGCACAGCTTTCCACAACACACTGAAAGAATTGCATTCTTCTGACTTGGAGAAATGAATACACGAAACAGTATTTTTGTAGAGCCATAATCCGTAGAAGCACCAATCACAAACAAGAACACCCTTATGTGGGGTGCTGCAAAGCAAATAACAAAGACTCTTGACAAAGATGGAAATAAGTTTCAGTTCTAGCAAAAAAAAGACGCCACCTGTTAAAGATTTACTGAACAACTGATTCTTTATTAGTAAGAAAAATAACTTAATAAGCAGTGATAAAAACACACTTACCAATCATCAAAACCATTCACTGAACATGTGGTACTTCTCAGTACAATCATCAGCATTAGGAGTTACAGTGATAACAGATTAAATACTCTGGACCATGTTTAAAGCAAGGCTATCCACTCACATTCCTCAGTTATTTCTCATTTTACATCTAGATAAACATTATAGTGTTTGAAATCAAAGTGGCAACTGCTAGTAAATGGCAACACTGAAATAGAGGCTGTGAGTACACCATCTAAGCTGCTTCTAGAAAATGACCCTTTTTATAACTGCTTTGAATTTCTGAATTTCTTAACATTTGCTTTAGAAATTCTAARTGGGATTTCCTGTTCCAGTTTCTGTTCTAGTTTCAAACTTAAATGTTCCATTGTGTTCATGCTTAAAATCTGTATTTGSCTTCTGCTGCAAGTACAAGGACCACAAATTATCGGCCAGAGTCACGGGTAGGGATTTATTCGGTGGAGTGGTCATATTTTGAAAGTTAGAAATGCTGTCATATTGCTAGTCTGCCCTGGGAAATGTGTTGTTACTGGGGACAGGGGTGAAGAGGCTTTGAACCGACTAGAAAAGTCCATGAGTCATCCCAAAGGTCAACTTGAATTTTAAGCAATGTTATCCTACAACCAAGGGAAAACAGCCAGTAATAACAGATTCTCAGACAGTTCAAAACCTCAGTTTGGATGCTCAGTTTAGGCATCTTATATCTGATTTTTAGAACAGTGTGATTTTGGAAAGCACTCCAACACAATGCAGGAGCAGGTGCAGTTTAGAYTGTCATGGTCTTTGGGTCCACAAATGACCTGACGTACTTGCTGCATCTCTGAGGTTAACAGCAAAGATCTGCCCTGATACTCAAGAGAGGCCTGATGCAAAAGTTGCAGTGTTTATGCTATGTTTGAACTGAACGGYGTAATGAGGAGCTTTCTCTAATGGCATCCTCCTGGCCACCTGTGGCCCTGATCGACCCTATGCAGCTTGCACCAGTCAGATCATGCAACAAAACARCCCAGCTCACTGAAACAACCCCTAAGACAAACTGCATTCATTTGAATGTGCTTCTCTTGGGATCAGAGAAGTGTTGGAGCTCTGAACTTGGGTCAKCTGTCTTGAGAAACACAGACTTTTTCACTGCTTACTAGGTCAAGACTGATGCAGCAGTCAGAGGGAATGGTGACACTTGCAGTTCTCCCTCTCCCTCTCCCGTGGGACCTCTCAGTGAACCATGCCAAAGAGTTGATCCAAGCTACAAATAATATAGGACAATAAATAAATAATTGGACAGAGGGTATTTTTAGCTCAGGAAAGCTCGTTRATTTGGTTGACCATGGTGCCCCATGCATTGGAAACAGCTCTGAGGACAGCAAGGAGACAGAAGCAAATAGTCAGGAGGAAAACCCAGACATAACAAGCTCCAAAGAGGCTTCAGGTTGGTCCTCCAGGACCTAGTTTTTTCCCTTGTACTGTGAGTAGAGAGCACTTTGATGGCTCTCTACCAAAGGTGTCTTAAGCTACATGCAAAACCACTGTTCCCTCACATCTCTATCCAGTAAACAGTAGATGTAGATGAGATGTTAGTTAAGATCTGGAGAGCAGAAGAAAATGGACTGATTCTRTTAAGAACTCAACAGTATGTGGCTGTCAGAGCATCAGTCGGAACACCGTAGAGGAGCTTTCCCCCTCATGCACAGATTTTTGTTCGCTCAAAGAGACAAAAGGCCAAATCCCTGTTTGCTACAAAGGGATCTTAGTACATCCACAAAGTGAACTTCATCGAACCTGGGTCATAAGCAGTATATGCTGAGCAAATAAAACCTAAATCAAACAAAACAAGCTAAATCCCTGCAGCAGTATTAGCAAACTCAGGCAAAGGTGCGGAATAATTTTCTGACTAGAACATTTAGAAAGAAAAGAAAATGGCCTGCTTGCATCAGATGAATAATATCATTCCTGCAATTTCTTTGCTTATGAAAACTGTGTTCTGAAAAGATACAGGCTATAATTATCTGTCTATAATATTAGAGTGTGAATGCCACTCTGGCCAGAGGCTAAAGCACAGACAATGAGGTGCTTGCCTCGCTCTGCAGAGTTTTAAGTGGGATGTGCATGCTTGAGTGGATGGAATTTACTATGATTTAACCTCTATTAAAATTGACCTATTTGCCCTCTAAAGGACAGATTCTGATGCCACAAACATTCATGACATACTTTTGTTTYAATGTGTAGCAAAAGCCAGCACTATCCAGGTTTAGGAGTCAGTGGTGGGTGTGGGTATTTGTATGGTACTGATGGGGGTTATGATAGTATGTACCACATAATGTATGTCCTATGTAGACACTTACACACGGCTGCAGTGCATTTTAGCTGAAAAGGAGAGTAAAACGTTCAGGGTGAGAATGTCCCTGACCAGTAGAAAAGCTAAGATCCAGAACCGAACTTCAGAGCACGGGCTGATCCCTGAAAGACAAAAGCTTTGCTTTTATCTCTGATGTTAATATAATAAAAACACAGCCAGTCTGGAAAGTTTTGACACAAAGAGCACATCCCAAGAGGCTGCTGTCTGCAGCAGTGCTGAGAGCAGGGCTGTGTGCTGGGAGTGCAGGGTTCTCCCACCCCAGTCAGGGTGATCTGCTGGACCCCCAGAGTCCCAGCCACCACGCTTGTGACATGGAGACAATTCAAAATTCTGCAAGGCAGCATCACGGGATTACCATCATGAGCCATTTAAATTCTATGTGATATTGATTTTAGCACGCATGCTGCAAATCCTAAGTGCCAAAGTGATGTTGATCTTGAATCAGTTGCAGCATTACCTTAATTTCCTTAATAGACAGACTAAAAAAAAAATGCAGATRTTGCTGAAATGGCCCAAATGTCAGGTGCTGCATACGGCAGCAGCAATCAAAGGGCTGAGGAAAGAGGCACACTATACTGATAGACGCAAATGCACTGAATTTTAGTGCTTATGAAAAGTCCAGGGTTGGCTGTCCTGGACACTAAAATCTCCCGTGTGTCCACAGACATGCTTGCTCCTCCCCTTCTCTGTCTCAAACTTGGACTTAAAAGAGTATTTCTAGGTGATGCAAACTGGTTCACCCTCTGCAACCTTTTGCTCCTTGGCCATTTTTTTCTTGTGCAGTCCAAAGTAGTAGAGTGAACCAAAGCATTTCCTARACGGCATTTTCCCCAAGTGATGGTAGGGAGACAGAGGGCATCCATCCAGCTGTATGCTAAGCGACTATATTCTCCCAAATCCATACAAGCTCAGATTAAACAAAGCAGTCCCTGCAGCAATTGCATTGATACAAGGAAAATCTGTTTTCATCTTTTCTCCAGAAAATCTCTGATTACTGAAGACCCAATCCTGTCACGCATATTTGCCCCAGACTTGAGAAAAACCCCAAAGAATGCTTTGAAACCAAATTATCACCAATCCCCAAATCATCCACTGTTTCTATCCATGCTTAGCCTGTGTTAGTCTCCCTGCAGCTCTGACAGACACATCAAAACAATAACTCACAAAGGCAATTTCAGAGATATCCAAGTACATTTCCATGCTTCATATGTCACTTCTAACTATATATGCCTTAGTATGATAAATTTATATACTTTTGCATGTTTTCTAGCCATTACTGACAATAACACAAAACTTGCAGATAAGGGATATTTGTTCAATCTGCCAGTGCATTTATAAATAGTCCTCTCTCCCCACTCATTAGCAGTAATTTCATTTTTGATTTTTTTTTTAGGTACTTCATGGAAGAGCAGTACCTTCCTGGGCACTTGGTCTGGATGCAAAACTGCCACCAAAGGCCTGGCAAGATAATGCTACTCAGTGTACTACCATTTGTGCTGCCCACACCCGAAACACCTTCATCAGAGCGTTGGGGGGAAAAAAAAACCTTTCAAGTGAACTGGAATAACTTTGCAGGAAATATTGTTCAATTTGGGTCTGTATGGGCAATCATACCATCCCAGCCCTTGTCCCTTGTATTCTCTGGGTGATTCCTGCACAACACAAAGGGGATCCTGGCCATGTCCTGCACCTCCATGATTTTCTCTGCTAGAAAAACTGTTTCCCACTTATGAGGTCTGTCACTGACCTTCACCTAAYGGGGCCTCAGAAATTAAATGAAGATACTTGTGTCATTCAAGCATATATATGCACATCAGCTCTAAGGGCAGGTCCTGTATGTCAGGTATTTTTTTAGCCAACTTCAAAGCATACTCTTACAGCTATCAAACAGATCCCCATAACCTGCTGTGGAAACCAGCAAAGTGCAGCTTACTAGCTGTCAAATGATCAAAATAATGACATTTAAGCTTCTAAGGAAGTACTAGAACAGACAGGACACTTGTCATCATGACTAACCTATTAGAAAGACCCATGCAATGCTTTCCCTAAAGAAAACAGGGTATGAAATAYCAGAGGTTGGAATAAGAAAGTGACATTATGTTATATGTAATTAACCACTTAAATAGAAACATTTCTTATATTCACAAGCTCCTCAGCACTAGAGAGAGAAGGGATGGAGAAATTTCGGTATTGCTGGGTTGAGTGTGTTTAATATACTGAGTAAGAATTTCAAGAGGGAGAAAACTTCACGTGACACAAAGAGAAAACCAAATCTGCTGCAATGTGCTGTGGGAAGCTATGAAAAGGAAAGCTAGGAAACAGGTGAGGAGTACAAACAGTGCCAGATGCTGGCACATGTTTTCCCTTGAGAACAGCATTTGCAAACCCATACAATGCGTAAAAAGTCCAGTTTCAGATTAATGACAGCAACATTTGGGCACTGGAAATCCTTCTGCAGAAGATAATGATTTTTGCACATATCCAAATACTTTAATTGAAAACATTGTGAAAAACAACCTCATGTGGCTGTAGTAAGTCCTTGCTCAAACAGTGTGSTTTAGAGTAATGCAGTTGCTGAGATTAATTTCAACTTTTAGAAACACGGGGACCAAAACAATGACAGAGCTCTTAAAAATACTTAGATGGAAATTGCAATTGCAAAAATTACCAAAACTAATACCCTAGTGGAGAAAAAGAATATGCCTTAAGCAAAAGCTTTCCCAGATAGTTTCTTATTTCTATTTACTTGACAAAAACAACTTTTCCAGATAAATGTAATTTTAGGTTTCCCTTCCTAACTCTAGTTGGGAGTGGAGACCTGCCCTTCATTGTCAAAAGTCATATCCTGAATTGCAAGGGATGGAGGCAGCATGACAATTAGATGGTCTGATTGCTGGTGGGTGCCTTCGTCTGAAAGAAAAGATAATCATATACAAATCGACTTGCTCCTGAATGAAGACCTCACCAAAGTCACAATATTTCTGACAACAAGGGATTCAGCCTTATTAATTCCCCAGGGTGCTTTTTTTCCCCTCCACAATATCATTTACTAATATTTCTATTTTTCTTCTCTGCTGCCATTATTTAATTCTGCATGTATCTTCATTAATCCTCCAGAGATTAAGGCCAGACCAGGATGTGCTGAAATCAATCTTTCCACTGGCTTCCTTGTGAACTGGATGGGGGATTAAATTCTTYTCTTGCTGATGCCAGTGTAAATTTGGAGCAAGTACATGGACAGGATGGACTAGCCCAGACTTGAAGTTTTGCCCTCTGCATGTCTTAGGATGAAACTGTGGGAGTGATACAGGTATTTTCTGTAAACACCAACAGAATGTCAAAGAAATGGGAATTATCACCTTGCAATTTTCCACAGTTTGGGGAAAAGTTAATTTCCAAAAGTGAATAGTAGACGGGAATTTTGAGATGGGGCATTTCCAGCGAGATACTGAAAGATAATCTGAGTTTAGGTTGGTTTTCTTCACATGGCTTTGTCAGTGATCTGTRGGAAGACATCAAATCACTGCTGAGGATTCCTGCCGATGACACAAACATTGCTGGAGTTCTAAATAACAAAGACAGACAGATGACCTGCGCAGGCTGGTTTGTATAATTTAGGAAAATAAGCCCTCTGAWCAACATTACATGAACTATAGCCAAAGGCAAGGTCTTACATAAAAGACTACAGAACATGTATTAGATAGAAAATGGAGTGCTGGTATGCAATTGCCCTGAAAAGGACTTGGGGACAGTATGAGGTGACCAGTGCATGGCTTGGTGAAACAGTAAACAGCAGCCACTTGGTCCATCAGTGGGAAAATGCTGAAGGAAGGGAGGCAGGAGCTGGCATTAATCCYTGGCAGTGCCTTGGCATGCCCAAGGGCGGTGGCCTCTTCAGTAGAGGGCTCTCCTCTCCCTGCAAAGCAGGTGCCACCTGGGGCAGCTCCCACTCCCAGTGGTACCAGGATGCTCCACTCAGGCTTCAGCCCTTCTCCAAGCTACATTTCAGCCCATGTCTCTGACACGTGGCCAACAACTAGTGCACTGTGATTTTGCTTTGAGTTTTGCAGGCTATTTATTGAGAATGATGGCTGGAAAGTCAAGCTCCCCAAGATATCCTCACTAGCAGCTGGGGTGCTGCTGTTAGGTTGTTCTTCCCAGTGGCAACCTTTGGAGAGGCTGCTCTAAAGGTAACTAAGAAATCGCAGGGAGCTTTCTCTTTTGAGCTGTTGCTCAAGGTTAAAAGCCAGGTCTATTGCAAGTGTAATTATTAGCAAACTTAAATAATGAGTTGTTCCTACAATCTGTTACTGAGGAAAAACCAAGAATAAGGGAACTTCATATCTTTCRACCACTATGCACACATATATACACCAACAATAATGGATAGTTTATAAATATTAGACACAACACTTAATACATTTTGTGGGGAAAACCACAAAGGCACTTACCCCTGCCCTTTTAACCATCTTTATAGAAACTCAAGACATATTGACTGTGCTATTTGAAGTCAGCATGGACTCTGAGGTCCCATCATGAAGTTTTTCCATGCAAGCCCAACAGAGCAGAGTGATGAGCTTGGCTCTACAAATCTATCACGAGCAGAATGGGCAAAGTGATGAGTTCATGCCCTAGCTTGCCATTTTAAGGCTCACTGTTCCCTATGTATAACAGAGAAACTAAAGATAGACGCTCTAAGGTGCAAAATGTGGCTCTTCAAGTCAAAATGCCAACCACAGCTTAGACATCTAAGCGGTGTACAGCACAGGGAAACACCATTGAGTGCTATGGAAAGGAATGAGACTTTGGGAACCACTGTGGAGGAAATTAGGRAGTGGGAGAAAGGCAGAGTTCGTGGTATACTGGTAATGCTGGATGGAAGTTCTGCCATCTCGCTTATTCTGGGTCCTCCAAGAGAAAGCRTTACCTGTGTCTCTGTTTTAGAACAGTGATTTTCATGCTGTGTGAAATCCACATACTGACCAAAGTAAGTTTGTCTTGTGCTGTGCTTCATGTATCCCAGACAAGACCATGCAAGGGGCGATAGACTCTGGTGTCAGTCCCAGCAGGCTCTGTGCACTCCTGTGGTTTGTTTCCCCTAAGGATGCGTCTACGAGGTCGCACAAGCCCTGGCTAAGAGTCCATGGCTGCAGCCCTCCTGCCCTCCGGCTTCACATACCAGCATAGCTACTACCCCCATTGCAAAAAAAGCTGTGTGCATCTGCTGGGCAGAGCTCTGGAGGGCGAGAAGGACTGTCACACAGTCCCATTCATGGGAGGTTCGGGTCCTGAGAAACGGCTCATAGAAATGCAATGGTTCTCACGGCATCCATGGTGAATTTTGTATCACTGTGTTGCTGCAAGTGGTGTCAAAAATCAGCAGCAAGTGGCTGAGAGGCCTCCAACAATGGGCATGGCTCAGCAAGCCTTGAATCTGGTGACACATGTCTGGCAGGGCTGTGGCATCTCAAGATCTACACCAAGATATTGGGGAAAACAGGTAGATGACAATGGATATATAAGCCTGTGTTCTACGGCCTAAAGAAACCTACTTTCTTCATTGTTGTTTGTTCTGGCAACRTCTACGAACCAGCAGGATTTTATAGCACAATAAAAAGAAACTGAAGATGTGTGCCTGTGAAAATGTGGGACCAGTTGCTAGTTACATCAGCACTGAATTGTTTAAAATTGTTTCAAAATGAGTTAATTTGAGAAACAAGAGTTAAAGGCATTAAACTAAGCTGTGAACATTTTAGCATGTGGGATTTCTTAAGACACAATTGCATATTTTAATTTGTGCCTTCCAATGAAAAAAATCATATGTTTTTCTTTATTTATATTAAGTCTTATGTTGAAGTAATCTGTGGTGCTCATGCAAGTTTCTGAATCCCCTGAGGTGTAAATTCTACAGGAGCACTCGCACACTGGCCCAAAAAGGACAAGAGAAACCACTTACAGCTGATTCCAAGTAGAAGACTAAAAGCTAGCTATTACGAATACAAAACATCCTTATGTTTTTCACCAATAAATATATGATTACACATACACATACATATGTCAGTCTCCCAGACGAGCAGACTGACACCTCCAGAGACTGCAATGTATGTAGAAAACTGCTGAAACACAACAGCAACCACACAAGTTTCATTTGCTGCCTTGAACTACAGGTGCCCACTTCCATGATAACTCCATGTACTTCTGTGCGTGGTTCTGCCCGCTGAGGACGTGGTAAGTGCTGCCAGCAACCACAGTGAATCCTGCATCAAGCCTGTGGGCCTGTATAGCTGCATCACCCCTGACGCTTTCTCCAAAGCTGGTCTACAGTAAGTTCCAGCCTCCTGTGGATTCAAGYTGGAAGGCTACAGAAAGAAAGATCTATGCCCCAAAGTTCCCTCYCAGACATCTTGTCCCTTAAGAATGAGATTGCCTTCTCCAGCAAGACTAAAACAAGACAAAAACTGCAGACAGGACTAAGATAAACAATATTTACTGCTTTAAACAATAAAGGTACTGTTGTTACTAATGTAACAAATGTCCTGTCAACTAACTACAAAGAATAAATAAGAACTGATAAAAAGCTTTAAAATTTTGTCTTCAACAACTGTGCATTCATGGGAATAAATGCTAACACTTACACCAGGGCTTCCAGACGAAATTTGGATATTTGTGCATGTTGACAAGCAAGCAAGTTAATACACGCTGCTGGGTTTGAAGAGCCTCCAGTAATATTTAASTTTAAAAGGAATAGTAGAAGAGCATATTAGATGTAAATGAGGATCATCTTCTGATCTTCACTTAAGCCTTGACTAAAACTCAGTGGAAAGACTGCTATTGAAACAAATGGGATCTGAATCAAGTTCTTATTTCAGTTAATTTAACTGTGTGAAATTTAATAAATGAAGTAAATAGACTTTCTACCACCCTTTATTCTGGAAGGCGGAGAACTACAATTACGTTTTGAAAGCACAGCTAAAAAGCCACAAAATTATTTAACAGCACCTGGGTAAGTTTTGAAGATGAAGAACAATTTATCTTCAAAAGTCTGGGAAGAAAAAACATTGAATTTAGTAGCTGTTACTATAAATGTTGCATGTTATAGCAAGTGGACTGCTTTTAGAGCTGGTCTTATTTAGCAATAGGGATCTCAGTCACATTTAATGCCAGAGTTCAGTTCTGTGAAGAAATGTAAACAAGTTTGGACACTTTAAAACATATTTGAAATGTGTGATTACAGTAGGTTTCATGCTGTTCAAACTCTGAAGAAGTTCCCTCTCCATCTCATGATTTGCATGGTTCCTTCTTCATGTTCTTTGACCCTTTTCAGCAAAGCAAATACTCCATGGCTTAGTACTGAGCCCAGAAATTCTGCAATCTGAACTCCAGAAATAGAATGTCATACTGAATAAAGCTCTGCTAATGCTCTCAGAMTTTTATGACCGTAATGTCCATTCGCACAGGTCACGGAGAAAAAACTTCTGGGTGGGTTTTTCATTTGTGGGTTTTTTTWWAATTTATTTATTGTCTTTGAAAATACTAATAGAAGAAATATATTAAAAATGTGTAAGTGACATTTTCTTTACTGAAAAGAACAAAAAACCACATTTATCAAAAGCCTGTGCCTTGTATCGACCTGTGTGTCTTTTTAAGTCAAATTATTTCATATATACTCAGAATTTGCAGCTGTTTAGTTGTGAACAGTTTAAAATCATATTAAAGATGACTGCGGCTGCTAAATTTGATTCTGCAACTCCTCTATACCCAATGTTCGAGGGTTGGCACCAATTTTGTCCTCCTCATGGACCTACTCTAAGCAACGAGGCAGGAAAAACAACACACAGCTTTATCAAACACAACCCCCTCCCCTACATGCAAATAYGAAAATCCAGAAGATGACATGCAGATAAGGATTAAAAGAAAATCCACCCTTACATAAATGACACAAACCTGCTTTAACACATTCCACACCCTGCAGAAAAGTTGCCAGTAAGAAACTGTTCCATCCATTCARTGACGAGGGGAAATAAACATCCCCTTGTATACAAAAAGCTGGTAAATCAGCTACAACCTAAGCTCCAACACAGAATGTGAAAATGTTATCGGTAGCAGCCAGTTGGACTGTGCTKATCTTTGCCAAAAACGTCTTGAGGGGGGAAAAAAATACCAGAAACTTTTTACTAGTGCAGTGAAATGCATGTAGAGACATCAAAGTCAGAGCAGCCTGACTGTAGAACTGACCTCACTCACTCCTGTTCCCATCTGCTCCTCTGTTCCYGCAACGTTTCCTCTGCAAAAGATTGCACTCAAGTGTTTTGACGAACGGAGGGAATTTTGTAATCCACTGGGTTTGGGGTTATTTTTCTTACTTTATTTCACTCTGACTAGAAAGAACCAGCTTTTGTCTTTTACTATATTACAACATTTTGGAAACTCACTCCTGTACACAGGTCCCTGGCTTTTTTTGTTTCTCAGAAGAAAACGAAGGGAAACAGAGCTGGGAACATCCCAGTGTAAGCTCCAGCACCAGTACTATTGCTGTGGGGCATCTCGGCAGTGTTCCAGGAGGATTGGTCCTGCTCATCTGCCAAGTGCATACACCACGTACGCGTTTGTCACTCCAATGCTGCTACGATGCCTTATACCTTCCAAAATACAACTGCACCCGCCTAAGAAACCCACTGCAGTTCATGTCCCTAGCACTTCCTTGCCTTCAACGTTTTGTGGAAAGAAGTTTCTTTAACAGTAAGAGAATTAAAATAACATTCTAACATATTTCTGGTACATYGCGTGGAGATGACACATTTTTCTCTAGCCCATATCTTTGGTGGAAATTCAAAGAAAGGAAGAATTGGTGGACTAGCAACCTTGGAAGATATTAGAGGCAAGCAGTGTTAAGATTTGAGGTCCACCACTCCAAGAATTTGCATGCTTGAATCTTCCAAGGACTTTAATGGAGTACTATAACTACAAGRGAAATAAATGATGTGAGGCAGGCATTTATGCACCTTTGTTGAAAAAAAAAAAATCACACTTAGTTTTCCACAAAATTACATTAACCTTGGAAAGATCTGGCCTTGGYCACCGCACCCGCGAAAGTTTCCAAAATTGCAAGACAGTTGCCTTCTGAGCAAATGGGCACATCACACAGCCAACTCTCCCGCTCCATGCGAAGCTGCTCCCTGCCTTGTGAACTATCTTCTGATAAGCCTTACTAAAACCAGAGCCACCTTATCTGGGAAAAATGACACCTACCAAGTTTTTTAAGCCGTAAGTCTGTTAGGCTGCCTTTGATGCATTTTTCGGTCTTCAATCACAATCTATCACTTCATGGAGGAGCTGCAGCAGCTCTTGTGAGGCCAGTAAACCGCCTCGCTGCAAGTGATGAAATGCTACCAGCTCCAGAGAACAGAGCAGCTTTGTGTGTTAGCAGCTTCATGTATTAGCAGCTCTGTGTAGCCTTTGTCTTCACCCCCCCAAAACTTGGAAACAAATACTTATCTTGAACAAGTCAAGTTATTTCTTCCATGGGCTTGGAAATAAACTTTGCAGTGTTGAATGTGAGACTGTGTAGTGCTACATTGGCTTTCATGGCCAGTCTTGGAAAAATAAAGCAGAACAATCCTCTTCCAAATACTAGAAGTAAAGGTCTGCATTACAAAACCTCATTGGCAAAAGATTTAGACAGATTTTCCCATGCAGGAATAGGAGCTTGGCATGAAAATCATACAGCATGCCGATGGGAGGTGGCCATCAGCACTAGCTATTGAAAATCCTCTCTTTAAGATGGATCAGTAGTGCTCAAACAAGKATGGAAGTTCTGCCACTAAGAAGTAAAGTTTCCAAAACCTACTATGCCTCCATGAAGGCACATTCTGAAGGAATGAGAGCTCAAATTTTGCCCCAAATGCCACATTACTGTGTTGATATTGGTGTTGCATGAGGGCATTTAAAGAGCTTGTCTCACTCCGAAATGACTTCGCTTAGTTGCACTGGGTTGCAGTACCTTGGAGCAGTATCCTCMCCATTAAGCAGAATGCAACACAGTGTTAAAAGCAGTACTGGTAAAAGGAAGGAAAAAAAAAACAAAGATGGGCTTAGAAGAGGCAGAAAACAGCTGCTGGTAGWTGCATTACAGCCTTACTCAGCTTACAAGCTCCCCAAAGGTTCTGGTACAGGAGTTAAGCAAACCGCTGGGAAAATCGAGCTTCTGATCTGACTGTGTTATACAGCTACAGGATGTCTCTGCTGTCACCAGGTTTGCCTTTACGAGACAGTGCCCAATAGAAGGGGTTTGTGTTTTTTAGCTCTTGGATCTCATAAATAAAATTACTGASTTCTTTCAGAGCTCTGCCAAAATAAGTTTCCATTAAAGTCTCAAAACTGTCTTTGGAAAGTTTCTACTATGCTTTACTGAACTCTCCCAATAAATGGCAATACAGTCTATCCTTGTGGGAAAAAACTCTGTCARTGTGCATCTATTCCAGATAATGTGCTACTAACACAACCCAGAAAAGAAAACATGGGTCTCATAGTAACTCAAATGTGGTGGTTAGGGTGTTGCTTTTCTCTCCACGTGTCGGAGTGCATTGTTCCAAGGAGGAGTCCCACAACCCTTGCAACTGCACCTTGCAGGATGTGACTGATGTGCTCTGCAAGACGCTGGGAYGCAGCAAAATACTGGCCTTCTGAAACCTCATGATTAAGGTTRCACTTTTGGGAGAAATTAATCCTACCCAAAATGTGGGGATGCTCATTAAAAGCAAACACATTCTCACCCATTCCTAATAAGATAYGTCTTCAAGCATGCAAAATTGTCTGTCCTTCTTCTTCCATTTAAGTGCATTTACATAAAAATTTGGCTCTCCAKCAGGAAGGGAAAATAAGTTGTACGCTTCAAGGATACAAAACTCTTTAAGCAGAAAATCTGCATTGGCCTAGATCAGTGACCATGTAAAGATAAATTTACTGAAGCTCTTGTGGTGATACTGCTGCTTTTGAAAATTCTGCCTTAAAGCATTACTCCATTCTTTTTGGTTTTAAACAATTTTTTAGACTCAAACTTGACTATAAGTAATCAAACCCCATACCACAGAACTGAAAAGCCATCTCTTGTTGGAAAGCATTTCACTGTGGCCATTATGTGAAAACTTATGGAGAGTCAACAGGACTTCAGAACAGTGAATAAATATGCATATCTCTCAGACAGAGCACTGGAAATTTCTTTTTTGCCTGCTTTTAGTAAAGAGAAGCTAGTAGATCTCTGTGGTTATTACTGCAAAAGGGGATTATCTCATTCATTCTAAGGCATCATTTAAAGTGCTTCCTCAACCAGAGATTTTCAACCTGTGCTCTACACCACCCTGGGAGACCCTGGACTATTTTCATGCCCATGAAAGCTAAATAATGAAAAGCAGGCTTACACTTGCTAGAGACATCTGTACCCCACCTCCTTAAGAAATACTGTAGGTGCTTGCATATTGAGCAATGCTGGAAACCACTGGTATGCATAATCCCCTTCCAAATGTACTGTGAACTCCTTCAAAGCAACTCCTACCACTGCCTTACTCCCCACCCCCCTCACCACCCAGCACTGTATGTTCACACACACATATACATGTCTATTTTTACATATATGTATATATAACATGGCCTCTTGAAGCCACCATAAGTCTACCTGAAGTACTTAAAGGTGAGACTGAACAGGGGTAGAGGGGYGGTATAAGCATTGCCCACTGAATTCCAATCTCTCCCTGAGCATGAACAGTGCCTACCAGCCTCCCATAAAATCTTATGTCCTAATGCACACACAATAACAAGAAAACATTCCCTCCCAATCATGCAAATGCTTACAGGAGTCTYCCCATGGAGCCACTGTCATTTCTTTCTCTCTTATTTTCAAGGAATACATGTCATCAGCTTTAATTTATACAGCGCAATTAAAGTTTTTAGACCAGATGAATAAACACCCCTCTAATTCTGTAATGAATATCCCGATGCTGGAGACACAGTGAGCTAGGAAATGCTCTGGAGCAGTTCAGAAGAACAGAGACTCAATACATTTTATGGCTATGTATGATACTAACACACAGTGGACCGTGAGTGAAAAAAAATCCTGCCTCAAATTCCACAGGAGTTTATCATCACATAACCCAGATACTGTAACTATTTCCTTGCTATGACCTGAAAAGTTTCTTTCCTTGTTCACCACTTGGTTGGAAGAAAAGGAGGGGCAGGGGGAAATTAAGTGGGGGTGTGGAGCATTATGTTCCACTGTGACAACCACCCAGGTTAGCGCATTAATTATTTCTTAACACTACCATCTAACAGTGTGTCCCTAAATAAAAGTAGTCAGCATATTTATCAGTGACTTGAAAATGTACTTTATCCCCTGTGGCACAATATCATGACTCAAAACAAAGCTTGAATTCTTCAGACAATGTTTTTTCATCTAGGGTCATGTCCCTATCTTGATAAAGAAAATAGAAAAGTTTTTTGTTTGGTTGGTTGGGTTTTTTTTTGTTTGGTTGGTGTTGGTTTTTTGGGTTTTTTTTTCCTTTTTTTTGAGGAAAGAACAGTATTTTCTTTAGTTCTGTTATGAGATAAGATACTTACTACTGAACACATGCTACAAATAAATGACAGAGCAACAAAGACAATTTAATAGCTTGGGAATCTCTTGCTCAAGAGGGCTAAGAGGTCAAAAGTTATGGCTTTGACATATAGCATATGCTTTCTGAGTGCCTTCTAATCGCAGGAAATGTTTTGATTTCGCAATCTTACAAATATGCCTGAAAACTGAGGTATTTCTCAAAGTGATTCCCTTGTGTGGGATTTAAAAAATGGACGCTTCCTCTGACCACCTTATATTAGCACTGAGTGCCTTTATGGATGTGTGCTTTCAGAGGTCATGGACAGCTCTTGAGGTATTTCCCCTCCTGGAAGGGGAGTGTAATAATTACATTATATGCAAAGCACTGCAGAGRAAGGAAGAGATCAGCACCGTTACGCCAGCCACAGGACAAACAAACATCAAGTCCAGCTGTACTGCACAAACACACAAACCCTACCAGTTCCCTGCCAGAAGGGCTCAATCCCTGCCTCTGCAAGGGCACAAAACCCATGTCATGCCATTCCTAACAGCTGGGTGCTGCTGAGTCACTCGTACCCGGGAAAAGGAAGCACCAGACACAGCTGCTTTCAAAGAACTCACTGGTKCGAGCTGTTGCCAGACCCTTTGCGGGCAATGGGTACAGATAAGCAAACCAAGAGAACTATTCATCCCCTCTGCATAGGATGCCATGTCCCTTTTTTTGCAGACAGCTAAAGATTTAGAGACTAGAGACACAGCATAAATCATATTTCTCTAAAAACATCTGGTTATATAGGCAAGACCTAACTTGCCAGTGATTTATTAATTTAGAAACAATTAGGAGGTTAATAGGAACGAATGACACCAGTGACAGCTATAAGCGGGTTTCTTATCCATTAGAATCTATAGAGGCATGTGATGTTTCTATAGGGTCCCTGTCCAATGCTCAGGTGCGCCATGCCACATCCCTGTAGAGATATATGGAGCCCCAGGAAGGCAGCGGGGCCCTCTGCGCCTGTTGGGAGGTTGCTCCACACCTTCATCCCTCTGCCATTTATGAGACTTGCTTCTAAATGTTCAGCCTAAACCTGGGCTTTACCTTTCAGACTATTTGTATAAGTTGTGCTAGCATTGTTCGTTACATTGAAGTAGCTTCTTCCCCAGTCTGGTATTATCCTCTCCAATGCATATACCATGGCCCAGATTACTTTGATTCATTCAACTCTCTTAGCCCTGTCTCATACAATAGCGTATTTTCGCTGATTTTCCTTTTACTATATCCATATTCCACTAAACTGGGGACCAGAACTATACACAGTATTCCTGCTGAGGACTAAGCAGTGTATTTTAAATGATATTAATGCTTTGTAACTACTGGGACTTTCTGCACAGTGTATCCTTATTTTATGCATATACACAAGGGCTCCACTGTTCTTCCAGATGAAAACAGAGTAAGTATGTACTTTTGGGTTCTGCACAATTTTAACTTTTATTCCATTTCTTAGTATCCTCCAATTCTACTCAAATGCCATCCAGACCTTCCTCTTCCTTCTCAATATCTCTCAGCTCTCCATTGTGAAACATCACTGTGAGAAGCACCTACGCAAAGATCCTTAATGAAAATATATAATTAGACATGTCCCAAGCACAATTCTTAAGGATACCCAGTAGATACCTGTCTCCAGAGCTTTTCTGATACAATCTCTTGTGCCCTCTTTAATCAGCTCTTCATCCAAGTTTAAACTCTGCTACTAAACTTCACCTCCTTCAAGTTATGTAGTAACTTCCACCATTTCATTACTTGGGTTACTCAAGTTCAAGCTAGTAATTATCTCCACAAAATGAAACAAAAGCAAAAACCTGATCATTTCACCGAGAACGACAACCTGGTAGGACTAATCTTTGCTTTTGACAAAACTAAAGCTTTTGACTACTTTCCATTTACTTTATTAACTTTAATTTTCCTTTCCTTCAAAGCACTTTCTGAAGCTGAGCATGATCTCAAAGGCAGAATAAAGGTTCTATAGCCCTGTGGCTTTCTTAATTCCTTGAAAACATGGGGACCTCATTTGATTGCACAGACATGTAGGATTGTGATTACCTGATGACAGATTGAATTGCTTACTTTTTAAATAAAGTATTCATCACTCCTTCTAAACTATACATAATAGGAGCTTGACCTGGGTATGCTGTGACTGGAGAGTGATTAGAAAAGTGGAGATGATACATTTCTCTCAGTGAAGATTTAAGATTGTGAAATTCCATTAAGAATTACTTTCCTGCAGTAGTCTCCTGGCCATGTCCCTTTTACTGTACATGTAAACATCCTGTCTGTTGTCAGTATCATATAATGCATTTCATGGTGGCAAAATTCAACCTGACACAACCTGGAGTTAACCTCTGATTCATTTCCTTCTTAATTAATGTAACTTTCTGGCCTTCACACCCTTTGCAGAGAAATAAGGAAGGTTGGCCTTTCAAATCCAAGTTAATTTTTAAGGGAAATATAATTGAAAAAAACCAAACCCAGACAGTCATATCTGTGTCACTGAGGCTCTATGAGCTGTACCTGATAAATTACCTGTCTGTGATGCCACAGAAAATACTCTGTGCTGCTTCCTGTACACCTTGTTTGTAAAGCTCTGTTTACTTACCTGTTACTGTTTGGCTAACTATTAACCACAATTAACTTGATGGGCTTTTTTTGCAAACAGAACAAATATTTATCAGAAAAGCAAAACTTATTCAGTAAGCCAAATGCAAATGTTGTCTCAGGCAAGGTCAGGGAGGTAATGGGGAGCAATAAGGTTCTATTTCCACATTCAGTAGTTTGTTCATTATTGCTGATTGCAAACGAGAGGGAGRTAAGTAGAAGATCAGAACTGTAACTTTCTGTTTATTATTGGTTTTCTTAAAAGGCATTATTTGCAGAGTGGTTTGAAATCTACTTCCAGATTTCAGGGAGAAAAAAAGCTGTTTTCTAGGCTCGCTGACAAAAACATTTTAAAATTCACTGCAATGCTACTGAACAATTTTGGGTTTTTTTTCTTTTCTGTTGGCTGTTTCTGAGTAGCAAGCAACAAAATATTTCATGTGAGGAACGGATGTTGCATTCTACCAACAACTCCTGCATCCTTTGCTAAGCTCTCACTGGCACCTCCTCTTGCTCTAACATCAGAGGTGATGGCCTCTGTCCCCTTCACGGTGTCCCTGAGACAGACCCACAGGGCTACACCTGTGACAGTCTTATTGCTTCTCCCCATGTGTAAAAAATCACTAGAAATTAAAGGAGGTAAACCCAACTTTTATATCAATGGTGTCAAAATTAGGCAGGCTACGGCTGAAATAACAAATGCAAAAGAGACCATCAGATGATACTGTAAGTGCTGGCAGATCAGTCTTACTCCCATCTTTCCCAGCAAGTGGAGGAGGTGTTTCAGCAGATACTGCAGACATCTAAGCTGAGAGCTCGAATTGTAATAAAACATTTCACTTTTCCCAGACGGTGTTCTCCTATTCAAGGATGTTTGTGAAACCATGCTGCCAAATCTGTGATTTCACAAACTTTTCCACGGTGATAACATAAACAGTGCGTAGTGATTTATCTGAGGGATCAAGCTGCACTACAAGGGGAATGTGAAAAAAAGTGCATTTGAAGGCATTCTCTCCCCTGAGGAAGGACGAAAGCTCATATGCATGTATAAAATGAACCACACCCCCCAGACCTGACAGAATGCAAGCTTTTTTTGGTGTGCTTTTTGAAAATCCATGTCAAATTCAATGAACTGGAAAAAACTGCAAAATAAAAAGTCCTTTTATTAACTGAACTATCTCTGTCTTACCTCTTAATAAAGCAAATTTCTGAGATTTGCACAGGAGACCATTAATAATATTCTCCATAACCACTCAGCTTTCACTCTTCCTTTTAAACTAGTAGATGATGGCTTTCTCGGGGAAGATCAGATTTTGCTCTGTTACATCTACATCAAAACAGAACTAATGACACTGACTGATGCAAAATTATTCCAGATTTACATCTCTCTCATGGACAGCACCAAGAAAGAACAGTTTAAAGGCAACCCAGTTAATTAAATCCAAATTCACCATACTTTTTAAAGTTATGAGCAAGAAGAAAAACTAGCCTTAGTTTGCTAGTCTTATTCCTAAGAACCACTCGCTATGAAATCCACTTGAATTCAAGAGTGAATGTGTGCAYATATTGTAGCAGGGAAGTTATGGCAGGAAGGAGAATAACTTTCCGAACTTTGATAATTGCTTGATCTGGAGTTTTGATTAAACAGTCCTTCCAATGCGAAATTATCCTCTAAGAGGGCCACAGTCTTGAATTCCCCCTCATATTTCCTTAATGGTTTTCACATTTTATTTTCTCTGCTGCAGTCAAAACAACTTCTTTGGCAGTCATATCTTCCTGCAGTACGCAGCCTGTGTGACCACTCTTATCCYCACAGAAGGCATCTGGGACTACATTCTCTCCTGGATGAAAGTAAGAGCATCTGTCTTCACCATTGAAATTAAATACTTCTCATTTTTGCAGAGCCTTCAGGGCTCTGGTTTAAGAGCTGGGAGAAAGGGAGCATATCACATAGGGCTGCTTATGCAATTATCAGGTCATGTATACATGGTACACGAGGGGGTCAGAGGAGGGAGAGATGTGTGGCCAGTTACCTGTCCCAGCACCCTCACCTTGTCCTGGTGCCTCTCCCTCCCTGCTCCAAAAAAAACCACACATAGGTTTACAGCAGTCAGTGCTGTTTAGAAGAACCAGAATCTTTGTTTTCCTCCTCAAAAGAGATGCTCAGATGAGTTTTAAAAAGTGTGATAAAGCTGCCTATAATGTAAACTATCCTGTAGTTTATCATGTACTTACTTGGGTACCACTCACAGCTGGGCAGCATCATACAGGGAAACAAGTACACCAGAAAGGATAGTCTGTCTTAAGGCACTACTCTGAAGGCCAAATGAGCATCAACATCTCCAAAGGAAGAGAGAGAAATTATGATCTTGCAAATCTTGGTTCATTTCTTTCAGTGTGCACCATCACCACCACTCCCTGCCTAAACTAGGACACAGTATTGAARAGCCAGAAGCCTGGAAAGACAAATATTCCCATCATCAATAGCAGGGTTGTACTCCATGTGATCAGTCATTGTCTGTTGCTAACACATTAAAGGTTTTCTCTACATGCTTCTTCATCCTGGGCTCCTTGTGATTTTATCTTTTTACTTGGTGCTTTCCCATTGAGATTCAACTTTTTCTTTAAAGATCTACCCTCTGCAATCTGYCTTCTTCCAAGCAAGCAGCCAGAACGTGGTGAACCAGAAGGCTGCTCTCCCTCAACCTCTCTCAAAATAGCAAAGAGAAAAAGGCAAAGAGAAGAAAGGTCTTGTTTTAGGAAAGCAAGCCCAGGAATGAAGAAGGCATGAGCTGACTGTGCATTGAGGAGTGCACCTGTAAGCTGCAGCTTGGGGGGGTTGGCATGGGCCAGGGCACACCGCTCCCACATCCTTGTGCCCATCCCAGAGCCAACACTGCGTCCTTTCCCACTGCTTGACATCGTCATCCAGAAACTCCCAAAAGCAAAATCCTTTTGTCTTCTTATCTGCATCATCCAAAACCATTTGCAAGCTGAAAATCAGGGCTGTGACGCACTCAGAGTTCATTTACTCAGAGTAAATTTAATAACTAACAGCAGTTATTGTTTGTTAATCTGTGGAGCCTTGTGTCCTATCGCTTTATTAAAATGTCTACATGTATTTATCCACATTCAGGAGGTGTTTAATCTTCTCTGTGACCACTGATAAAAAAATCCCTGCCAATATTTGATATTGAAGTACTAGGCATTAGTGAAGTGCCAATTTCCAGGAGCCATGAGTAAAGACTCCCTTGTGAACTCACAAAAAAAAAAAAAAAGACTAGATTATCTGAGTCGGATGAAAAACAAATATACCCCACCACAAACAACACTAGAAAAAATATGCAAAAATCAAGACAGCCACATTCTAAGGATGTTTTTTACTTTTARTGGTTGATGGTGCTTTTAATGGCAGCTAAAGGGAAAAGAATTACTGAGGTCATCTGTGATGGCAAGGAGGTGAGCAGTAGCACCCCAGCYTCCCAACACAGACACCAAGTGAATTGCAGAGGGGATAGGTGACACTGTCCGTGCCTCTGGTAGCGCTGCTGGAGCTGCTCCCTGCTCAGCTCCTGGTGCTGGCGGAGCACGTAAGGGCATTGCCCAGTAATGGCGGGATCCCTGTTTTCTAAATACACCAGTCTTACTGAGTGGGTATTGTTAGAAAAAGTAATTTTCCAATTACTAAAAAACTTGGGTCTTATCCTTCATTACACCTTTGGCTTTCTTATAATAACTCACGTTTATCTGGGGCCACTAAAGACCCTTTGCAGCAAGCCAAGTGAACCCACCTCACCCTGCACCACTGGATTTCTATTTCCAGTCACAAAGAGCCACGTCGAGAGGTTTCTCAGCCACCACAGGGTGCTGGGAGCCCTCCTGCCCACTGTCTGGTGGGTCATGGTGCAGTCAGGCTCCTGAGAGSCAGGGCTGGTCCGTGACGAAAGGCCAGGTAGGCATCACGGAGCAAGACAGAACCCGCCCGAGCACGACAGCTGCCTCAAGTCAAGGTTACTGTGGGCTGCAGCAGCTCCTGCCCTGCCGTCCCAAGCCACAGCTGAGCAGAGAAGCCAGCATTCTGCCGCAATACAGCGCGTCCTCCACTTGAGTTACAGCAAAAATAATAATAATRATGATGATGATGATGATGATGATRATAATAATAATAATAATAATAATAATAATAATAATAATAATTGAAATTCACATACTGAGTTAACATACATGGGATTTGGGAAGAGAAAAGGGGAGGGGGCAGCGAACAGACAGAGTAGGTGCAGTCAGCTGCTCACCGCTAACTTGGGCATGGGCTTGCACGGCCACTGAGTCAGCTTCTGGGCTGTGAACAGAAAAATCCAAACACCAACCAGCAAAACATTACACGCGGGAGAAACATCCAGGCACTCACTTCGGGCATGGACTTTTTGCGGGATCTGTCACCCACTCAAGTCTGCTTTTCACATTTTGGCAGATGAGAGGAAAGCAGGSTAACAAAATCACTGAGACACAGGATGGTGTCAGCTCTCCCACTCACAGATACACTCCTCCTCTGCCCTCGCTGGCTGCTCCCCAGGGTGGCACTAGGAATTTGATAGGACAAACCTGCCCTCAATAAATATGTCTCATCTCATTTGGATTAGAATTATGCCCAGCGAGGGACAAGGGAGTTACATACCAGGTATTAGCCAAGACTTTACTGCTGCTGGTACCATTCATACACAACTCCCAGGAGACAATGTGAGGTCAAATGGGAATTACAGTATTTGGTGTGACACAATGTTTTACTATGAAGAAACAAAGGGCACTTTGGTCCACTTGATGCCAGAGACTGAGAAGTCTGAAGTCAGTGCAAGTTATTGCTTCTTCAGGGCTCTCTGATAYACATGCAAGAGCCATTTAGGTGCCCCTGGGGACACCAACATCTCCTCCACCTCCATCTCCACTATCCTGATGTCCTTCCTCTCCAAGGCAGGATCTCCCAGATGTAGAGGCACCAAGGAGGGCAAGAAGAGAATAACAGCGTAGAAATCCTACAGAGTTCTTGCACAGAATCACCACCCATCTCCATTMTTCCTCAGAAACAAAGCAAATTAAAGCATGTGGGGCTGATCTGCATAGCTGATCAAGGCTAATTGTCAAAGAAGCTCCAATGTACACATGTGTATCTGACATTACACAGAGTAGAATACGAATTTTCCTGCAGACTATGATACAGTTCCCTTCTTAATTTCCAGTGCTACAACAAAATTTGAAATAATAATAAATATAAAATAATGTTTATAAATATGATATATGTATATGTATAAAATAATTTCCTTAATACTCCCTCTGACTGACAGCATAAGGGGGGTACCACAGATCACATGCTTGGGGTTATTAAACCAAATTCTGCCCTCACTTAACACTATCTTCAGACTTGCAGAGATAAAGGCACGTAGTAGAACACAGTCCACAGCACACGACAAGTAACAGGAACAACAAATGCAGTTACCTGTGCCCTGAAGCAAATACATGTCCCTGAATTGCTGACATGGGAAAATACCCAGTTGAAACTACCAGCGATTCAGCCCAGAATTTCACATCGTGTTCACGCTGAAGCACTGGCAAGAATATTGGAGGGGTTTTCCCTATGGATGCTCAAGTGTTCCTGGTGACAGGGTCTATGGCCATGGCATAAAACATGTTTATGGCCCAGTTCCAGGACTGCCTTAAATAATAAGGCAACATTAGGGGKTTTTTTTTTGCAGTGCAAAAACTGCAGTAGGAAACATGAACAACAGCAGTGCGAAGCAGGTTCCAAAGTATGGTTTAATCCACACGTGAATTTGAGAGTATTTCTTTAAATCTCCACTCTTTTTTTTTTATCATCTGCATAAATGACAAAGTTAATATTCCCAGGAAGACTGACTCATCTGGGAAAAAGCAAGAGCTTCCAGTTATGTCTCTTGTACCTGTCCCTTCTTGCTTTGCAGCTTATTATTTGTAAAGAAGAGAACAACTGTTAACCAATAGACAATATGTTCATACTACCCACCTTCCTTTTTAAAACCACCTGAGATCATCCTATTCTTCCCCTCAAAGATACACAACTGAGCCTGTCCCTGCACAAAGAAGGGGTTTTGTATGAGCAGTRGCAAGATTGATCTTTTTTTTTTTTCCCCTCTCAGCATTAGCATAACCCTGTTGGCTTCCCCATCCTTTCTGCTTTTGAAATAAATTTTATGGATGAAAAATTACTGAAACCAAAACCTGAGAAATCTGTTCTTGGAATTTGAGAGGGGGAACAGGAGAGACAAGACTGCTCTTAAAAATCTGTGAATCTTTTGCAACCTTTCTTTTCTTTTTAGCAAATTATCAGAGCTCACTGTTGGTACCAGCACACGAATACATCTGCAATGACATGTGTCATATTAATGAAAATACCTTTAAAAATGCAAATTATTCATGACCCATTAACTGCGAAGGGCACACCTGTGAGCAGCTCTCTGCAGCAGGGATTGCCCCTGACTGACCTGACAGAGCCTGGCCTTTCAGCTTAAATGCAACACAGCCGCCCACAGGGACACGGGACAGGAATCTGATGGCAGTCGAAACTGTGACAGTGACTTAGTGAGAGCATTTTAATTCCTATGGGAGGCTTTTGCAGGAAGGGGGATAGCAAGATCTCTCTACCTCTTCTTTTATTTTTTCTACTACAGGCAGATGCTTCATGTTCAGTCTTTTGTGGAGAGAACAGAAAGTCAGTATCTAGTTACCGGGAGGGGTTTATGTACTGATGCTCTGTATATTTACATAGTCTTTAAATATTTTTATTAGCTCCTAAACAGTTCATCCTGCCTGCTGACGACTTACTCCAGGGCCTCACAGATCTGTCTGGTGGGAATAAGGGGGAAAAAGGTGACTTAATTTTGTACCTTTTTACTAACAAAACATTCATGTTAGGTCTCCTCAAATAAGAGCAGAATTTCACTAGGGAAGGTCTGAGTAGAAGGGGTGGTTATTCCCATTCTGCTCTCCCTTGTGTTTACCAGGAGTGGCAGAATTACACAGAAACTAAGCAGTTTACACAACCACCTGAAATAACAGGATTTGTACTGTTTTAACTCCATAGGAGTTCGTGACTCACCAGCAATGATACTATACTTCAAATAAAGACATTCAGCTCCATTTTTTCAGTTTAGCAATTGAGCCTAGTGGGAGGGGGAAGGGGGGGTCCAAGCTGTCATTCCTCTATTAATATTCCTTCAATAATTAGCTGCTTCTCACAGTTTTCCCTTTTATTTCATGCCAGAAAGCAAGCCTTTCCATGAACAACATACCAGAAGAGAGTGCTACTATTTTAAAGTGTCAGCGGTCGCAATATGAACTGCTCTGTGTAAACAATGAGATCTTCTCTTGCCTTGGGTGAACCAGATGTTTCAGAAAAAACACCCCAAACCTTCCCACATGGAAGCAGCAGAGAAGAGCTTCTTTCACCAAATTGACTGATGGACTTTTTTATCACTGGTGGAACAGGTCTGCCTTTCACCTTTTTATTTCTTCTAGCTAATCTACGCTTTTCAGGAAGAGAGGTATAAATCAGTTTTTCACAGTCATGTCTTAATAGCCAAATCTTTAAAAGCAAGGCTATATCTTCTACTGTGCCTGTCCCCTCTCTCCTACAGAAACTGTCCTTGTTATATTAAGATGCTGGATATGGTTGACTGTAGTTTCTTGGGTTTTTTCTAACTTCATTTGGTAAAATAAAATACTGTTTGAACACTGCTGTGCAGAGCATTAAACAATATTGTCTTCTCAGGTGGCAAACAGAGAGAACCAGGCTATGAAGATGCTTCTGTTCCTCCTGATGAAACCTGCTCACATCCACCTCTGAGCATGGGTTAAAGTGAGCAAGGTTTTGCCTGTGACTTGCTCAGAAGGGATAGCAACAGGAGCTCTTTAATTAGTATTTGCAGTTCTAATTTCCAGTGGCAACATGCTGGACTGAGAGACTGTCTTACAGTGTTTCACCTCGTTAGAGAGAAATCAGTGTTCAGTGTGTTATTGAAAGATTGCATTTAATTAGTTAACAGGAAAATAACCAACACAGCCCTGTATGATGTCCAAAGAAGCAAACATCTACATGATTTTCTTCCTCTTTCTCTCATGAATCAAAGTTCAATTTCCCACTAACGTGATATAAGCTTCTTTTCCTGAGGTAAACAGTCCTGTGCTTTCCCCCGATTCCTTTTATTGTTAAAAGAAAACCTCAGAATTACACCAGTGAGAAATGAACTTGCCCTCTCTTATGTCTTAATAAGAAAAATTAACTATGGGTAATTGTGCTGTCTATCTTCATAAAAAGCCAGACTAGATGTAAAATGTTCATGGCCTTCATGAATTATCTTTCATGCGATGAATGCGAATGCAGGAATTGGGTTTCAATACTGATGTCAAGCACCTGATTTTATTCTCTGCCTAGAAAAACATACAGGTGAATACTTGCTACTGATAAAGAAATTAAAATCATGATGAAATACATTGAACGTGGTTGGGTACCAGAAAAGCATGGAGGCTTTGCACTGCAGGCTCTATGCCTTCTTGTAAGTCACCAGTCAAGAAAAAATATTTTTAATCCTGTTTTCTCACAGGTTCCCAAGAAATTCCATTTTCAGATGTGTTTATATTTACAGCTTTTCGTCCTGGTGTGCTCAGAATAGCACAAATGAAAACCAGAACCCCTATAATAAGATACCTAAGCAAAAACACAAACATAGTCGGCATCAAAAGAACCTGTTTCTTTAAAACACAGTTACTGGGGCTACCATCCACACAGCTATTGTCAAATCTGTTAAACTGCTCAACCAGAAAGGATAAGGCCTGGTTTAGTGTGTAAAAGAAGAGCATCATAAAATTGGAAAATTAGGAAGAAACTGAATTACTTAAATCCCTCCCCCAGCTATCCCACTCAAGTCTCTTCACAGCATCTGCTCTGTTACTAGACAGGTTCAAACCAAAGCCTAAAAGTCAACAGGCCCCAGTCTCTGCTAGACTAGGAAGAGAAGCCCTTTCCAGACTTGCCAGCTGAGCACCCTCTTCCAGGTTCCGTGGGTTTGACCTGCCTGAACCAGGGTTCTGGAAGATCTCTGCTTCTGGAAGAGGTCACAGCAGCTAAATGGCCCCACGTGCCTAGTGTAAAACTGAGATGATCAAACCACAACTTACTGCAAAATCTCTTTGGAATTCCAGAGTTTGGGCAGAGGAGCAACTTTGCTGAAATGTGTGCTCCCAGACACAGTATTTCTAGCAGGGTTACAATGGTTACCTTCAAAACCAGAAACACACACTTTTTCATCACTCGTACTACTACACACACAAAAAGGTACATTTCTAGCACCATTTAAAATGTATATTTGAAAAGAAGTGCACATCCTGTTGTTATGTAAAAATTACCTGCAGGTAGTAGACTTCATAGCCTATTAAAAAGCTTCCAAAACGGCTCTAGAATTGATGAACAGGTAATCATTTAGTTTTCCAAAACATTTCCAAGTTGGTAAACGTGACCTTTCATTTGCAAGGAAAAACAGAAGCTGCCACTACCACTCTCCTGCCTTTCAATTCACTCTGCAGTACCCAGATGATCCTCACAGTTTTTTCCTCAACCTGTATATTAGAAATTCAGCTGAAATCTTTCCTGCTTAAACTTAATGAAAATTACAGGGTGACAAGAATCCTTTACATCTTTTTTACCACCACTCACTATCAAATAACTTTTTGGAAAGCTCTGAAAATGGTAATGCATAGACCAGGCTTTCTAATGTTTGGTTTCCTAGACTGGGTAAGTCTTTTATGTTAATACTCTTTATATGAATCCCGGATGGATTTAATATAACTGAAAGAAACATGAAAAAGTGCATAGGATTAGGGACAGCAAAAAGTGAAGATGCTGTAGTATGAGAACAAAGTGTGCCTCTTTGCTCTCTCCAACTACACTTAGTGGTTTGGGACCACGTAAGTTAAAAGGAAACTAGAGCACACTTCCAGCTGCTGCACATTTTTATTATTAGAGATTGTTAAAGACACTTGAAGATTCCATTAAAATCCTAAATCAATGAGACTGCCACTATCCCTATTTAAGAACTACAATTCTAATACAACTCTTACAAATAAATACAACTACTGATTCTTCTATCAAAGAATAAAATAGTTTCTGTCCTGGTAATGTTATTTGCAAACGAGACTTGATTTACAGTATATGCTACATGCTTAAGTTTGCCATGACATTGCACCCAGCAAAAGAAAACAGTAAATTGTGAGCTCCTATAAGGTTAGGGCTCTAGAGATAGTGGCATGTCATTTTGATTCCTTTATTGGATGCTTGAATTATGATACTGAGCACAAACAGCTCCCTCATGCCAAATAACAAGGGCAGAATTAACTTCTAAGCATCTCATCAGAAATGTATTTAAATATACACACAACAGCTTCATAGCCGCACTTAATCTGATATGCAGACAAGATCCCAATGACTTCAGAAGAGCAGAATAAGGCACTGCTCAATAATAATTGTGAGCAACAAAGTTACACCATATACAAAGGCTAAGTATGTTTCCCGAGCTTCAAATACTATTAATCTGAAAAAATGCATTCATAGAGTCCAAATAATTCTGCTTACAAAGTAGGTGGTTGTAAGAAGGACAACTAGTATGTACCTCTGTTATGAGTTTCAGCTTCAAATTGTTTTCCTAAGTTACCTTCTTCATAATGGCTTAGCACAAAACTCACTTACTTACACATATGTTCCTAAAGCAGTTATCCTAAAAACAGACTACAAGCAGGAAATAAATTTAAAATAGCATTTGTAAAGAATATTCATGAAATCTGCACACACAGCTGATTTTTCCCCTAATTTTCTACTTAAATATGTCTATTATTGTAGCAAAACCCTTATACTCTTTCAAGATGCTTCATACTTCATTCAGTAGTACTGATAAGCATTAGAGCAACAAAATGTCCACTATAAACAAAAATGTCCTGTTCTTCTTCGCTCCTTCATCAGAAGAGCCAAAAAGCTTAATTCTATGACACAGGTGTTATCCTTTTTTTTTCCACTGAGAAGAACTGGATCAAAGTTCAGAGACTTAGAGAATGCTGAAGAAAAACAGACTGCAGATCAGTCAACTGCTGTTAACCCAATTCATTTTCTCCCTCATACTGGCCTGGAGAAAATAATAAACAATTGGTTTAGGACCAACATTCCTTTCATGCATCAAATCAGCTCTTCTTTTATCTTGCTGGGAAGCAAAAAAAAAAACCCAAACCCAACACCCAGATAGACAAATTACAACAAATGTTCTTACAAGATATCTCTGATGTGTTTGCTGAAAACATCTGTACAACCAGATATAGTTCCTGTGCGCAAAACCCAGCTGAGATTGCACAGTCTCATGACCGTGATGTCATGATCCACAAAAGGAAATGTACATCTATACAAGGTTCTTGAAGTTATCAACATTCAACTTAAAACTAGAGCAGACGTAAAAGAAGAATTTTCTGACCAGATCAGTCTCCAGGATTTATTAGACAAGAAGGTTTCTTTGCTACTTGGGACCTTCAGCTTGGGAGAACTTCTGCTTAATTGCATACACAGATAGCATACCACAGGGCTCTCCAAGCAAGCCACCACCAGCACCGTTAGATGTGAGGTCTGACGCTCCCCAAAAAATGCAGAAGAAGGTCAGTACACACAGTTCTTAACCAGGTGTGATTGAGTTGGGAAAGTGCTGTGTTCATGCATTAGAGTTCAAGAACAGCAGTGGTAAGGTGCCTGTTGCCTAAAGAAAGGGCTGAAGCATCTGCAGTGCTTTAAGCATAAGGAGCAGTATCTTGTGGACTTCATGGTAACTTTACTGGAAAAAATGAGACCTACACTTAAGTCAGTGTAGATCTCAGTGCAGAAGCCTCTGGACCAGCCCCTCCTTATTTTAACGTCACGCCGTTAAACCCAACGCGTGTACTGTGGCTTTTCATAAAGCCTGACCTTTAACAGCAAGCCAGTGGTATTACACAACAAACACCAACAAAATACCCATCGCCATGGAGGGATAAAAGAGAAAATCCTGTTCCCAAGGGAAAGTCAGGCTTCAGGACTGGAAGGCAGTACCACCTGCTTCAGCCTACCTCATGGGTCACTAGCATGGCCCCAGTCAACCCAAGAAGGTAATAAAATTTCTTTTTAATAGAAAAGCCACAGACTACATTCTGTGGCCTTCGGAGCCACCAAGACATCTACAAATCTCTGCAGCAGCCAGGGAGAGAAAGGTGTTTCACTGAAGAGCATGTCCACGTTAGTGCCTCAGGTTAGGCAAGGAATGTGCTGGTAAGGGAAGAAGTCTCTTTGGTTCATGGACACCTGGACACCCTCCCTAATGCTCCTTTGGGCTTATTAAGTGCACTGTGAATGATTGATCCTGGCACTGACTCCCGTGGGTGCACACTGCCCCAGTCTCACTGCAACTAGCAAAAATTAGGCAAATACCAATACCTTGATAATTTTGCACCTTGGTATGATGTTGGAACATAGGGAGACCATGCCCTTATACTTCTCTCCATAACAATTCCCAGACAAAAACGGCTCCAGGCTTTTCCCCGTTGCAGTAGCCGGTAACGCAGCTGCTGAACACCCACTGCATCAGCAACGTAAGGACAATCCAAAGGCATCTGGTCAATTCAAGTGGCAGGGGTTGAGCCTGCGTGTAGTAGGAGAGGCCAAAGAAAAAGGCAACACAAACAAAACCTAACCCCACGCCCCCCGATTTCCTCCTTCTAAACAGTACCGTATTAAACCAGATGTGCGTGTTACTGCCTTTCTCCGGAAAAACTCTTATATTGCAGGTTTTTTCCTTCTTCCTTGCCACACAAGTCCAAAAAAAATGTGGCAAAGAGAAACATTATGAGCAGTTCCTTCAAGAGGGAAGGAGAGAGATGCCTAGAAATATAATACAAACTACAAAGATTACTGGGTTCCAGCGGAAAAAAATGTATTTCTGGCAAACCAAAGAAACATCACCTCTAATAGCTCAGTCTCCACTGCTCAGCTTCCAAATGGGGAGGAATTGTTTTTTCTTGCTGTTATTCTATGTCTATGAAAAAAGACAGATAGGGCTTTGACTACAGACACCGAAAGTGAGAAAATATAATTAGCCAAATATTTGTACAGGAAAATTATGGAAGCTTGTAGGATGCATATTGGTTGGGAATGAATAACAAAGAGGCTGGCAAAGGGACTCCAGGGTAGCTTCTGCTCACCACCCAGAGGAAAGAGGATCATTTAAGGGAAAGAACACACACACAACCTACCCTGAATTCTAACTGAACTCCTTCTCCTACTCTGTCTGTAGGATAAGCTACAAGCCAGTCTTGTACAAGGCATGCTAGAAGCCTGATCCGAGGGTTTCAAAGTGTGAAAGTGAAAGAAAGCACCTGCTGTGCTCTAAAAGAGAAAGAAAAAGCACCTAAAGTGCTCTAATAACTCGGTTTAGCCCTAGTTTGCAGCTCTGGTCCCTGTGACCGTGTCTGAGACGGTGCAATGGCAACACTGAAGGGCTCGTTGAGAAAGGCTGTTGGTGATACTCTTCCTTTTTGCCACCTCTCAGGAGCCAGCTGAGACCTCTTCCTTCTCTCTATCTCTCCAAGGTTTTGAATCCACTGCTAAACTCGTCTTTGAGAGCGAGTGTATTCGTTAACCTTTAGAGAAATGTCTCACCAGACAAATTAAGTCAGGTGACATTTTATAGGCAGCGAGTGATTTCCCAGAAATGTTTCTGTACTCAGTAGAAACATATTTGGATAAAATTTCAGTGTTGTTCCTTAGAGCTGGAAGGAGAAATGAGGAAGCTTGCGTGATGAGAAATGGGAAACAAGTGGCCCCAGTCTTTCCCTCTGTGGCATGCTTCCTCTGAAGGACCACAGATGAGAAGCTCTGGCATACGTTAGGAAATACATATGTTTTGCTTTTCTAACAGCCCTAGCCTATTACTCCCTGAAAGTTTGAGACCAAACCTTTTAAATCATTAAGTTGTCATTCAGAATTCCAGCATAAAGAGACCAAATCAAGAGTGTAAACTATTCTAATTTCTGTCCTTCCCCAGGGCATTTTCTCCCTATACTACAGACTTCCCTYCTGAAAACAGTCATCCCCAACTCCCCAGACAGCCTCTCCACATCAGCCTCTTTTGGGAAGCTACTGATTTTAACCCCACAACAATGCCTCCCCTTGACTAAGCTGCATGTGGGCAAAAGCCTGCACAACTTACTCCTCTGACTATAAACCCTCTCCAGATAGGAGCCATAGCTGGTGAAGAAACTCTGGTCTTAATTTTATTTAAATGCAATTTACTTTAAATGGAGGCATGTTTTGGCTGGCAGATCTAAAATAGCAAACATTTCAGTGGAAGGATGTAGCCATGCCCCTGCACCAACTCTGAGGACATTCATAATTTTGTACGGTAGTGTTGAAACGTAACAGGAACAGAGAGAACCCAGTGCCCCAGAGCACATGGATGTCTCCAAAACCGTTCACAAGGAGGATGGAAACTGACAGTAGACCAGATCTGAGTGGTGGAAGTGTTCAAGGCCAGGTTGGATGGGGCCCTGAGCAACYTGATCTAGTGGATAGCGTCCCTCTCCATGACAGACGGGTTGGAACTAGATGATCTTTAAGGTCTCTTCCAACTCAAACCTTTCTATGCCATCTGGATGACCTTCATCTATGAGGCAAGGTGAGATATAAGCTCTGTTAACAGCATCTAGTAGCCCTGTAGAGTTTTATCAAAAACAAAACATCTCMCCACAAAACCTATGCCAGAACTTAAGGTTTACATTTATCAAGAAGCTAATAAATAGGGCAGAGAAGAAGGTGTGCCCACAAGAATGCGTCTTTACCCTCGTGAAGAAACGAGATATCATTTTGGGTATCATGATTTTCTTCTCTACTGCAGATGCAGAAAAACTTTCAAAAATATCACAGGAGCATTTCAATGACATTTTTTCAAATAGGTCCTTATCAATCAGAGTAGTCCAGAACCATTTTTTAATAACAGAATCACATTTCCCTCTGCCAAATGTGAGCTATTTAGAAGCTGAGCAATATACCACAAATAGAAATACTAACCAGAGTGGTCTGTACTAAAAAGCCACACATTTATTTTTCCAATGTATGGACCATAAATATTGTTAGAGAAGAGAAACACGAAACACACACCATCTGGCACACATCTTCAACTTACACACCAAAGTTGTTAGCAGCCTTATTCCAACCATAGATCTATTCTAATGAGGACATTCCAGCCTCTAGCGCTGTATTACATTGTTTCAATACACAGCTGAAAAGCTTCCATTATAAAYAATTTTTCTGCTTTTTCAGAGCCCTGTTTGGCTTTCTAAAGGTCTAGAAGCTCAGCTGGTTGAAATCAAAGCAGCTCCAGAGCAGGAGACTTTTCAGATAGCAACAAGTTCTCTAGCAGACTGTACTGTACTGGCTGTTGGTGATAACTGGAAGGGGCTGGAAGAGATTGTGGTGGTGGCAAGGGAGCTGTTAAAGCTTGGTTGAAGAGCTTCAGCTACTTAAACAGAAAAGCTCCACTAATATTTCCCAAACTTCCTTTTTCAAAAGGTGTGCATACTAAGTGAAAATACCAAATACGCCATCTTTTCTGCTTGCGTGATTGCACAGAGAATAACCCATACAAAAGAGAGGGGGAGCCTTTCAGATAAAGAACTTAAAAGTTAGGATGTTAATTACATGCCCAGTCCTCGCAAAGCAGAGCAGTTTATAAACAACCAATCCTTTCTGGCGAGTGTAAGTGCTGGGGTTTAAGCTTAATTGMAAACCTCTGATCCCTTCCCTGTGTTTCTGCAATTGCAAACCCTCTCCACATGCAGCATGCACCCAACTCCTACATTCAGAGCTCTTGCTACGTTTAGGGGTTTTATTACAGACTTCTGCAAAAACCTAATGAGCAATAAACCCACAGACGTCAGTAATGACCATGACAAGGGTATTCWTACTAAGTTTCTCTGAATCACCCAGTTATTTATCAGTTAACTAGAGTAAATATTGACTTGTTCTTTGCACTGTCCTCTACAAATACTAACCCACCAGAGGCCTCAAAAGGCTAAAAAAAAWTATCAATGTTGCTAGATAAATATGAAAAATAGCTGGTTATTTGCCCTGGGATTTTCTTGCCGTTTCAGATTTCCAGTTTATCAGATGTTGGCATTTAGAGAATAATCTTAAAGAAAGAAGACCTGAAATGAAAATAAAAACTTGAGTAGCTGAAGTTTCTGTTGGTTGGTTGGCTTGTAAAGAAACTGTCCAGAAGAAAAACAAAACCAAGAGACCACTTTTGCATCTGTGGCTAAGTTCTTCCCAGGAACAGATAAACACACATACTCTGATTTGCATGGGTTTGAAAAAGTCAATGACAATTAAGCCTGGAGGAATTTCCTAGATCTTTAGCTATAAGTTTTCTGCTTCTCTTTCTCCTCTACAGCATAAATTTTCAACTGCAATCACCATCTCAGTGGTTACATTTTTGGCACCCAGCTTGAGGCATCTTTCTTTCTATTTTCCAGTAGAGTTTAAATATCAGCAAAAATACCAGTCACAGTCTGAGGGATGTGAAAGAGCACCTGAAAGCAGCAGCCCTCAGCATGTCCATCTGAGCACTCGGCCAATTAGACACTCAAAACCACAGAGCACTTGACAATGTGATCCTTTTGTTTACTTGCCTCTATCTTGTCCATAACAAGTAAAAAAGTATTGAAGATAATGGAGAAATCAGTCTCCATTCAAAGCCACTCATGCAGATCAAACACGAGTGCAGGCCTGGCTGTTTGTGATCTCATATATAACTACTTCTATTACCGTAATAACAAAACATATAAAAGATATGGGCCCTAAAAAAAGCACAGCTTCACATGACAATCTTTCAATTTTCCCCCAGGCCTCTTAATTAGCAAACAAAGGCACTAGGGAGCCAGAACAGAAAAAAAATTCCACTGACCTTGATGCCGTTTGGGTCAAAACTAACCTCTCTCTCCCTGCACACCAGCATAAAGTTGGCTTTTCTATTCCTYCACCACTGGGCAAGTTGAACAAAGCAACTCCTACCCAGCTGTGAGGTCATGGAAGAGRAGGCCAGAAGCGGTGGAAAAGGAGGTCACGAGAACTCAACAGGGAGGGCAACTGGGGTTACCATCATGAGGCATCATACACAGGAGACACAGAGAAGAAGCTCCTTTAATTCTACCACTCACAGAGTCCTTGGTGCTCAAAATTAACACTGAGAAGAGAAAGATAAAMCCCAAGAAATAACACTTTCAGGAGTAACTGGATACAGTTAAAAATGGTCTATATTATTCTGGATGATAAGAGACCATTGTAGCCTGAAAGAGTCTATGATGTATATATCCATTTTCTGCTCCTGGTTTACAGGTAAAAAACCCAAACCACACTAACAACAAATTCCTCTAGCCTTATAAGAAACAAGTGTAGCAGCAGAAATACCTGTTCAAGGCAGTGAAAAAGAAAAATCTTTCCACTTTTATGAAAAGAAAAACCTAAACACCCTATTTGGATGGCCATCAGATTAACACTTTCTGTCTCTGTTAGTTCCCCTACAAATCACCCTAGAAAGTGAAGGTGCTCTTTCCCTGATGCTTCTCTTTGTGCATGAACATGGAAGGGGAAATTATGGAAGCAAATGAATACAACTCATCAAATGTAAAGCATGCATTTGATTCCAAGATACTGAACACACTAATTTAATTGTTTTTAATAAAACATGGGCTTGAACAGAGTGTTTTTAATAAAGATCAGACACCAAAAGCTTCTTTTAATGTTTTCAAAAGCAGTTTTAATCTCACACTTAATGAGATGCATTTCATTTTTCTAGAATTCCAGCCCTCTTCCAGATAGACTAACTTAAGACAAAAGAAAAGAAACTCCACTGGCTTCAAAGTCACTCCAGCTGCATGGCCCAGCTGGAGGGAGACAGAAGGCATTATTCCCTGTCGACTCCTTCAGGGGCTGGAAGGGCCCAGTGTTGTCCTTGACAGTTTGATACTTTAGGCCAGTGCTGGGGGGAGGAGAAGAGACACAAAGTTAAGAGCTGTCAGAAGGTCGGATGCCTGGGTGGGAATTCTCCCTTAGTTACCCACGAATGCGCCTTGAGTGCTGAGATGTCCATACAACATTGGACACTCTCCTGGCTACTGTCTCTGCTGACAGGCTCCATCAGATCCCGGGGCATTAGGCAGGAGCCCATCCATTCACTTCAGTACCAGGTCCCCAAGTAAGTAGGTGGAATTTTAATTAAAGAAAGAGAAAAAATGTTAATCTCATTAATAATCATGAGGGGGGGAACCCCACTAAGATGAAAGCCTTGTTTTGTAGGAGCATGAGAAGAATATCCCTRTGACTGGCATGTGCAGTGCATTTTGCTGGTCTGTCCATCCATCCTTCTCTTCAGGAACTTTTGGTCAATGGGGGGTTTACTGTGGGAGAGGGGATAACATCATGCTCTTGTCTAGTCTTGTACTAAGTATCGGCAAAGCCAAGGCAAGAATGCATTGAACAATAAGTAACTTAACACTTTAAATCAGTAAAATCATCCAAAATGCAGCATTCTAGTGATGGTCTTTGCAGCACTGAACTTGCAGTGGTATTTTTATAAAGAGGTATTTTTGTGAGGCACATGGCAAAGTACATTACGCTTTGTAATGTAATGAGGCACGTGCTAGTAAATACATTAAGTAAAGAAATGCAACTAYGGCAAGTGATGACAATCGACTGAATCAAAGAGCACCACTAGTATTTAAAAATACTACTCTCCAGGTACTTGCATAATCATAAGGGTTGCAATTTGTGTTATGCTGCCTGTTTATATATACAATCAAAGCAGACACAATGTATAAGAATAACTGATCTCAGGTTTTATTTCAAAATATAAGTCTCTTCTTCTGTTAAAGAAGTGAAGAAAAATCTTCGACATCCAAACAATTTGGTGAAACGTAAYTGGCTGATGCATGAGAAAGAGAAGCAGGTTACCAAAAGGAAAGGGAATTTTGTTGAACAGATTTTCAGGGACTATTTAAGCAATTTATGTTCTACTTCACCGCTGTGAAAGCTCTTATTCACTTCACTTGGAAGTTTAAATAGTCCCCTGCCCATAAGTAAGTAAATGAAATGAAGTATAGATGATAATGTTTGTAAGCTCTGGCCTCAGATCTCCCTTTGAAATCAAAGAAAGTAAAGAGTGTTTATCACCTAAGAAACTTTCAAGTGTCCATTTGTGCCCTTACTTCGCAAGTTTATCTCCTGTTGACTTAAACCAAGGACAAGATTAGACTCAACAATTAAATTCCCATCAGTTTGTTTAAGCACAGGACTATTTTCTGCTCTGCATTTCACATGTCTTGGATTCTTGGACYGTGGCTTAGATGCAAGTGCTGTAAGAAGAGATTCCAATGACCATGAAATGAAAATAARAGACTCATCTGGGAAGTGGAATGACACCCAGGTCATCAGAAAGGGTTATCTGCTGGCAAATGTCATCCAAGCCACCCTGTAAATAAAGTGGGTTTATTCATATTAAGCAAACAATAAATAATCTAGACTTTCTACCTGATGAGTTAAATCCACGTAACAACTCCATGAAAACTGTAATTTTAGGGGATTTTTAAATGTTCTGAGCAGATCAACAAAATAAAACATTTGTCAATGCCCTTATAACTTTATGAGCTATGAAACAAATGCACAGGATAACTACTCAAAGAGCAGCAGCACATATTTTATCTAACACACCTTGTCAATATTGAGCTGGATGTCTTTCTTTTGCAGTTCAATATAGTGTATGGCACTGAACTGGTTATATCACAGAGTTTTTGCCTGGCAATAGAACTTCCTGCATGCAGYTCAATGCTACTCAAATTTGAAACCTTTATTAATTTTAAAACTTTAATTATGTTCTCTAAACAATAAGCTGAGAATTCATGCTTGGAGGATGGCTGTTGTCATAACCTGACCACAGTGAAAAGAATACATGAATTTTATATAATTTCGTCATTGCATCTGGTTCAGCAAAATTAATCCAAACCTTCCCTGAAGTCTAAAGCCTCCCATTTCCAGGAGACATCTGAAACTTAACAATATTCTTGTGTAATAGATGGGATGAGTTATGTCCTAAGTGGGTGTGCAGTTTGATACCGTACCAATATATTTTTTCCATCAACAGCAACTGCCATCTGCACAGAAACAGAAGTTCCAGAGAATAAATGTTATCACCAGACATTATCCCCTGGGACTCAGTCTCAGGAATTATGTTTTTCTCTTGCAATGTGGAAAGCTGTTCAGCGTGCGGCATCTCTGGGAGCGTTGTGGACAGCATGTTCTCTCATTAACTTGGGAAACATACTTAATAAATGACAGGGTTTGCATTTGATTGCTAAAATATGCCTGTCACCTTATTCTCCTTGGGTACACATAGAAGGCACCTATTCGGAGTYGTAAGGCATAACTTACGAACACAAGAATATTCACTACAGCAACTGCATGCACTTAAGAGAAGCCAAGGCCAGCTCTAAGAGTAATATACTGGCAATTGTGATTGTAGTGGTTCTATCACTGGTGCTTCAGATGGTTTTGGAGCTATAAAGGAGAAAGAAGAGGTTCAAGGACCCTGTTTTTCACATCCTGCAAATCCAAGCAGGCTTTTTCTGCATGCCCTCACATTCATCCTAGCCTCCAAAACACTTAAGAGTTTAATTAACAGATGGTTTACACATATTTTTTTAAGAGTATTAAAACTGTTTTAAAATAGATTAAGTCTCCTCTCAGCAACTCACTTGGGTTTTGGGCACAGCAACAAAGAGGGGACGCGCCACCCTGGGAGTGAAGCTGCCCAGCCCCTCTCCTCCTTCAGGCCCACAGCTCAGGACACAGCACAAGCTTCTTCCTGGCCACAAGCACACTCCACATTGCAGCACACGTGGGGAGGGGAAAGCTCTTTTCCACCCCTTGCTTGTCTGTGTCTCATAAAGCCCCTTCAAAACATTTTAGGGAAAAACTAATCTAATTAGTGTTGAAGTAGAGCAGCAGCCAACAGCTTTATGTGGGTGCTTCAGTTTAAAAAAAACAAAACATTTAAAATAAATGCTATTTGTCTAGCAGAGTTTTTCAGACTTGGATGGCTGACACGTGGGCACATGCACACACTAAGAGCTGGTGCATGTGTGCAGTCATGCAATTGCAAAGGCTTGACAGGCCAAAATGTCCCACTGTTCACCCTGCATCGCATTCCGAAAAACACAAACCCCTGGTACAATATGAATGTAAATTTGGGGTTCAAAGATCACATAACTATTTTCTCCTGCTCATTTGCCCTAACATGATAACTTAGCATCTCTCCCTTCCTATTCTACAATAAGCAGCATAAAGTTCCTGTAAAAACTAGAACCTGTGATTTGTCTCATGCACAACCATTTTTCTAGTGGCTCACCTACAGGTTGACTGGATTACCTACTCTTATATTTGAATGCCAACCATAGTCACAGGTTATCCTAAAGAGATGCTAAGGATTCCCATCCCTCCAATCACTGTGCTTCRTAATCTCCAGAAGATCTGCTTCAGAACTCCCAGGATGTTATTGGTAACAGTTTTCATGCTCTCCCATTAGCACATTAAAGACTTACTGCAACTGCACCCACAGAAGGGGTTAATTAAGCTAAACTGGCAAAGTTCTGAAGCAGCTTTTCTATAAATAAATAATACCCTATAATATAAGTAATAACCCATTGATATATATTAAATAGTAGATCAAGGACAGGAGGAATTTTTCAGTCTTTCCTTGCGCTGACTATAATATCTTCCCTCAAGCCCTCAGTTTTCTGCTGGAATGAAGCAGGAACTGAGGGCTCCCAGCTGCAGCCCTGGGAGCGGGAGAGCAGTGCAAACCCCATGGGGATGGCTGGACCAAGAACTGAGGGCAGCTGGTGGTGGTGGCTTGGGGGTCAGGAATGCGAGCTGCAGGTCCCACTGGGAATTAAGCGGGTAAAGTGCAGGTGGGGCAGTCACATAAAATGCCTTGCAGCTATTGAATGCAGATGCACAAGTTCACAAAGGGCCTTGAGATCCCTCGGGAGCTGTGTGCTTGGAGTGCAGAATATACATTACAAACACAGTCTGGATCAAACACATATACTTGCCTTTATAGAAGATATGCATTCGTGCTCCAAATCCAGCCAGGGCAAAGAGGGAACATAAAGTTCTGCCTGTGCACACACACCAGGCCAGCCAGCATCACTGGGATGAGGCTAAACCTAGCACACGTGAGTGAAAGCCAGTAAGTGTGCATGTGCCACTCTGCTGGCTGGCAGCACAGCTGGCTGTCACTAGGACACCCTACAGGAGCCTTTAACCAGCACTGCCCTTAGCTGGGAGCATGACCACCATGAGACCTCCACCAGTCTGCATGTTTGGACACAGCAGTCCCACTTTRGTGCCAGGACATAGTAACCCAGGAGAAAAACCCTTGGTGAAACTTTGCAGTTGATTATCTTGACCCTGACAATATTCAACAAGAGGAGGAAGAAACATATAATGGAAAATTCTGTGCATATTTGATTTTTTTAGTACACAACTAGTTCTTTGGCTTGAATAATGCCACAGGGTGGTTACTACTTGCATCAGAAACACTGCAAAATAAATGCTACAATCCCATGCCTTTTTTGGGTGCGGGGAACTCAGAAATGCAATTTAAACTTACTAACAACTCAGTGGCTCTACATAGAGAGAAGAATATTTTACTTGCTAAATAGTCCTTTCACAGGATAAACCAAATACAGTAATAAACTTCAGCACTTCAGAAGAGGAGTTGAAACTGTAGCTCTGCAAAAACTCTGATTTAGCATAAAGGAGTGGACTGGATCTTTTCTTTTGCATATGTCACATAAGGGAACATTTCTTTCAAGTGCCAAATGATGTGGTAATGACAGGGGTAGCTCACGCTATAATGCACTTACTTGACTTTACTGTAAATGTCACATGCTCATAGGTGTCCCACTGTACTATAATTTGCTCTATAATGTAGCAGTACCTTAACAAAATAACACCCTCAGATTTTATTTTTAAAGTTAAAAAGACCTGGCAATTCACRTACAAATTGCACTGAAATTTTCTGCATTTTATGTGATTAACTATACATGTGTTTTAGCAGCTCACTGCCTGCAAATGAGGGAATTACCTTGGGAAGGGAATAACAATAACTTTGGTCTGAGAGCTGCCCACTGGCAATTGAGCATTGTCTGCTGGCCAAGGCCCAAATTCTCAGTTTGTTAAGATTTCAAAAGGGTGATGATAAAAAGATCAAAATCAGATTAGCGGCATCAGATTCTAAGTTCCACTCCTGAAAAAGAAACCTAGAGAACCACAGAATATTCTGAATTGGAAGGGACCCACAAGGATCATCAAGTCCAGCTCTCAATGAATGGCCTGTGCAGGGATTGAACCCCGACCTTGGTGCTTTTAGCACCATGCTCCAACCAACTGAGGGTCTTCTCAGTATTGTCTATGACACTGCATACAACATCCTTGGAAAAAGGAAGGGCTGGGGCTAACCAGCTTGGAATTACTTCTGACCTGGTCCTTGCTGTCTCAGATCCATGMGTCCTGACAGTTCAGTAAGCAGAGTCAGAAGAGAAGTTGGCAAAATAATTGAATGTTTACTTTTTCCCTCAGTGCAGTGTCACTGCATACATTACCGTATGGCACAGTTCACAGCAGCTATTTCCCAATGTACTATTCCTTCTGAGCATCAGAAGGATGGAACATTTGAATGACACCTTGTAAGCAAACACACCAACTAAAAAACCCTTTGGGGTTTATCATCTACTGCCTAATCTAAATTTATCACAATATTTCCAGGATGCTTCAAAGCAGAGGAAAGGAAGGAAAAGATAAGGGGTTTTGCAATGATTAATAAAGGAATGCTCTTATCTGATTCTCCTGTTCATGAAATATACAAAAGTATAATAAGCACTAAATAACTGTAACTTCCGGGCAGCCCTAAAAGTGAAGACTTCTTTTTCAATCAGTATTGTACCAAATGATCAGTGCTGCTGGATTAAAGCAGGCATGTAATGTTTTGRGGTCTCATGCAGGTGAGTCCCCAAAGCACTGACGAGAAGATAAACAGGATAACAGATAAACAGGCTCTATTGCCATAGTTTTTTTTTCTTCCCCGTTGTTATTGTTGATTGCAAGGGAAAAAAAAGTTTCCAGATGAAAATATGCATGAGTGTAATGGAAATGACATGCAGGCAACAGCTTCCCTCCCCCATTTGGCTGTCAAATTGAGCTCAGTCTAGAGCAGCGCAGCAAACTGCATGGGGGGGGAGGAGTTGGGGGGGGTGAGGGGAAGGGCTCAAGTGGGCAGGGGAAGCAGTGAAAGCCTAAATAAACTTTGACTATTAGATAACTGGGCTATTATTGCTCAGTAACACTTCCTGAATGGCCTAGAAAAAACACAGAGACAGTTCTTGTTCCTGCCTGAAGGAAACAAAACACAAGGATGAGTGCTCAGTATGTCAACTGAAAACTCTGGTTGTTTCCTTCCTTCCTTCTTTCTCTCTCTTTTCACTAGTTTTAATTTGGGTTTGTTTTTTTTTTCTTTCTTTCTCTTCTTAAAAACCATGTTGTATACTCAGCCAAAGCCAGGAAGACCCTCTTTCCATGCAAGAAAACCTCTTTAAGATTCTTTTGCAGGATGTAAGCCCCACACATTTCCCACAGGCGCTGGGCATAGGCTGCAGCCGCTGGGGCTGCAAGTCAAGGCATCCCACGGCCCTGYCAGCAGTACCCTAGCAGCTGCAGCTCCCCAACAGCACCTCTGCACAGAGACAGTTCACTCTTTCACAACCTGGAAAAGTTTTTTTCTCACTTAAGTCACCTCAATCAAGGATATTCCCTGTTGTTAACTTTCTTGCTTCCATATATGATACTGTTGGTGTGCTAAAGCTGTTAGACTCATTAGGGAAGCATCCGAATCAGTCAYGTATAATTACAATTCCTCAGACTCAAACCAGATGCTTCAGACTGTCACAAAAACAGTAACTTGTGCTGTTTATATTCACTGTTCTCTTTGAAGGTGAAAGCAGTGGGAAGTAGATTGCTCAACACCACATTTGGAAGATGGTGTGTCTTAGACCTGGAGTTACAGCCGATCTTCCTCTCCCAAACTGTTACAAACTTCTCCATTCCTCTCCACCTCCTCTTGGTCTATCAAGCACTCCCCCCATCTGCTGCGAGCTCCTGTTCCACCTGCACAAATGTTGCTATCAAATGTGGCAGCTAAGACCATCTCAGTGCACTGCCTCCCAGGCAATGATACACACCTCCCCTWACATGCTCTCTGACTTCCGTACCAAAGGGAACTTTCTATCCAGCATGCTTTGCTAATGCTCTCAAACAACACCTGAATTTTCCACTTATTTACACATTCTGTGTTGTGTTCCTGCTCTTGTCTAAACCACGCCACATATACAGTAGTTCTCACTTTTTTCTCAGCTCCCTACTGCTCTGTACTTTTTTTATAGGCATTTCCCATTTCTTCCCCACTAATCCACTTTAAAGCCTTTTTTTTTGGAACACTTAATATAAAATCCCCATGGGCAACCAGCTCTGTGGYGGAGGAAGGGTGGATCTATGCAGGACTCTCCACACCCTCACATCTGCTCCTGTTTTGAGCAGCACCAGGTTGGCACCGGGACGACTGGCATCAACTGCTGAGCAGGAACGTCAAACTGAAGAGCACTGGTCTGCAATTGGACATGATGGGACAGCCTGTACGGACAGAAACCTCCAACCTCGGTGCACACAGAAACTATGTCACTGACACAGACACACACAATACACAAAAAAAAGGTCCAAACAAAAACAAAAGGCCAAAGCCTTAAATGCCCCAGTTGCCCAGTTGTAGTCCTGTGGCCTTAATATGTTGCTTCTCACCTGAGCAGGGAATATATTTAAAAAACAGAACCACAGACAAGGCGAAAGAAGCTCCATACCCAGGAGACCACATGAAGGGATTGGGAAGGACAGAGAGAGGTAAGGAGGGGAAGGACAGGTTTCTGAAGTGTAAAATTGAGCTTGTGGCAAACAAGAGAGAAAACATGCTTGAACKGACTTCTGGTGAAAATAATTGTGGTATAATTTTTCCTAACTCTTTTATGATATTCTCTCAAACTGTTCCTCCTAATAACTGCCCCCTTGAAAATTGAAATGCTGAGAGAAGGGGGAAAAAAGTAAAATTGAATGAAAGCAAATTCTGCACTTGTATTTTAGTAAGCCGCCAACATAAAACATTCACCAGCTGTGAGCTCATCCAAAATCTTAAGGGGTAGAAAACTCATTTTGCAGAACTGGAAAAAGTGATGTTTTAAGTTACTTAAAGAAAAGTCTAAGCTTTTTTCCTCCAGTTTCAGCATCCTAGGAACATCGAGGAGTCAATTCAGGAGCCCTTGTAATCAGAAACAATTTTTTTCTGGTTAGTGGCTGTTCAATTTTTTTCTTCCCAGAAAGACTGTCATTAAACAAACAACAGGGATCACGTATGAAAAGAGAGACATCTTTGAAGCCTGGACAAAGAGAAAGACATTCCAAAAACTCCTAAAATGAGCAACTGAACAAGAGACAAGGACTGCATCGGATATGACTCAAGGTCTGACACACTCCTCCAGGCCCTAATGACTGATCTCGACGGGGTGTTCCACTGGGGAAAATAAACTTCTCCAGAGAAAACAAAGCCGTTACACGCAAAATAGGTGAGCAAAGAAAGGAAGCCCTGACTTGATGTTGAGAAGCCCTGTCACTGCATCCCGTAGGTTTGCATCAAGCCTCAATGTGGGCTGTGGTTTGGAAAGACCTTGCAGATATCAGCGGTGAAACAGTTGGCTTATACGTCACAGACAAGGGGTAAAATAGAGGAGCCAGAAGTACTTTCGTGAGCTGCAGGACACCAATTAGCATCTAGTGTTCGGCTAGCAGGTTTTGTAGTGTTAAACTGTTACAACAGTTGTTACATGGCTCCTCTTGCTCTACCTCAGTGGTACAGGCAGTACCAGACCCTGCAAACACATCCATGGGGTTCAAGCAGGATGCGAGACCCATCCCTGTGAGGGTGGATAGCCTCAAGCCAGTACAGAACGTTGGCTTTGGTCTTTGTCCTATGATGAGGTTTCCCCTTTAAGAGCTGGCAGGTAAAGTCTTCTGAAAAACAAGATTGTTCTACCAACTCCTGTGAGTGTCTGACGCTGGCAAAGCCTCACCTAGGGGACTCCAGCAGCATACTGGAAAGCAATAACCTGTGCTGCTGTTGAACCCTGTGGGGGTACTCAGAGCTCATCAGGGCTGCTCTGAATAAGAGACTCCCCAAAAAATGATGGGTCCAGACCAGTAAACACACGAGAAATGAGTCGTCACTATCTTGGCTGAGAAGTTGCAATTAAATATCAAATCCATGTAAGTGCTAACTTTTGCCTGTGCTATTACAACGTTCATGTCTTTGAAGAAGGACCTGTTGGAAATTATCCATAAGGATGAAATCACTTGCCATGGCTGAGTGCAGTGCAAGGGCTGCTGTCTGTTATCATATGGTAAATGATTATCAGAAAGGGTTACCTTGATGGTGCAGTCCATTTATTCAAGCCTGGGAGGAACATTCCCACCATGACTGCAGCAGAGGTTTTGAATTGAGAGTATCACCACAAAGAGAAGGCATATGCAAATTCGGAAAAATCATATCAAAAAGAGACATTCTTTGCAGCAAAACTCGTGTGTTCTTGATGCAAGCATTTCAATGCAAGATAAATAAAAGAAAACAGAGACTTCCCACGTTCTTTTTTTACTACACCTCTCCAAGAAAGGGACATTCACTCTAGTCTTAAGGGAGCAGCTCACTGGTAAGGTGGGAAGGTTTTGTGCAGCTTTGCATTCCTATGAATGAAATTTATTTTAAGTGCACAAAGAGGAGTACTCTTGACAATACACTGTTAAAGTTAACTAACTTTGAAAGGGAGTAAAGTACAAAACCAGCTTTTAACTGGCTAACAATAAAATTTTTCTGGTTGAATGCATTTACCTCTATTCTCATTTAAATGAAAAGAATGTATTCCATTGAGTCATATTAGTCTGGGTAACTAAGGAACTTGACCAAAAATGAATGAATGAAAGAAAAAACTTAAGTTTTACTCTAGCTTCTTGTATAAAGCTATCTGATCAGCACATCTCCTTTTCTTGTCCTCGGCCACCTTAAGCAGTGGCAAGGTATCTGATTTCACAGGATCGCTGTTGCTTTACCTGGATAATTCTACCAAATGAAGCTGAATCCCAGTCCCAGGTTTTCACCAAGTGATACTATTAGCAGAATGATGAAAAGGGAAATCGAAGAAACAGGACAGAAATGTGAAATGAGTTTCTGAATATGAAACCAGAAGGGGAAGGTCTGCAGAAGGTCACCATAGTCCTTTTGTTCACTCTGTACTGGGGCTTCCTGTGAGCACAGAGTAATGCCTATAAATTGTTGGGAGCACAAGTCCGAAATATTTCTGCTTCTTAGCATCAAGCTGAGATAGCTGCTAAGAAAAGCTTTAACAATTGTGCCTTGCACATCTACTTCTAGGAAACAACATTTAAAAAAATCCAAACAAACAAAACCTCAACAAAGCAACAAGAAAAGCAGACACAGTCAGTTATTGACAAATAAAGTACRCTAATATACCCGAAAGTTTCAATGAGAGACGTAAGTGCCCGGAATCCCTTGGGAAACATTTCATACCTTGTAAAGCTGAATAAACCACATTTTCCAGATTATTGAGGGTGAATGATAAGGATGCCTGATGAAATAGCAAGGTGGGAACAATTTGCAAGACTGCCTTTCTTTTGATGTCTGCCCATGTCAAAAAACCCTCATAGTTTCCATTACTGTCGGTACCATGGGAAACCTCAGCCTGTCTCTTCTCCACAACAAGAAGGCAGCTCTGGGGCACAGGGGGCTCCCAACACCCACAAATATCTTGGGGAGTTTTCATGGTACTAGTCTCCTCTGCTCTTTCCAGAGGAGAAGACTTCTTTCAGAAACCACATTGATCATAGGAGTTTTTCAGCTACGACAACATAAGACCAAGAGCCTTGGCAAAGAAACAGTTTATACATCTACCAACTGCTTGTTCATTCTGATGGCAGTGTGGCACTTCGAATGCCTGCTGTCTCAAAGGCCTGATCTGTTCTCCATCAGACATCAGTTCTTATGGTCTTCCACTGTTTTATCACCACTAGCCCATGAGGACTCTGCTCTTGCTAGGTTAAGACTATGGGGTTTATTTATTTCCCCATTGAAAATGCTCTCCCACTGAAGCCACTTGGTGTCAACCAGAATGTTAAACAAGACACTTGAAGTCTAAAACATGGAAAAGCCATAGCCSCATCCAGCATTTTCAATTCTGCAATGGAAGTATGTTGTACAATATAAAAAGCAGGATTCTATTTTTTATCTAGCCTGCCAGAGCATGGTTACCTCCAGCCATTTGAAGACCCTTCTACTCTCTGCTTCTGTCTCCAAGCCTGTTCCTATCTCTAGCCCAACTCAAAGCATTGCTTTTTTTTCATGCCCAACACTTTAATCTCATCAAACACCACTTTCATCCTGTGCCAATGTTCTTACTGCTCTCACTGTTCTCACAGCTAAGAAACACCTCTTTCTAAGCAACCTCAGGAGAAAAGTAGCTAAAATGCTGCAATTAATGATCTAAATGAGGAAACATTACCTTTGTGCACCAGACTGGGCCCCATCACAAACCTCTTGCACGCTGTTGGGTAAGTAAGTYGCTCTCCCTCTACCTTTGCAGAGCCAGGCACAGAAGAGTTGAATCAAAATTGGATTTGCTAATATTTGCAAAACACTCATTGATCATAGCTGGGAAGTGTTATTACTACTTTATTACAGAGATGACCAGCTTTGCTGCAGAGACATAGCTCTTCTCCTCCACAGCTGAATGTTTGTGAAATAACAGGCTGACCTAAAAACCTCATCAACCTCCTGTGAGACCAGCTTTAGCACAAGGAGGGGACTGTGGGACAGAAATCTCATTTCATCTTGTTAAACAGGCTCAGCTACAGAAAGTTAACAAATTGCTAGAGAACCATGCAAACCCCTGTCAGCGCAGTGGCAGTGCATGACTGCAACAGAGCACACAGACTGCGAGCCATGTGAAAGACTGGTGAGATCACGAAGCAAAAAAACAAACTACACACTAGTAAATTAAAAAGAGCTTGTGTGGGCAAGTCTGCCTCATTCCCTCTGGTTTTTGTAGTAGGAAAGGTGCCATTATGAAGTGGCTGGAGCAAGATAAACACCTTTCAAGTGTGTTCTAACAATTAGTGGTATTATGAAAAAAAACCCCTTGGCATTTGTTTAAAAAGAAAAGTTGTCTTATTTAACTACAACTCCAGAGTTTAAAGTATTAATAGCTGCCTATGCCACTCGTTCCTACATGCTTACATGCTTTTCAAATTACATTTAGTAAAGCTCAGTCCATCTGTTTTCCCACACTCCATCAACACATGCAACAAAGTGAGCAGAGGCTACCTACAGTAGGGTTGTGTTTTGTTCAGAACTTTCTGCTTGCATACCAGAAATTCAATGCTAATTCAACATGCTTTGGGTGCTTTCAAGCTACAAAAGGAGGGGGCTCAGGAAGGGGAGGGGAGAAAGGTTTTCACTCATCACCGTACACGCACTTCCAGATGAAAAAGTGCCTGGGAAGGATCTGTGCATCATGGAAGGCTGGTTGCATGCCAAGTGCCTCTCGACTCCAGGACAAGCCTGTTGCAACACGACAATATTATGCACCAAAAACTGGACAAGCAGCTGCTAATTCGCTGTACTAACTTCAAAACCCATAAATTTTCTTTTCAAACCCATCCAACAGGACAAAGAGAAGTCTGTTTGAGATTCATCACAAGTTCCAGGCTGGTGGCTAATTTGTATGAAAATAGGTATGGTGGTTCCTGTAAATAGCTCTCCTCAGAAACTCTGTAGGTAAGCGGCCTGGGGAACATTTGAAAAGACATCACCCCTAATATCAGCCTGCATCAAGTCTAGAAAGAGAAAAATGCTTGGATGTGTAGTGCCAGAAAGGATGGTGAGGTAAGGGGTGTTCATAAGGAGATGCAAGGAATCACAGAGGGGAAGGAGCAGATGCAGAAAATGAGGACGTGGTAAAGCTGTTTGTGGCTTTTCAGGTGAATTCTTCACCAGCCATACATCCTGGTCCTCTGCTGCTGTTCCCCCATCCCTGCCTGTCCCTGCCACGCCGTCTGTCTGTCTGCCACCCCCTCCGTTGCGCCAGCACAACTGTTTCAGCAGCCGCATTCTGTGAACCGGATTAACAGGTCTGGCTCCAAAAGAAGAAAAAAAAAACCAACCCAACCTAAACCATTTTAATTGCCAGGCTATTTTTAAATTCTTCAATGTTGCACAACATGGCAGGTACAAGTGAGGGGGTGGCACTTATCAGCACAAGGTAAGGGCAAGTGGAGAATGAGGATGCTCTTAGTGGGTAACACCAGGAAAGATTTTGTCAAATGAAATGTACAGCCTAATTTTCTCCTCCATTATAGCTCCCAATGGCTGCTTTGCCTGTAATTTCTTTCAAGATGGTCTGATTCTGGAGTAATATCAGCCTGTGTGCTAGCACAGACATTTAAAATTACTTCTAATGTCTTCAAACTTCTACATTTTGACTTTTAAAAATATTTAAATAAAACTACCTACCCTTTGAAGAAAGTCAACCAGATACAAAATTTTAAGGATTTGTTTTTTTAAGAATACTTTCGTAGGGATATATATCATAGTGCACAACCTACATCAAATGCTAGTTCAGCAGTGCATGGCCATCACTTGTGTTATGCAATTGTCTGAAAGTACCTGGGGAAAGACACTATGTTGGGCAAACCATAGTCAGAATAAAGGCATATGCAAATGAACTGGCACTACCATCCCTGGAAGCGGTTTTAGGTGGAGAAATGAAGTAGCTATCACTTAAATCCTTCGTATAAGAAGCTTTGGAGGCTTTTTGGAAGCAGAAACAATTTTCAAAATCCACAAAAGAAAAAATTCAGAGTTAACTCACTATGGGTTTTTTGCTAATGTAATTTTTCATGTTTGCTACACATCATGATAGATGAACTGCTGAGCATTTACTGTTAGAGATCGGAATGGATATTTAAAATACCCCCTCTATTACAGATGAGTTTCTGGCGATGCAGGTGGGATGCTACATATATTTACAATTAAACACGCTGGCAGCAGCCACCTGCATGGGCTCTGGATGCCATTTGAGTATCAACCAACAACCCTGAAATGGTGCTCATAACAAAAAATTTCCTCCCATAATACAAAGGTCAAAATCTGTCCTCCTGTGAAGCCTAGATTGTAAGTATTTTTCCCATTTAAAGCTTTCGTGCTGTAACAGACTGAATGCTAGTTTGTGCTTCAGGACTAAAGGTTATTGTTTTAAAATATGGGTCCCTACTTGATTCATATCTCCCCAACCATATATTCAATGTGACTATAAAGCCTTCCGTAGTTTATGCCAATGTAAAACATGGAATAAGAAAAAGCAGTTCCCACTCAGCTTTTACTCTTCCTGGGAAAGTCCTCATGGAAGCATTTATTCTTTGGCTAAAGATTTCGATACTTGCTTCAAAGAATGATATTCCAGTCCTACTCAACTGTAAAATGTGGTGAGCTTAAAATTTAAGCCCAGACTTAAGCTGCTTAGCCTGACTGCTATATTTGAAGTACTACTGGTTTCCAAAACCTATGTCATGTTGACTGAAGTATGGAGCCACACTGTTTGACCCATGAGTTTTGTTTTCCTCAGCCTCCCTCATCCGGAGCATTTCCTGTGGCATCAGGGGTATGCACAGCTCCGTAAACTTTGACGCCCCCTGCTCCAAAAAAATCTGTGCACCTTGTGGGATTTCCCAACCACGCAGCATGGCTGAACTTAAGGGCCAGCAAATCTCTGCTTCCACTGTGTTTATGCTTAGAGGCATGGAAACTCCGAGTCATTTAAAAGAGTTTATTTGGTGTCACTGTGATTTTTTTTCCTCCACCCATTGTAAATTTATATACATACAAAGGGGAAGGAGGGAGCTCTGCAAATACAGGAGACAGTTACGAGTTCTTCCTTCAGCTGTTCTGTTGCTGCTTGCAGTCAACTTGTAGGGATGAGGTAAAATGAAAACGTCACACTRTGACTCACAGTTACACAGAGATTTTCTCCAAACAGCCTAGAAGTGAATAATGATAGGAAGTCTCCATAAATGTAAATGGCAATAAAAGATTGGGAGCAGAATTATTTTGTGGTGCAAAATGAGACAGCTCATTGAAAATCCAGAAAGATGGGCTATTGATCCAGCTCTCAGAGCTGGAGTAACTAAAACACCTCTCTTTTGCATGCTTAGTTCACTTTTGCTTATGAATAGCGCAGAATTTAACAGCAACCTGGACTTTCCAGCCTGCTTTTGACATCTATGTAGCAGGCACCGGATGCTTGCAGAGGCTCACAGCACCTTCAGCTCCAAGCAACCCTTGGTTCTGCTAACATGATAGCAGAGAATTGCTAGACTTTCATTCTTTGCTTTCATAATGTCAGCCAGGTTGTAATTTGCTGGGAACAGGATGAGGCTATCAAAGCAGCACTGGGGAATTTTGTTCACTGCTATTTTTCTTCCTAAGCCCAGTGTTTGCTTGAAAACGTACCACTTTATCTAGGAGAGATTTTCATTCACAAGCAATTTGTCAAGCAACTTCAAACTTCTGGGACTGTATTGACTCCAGAACTGCAATTGCAGTTGTCAGCAACATGGGCTCCTGCAATCTGTTAAACACATTCCTCGAAGGTGGTTAGTATCCTCCCTTCTCTTTCCTGTGGGAAAGACAGCCGTGATGGGCTCTCACTCACCATCCTTTGAAAGGCTTCTCTGGGATAGTTTATTATACTAAACCCTGCTGGTCTTTGCCCTTCCTCCCTGTGAGCCTGCCTCGCAGAGGAGCCAGCCGGGCTGGCTGATGCCTGGCTGTAGGCTGCTGACTGATGGCTACCAAGTAATGGATCAAGCCATCCATAAGGGCTGGAAACCCAGTGCTTGCCACCTCTGGCACCCCCAGGACAGGGACAGCTAAGGGCAGTCAGGGCACCATCGGCAGAAGACAACCTCAGCTGAATTTGGACAAGAGTAAAAATCATTCCCTCAGTGTATCTAAACTCAGCGTAAGAAGATTTTTTTGTTGTTAGCCTTTTTTTTTTCCTTTTTAATGCATCTAACAGGACTAGAACAAATCAGCAGCAAAATGCTTGATCTCTCACACATGGCCAAAGAGCCAGAAGGCTGATGGTTCAGTTGCTGTTCCTTGCTGCTGCCTTGCTTAATTTCGGCTGTGGCAATGCCTCTCCTTAAGAAAAGGCCCTGAGTCACACACAGCATAGAACAGACTAATTCTTAGGTCCCTTCTTCTTCCATGCATCCTTCCTTTGCAAATTAAACCCTTTTTCAGATACAAGAGCAAGGTGAAATGAAGTGTGAGAAATCACTTGGGGTCCTCGGCCAGCCCTCCAGCTCACAGAGCCTGGCAGAGGGCCACTGAAAAGCAACGGTGCTGTGCTGATTTGCACCAGCTAAGGCTCTGCCAATAACCCTTTTAAGGATTTGGAAAGAGTCCCTGTGAACTAACAGGCTGAAAGATTTTAATCCAAGTGAAGGGGAAGGGCGATTCTGCCTGACCTTCGCCTCCTCTGAAGGAGGTGGAAGGAAGGCGGGAACAGCCAAGCAGAAATTATCTGAAATAAAAGCAGGTGTCGGCATACACAAGGTACTGCCTGGAAAACAGAAAGCTGCTGCAGCCTAAACCAACATTCCTTCATACCAGAGAGATGAATAATATCAAATACTACATGCAAGAAAAACACACACCATTCTCATCKATTCTCTGTTTCCTTCTCCCTTGCACTTCTCAACTATGACCAAGATCAAAGACAAGGCAATTCCGGTGTGCAGCAGAGGCATTTGTTTGATTTGTTTTAAATAAAAATGCAACAAACTTGCCAAAAATAACACTCAAAGTATGTGCACCAGAACAATCCCACCAAGGGTGCAATGTGGACAAGTGGCACGGGGGCTAAACTCACGACAGGCAAAGCCTAAGAGGGATTACTTAGCTTTGTTGTAAGAAACTCCTCTCTAAGCACTTTCTCTTTCAACACTGCTGAAATTGTTGCTAGCAACGAAGCAAAGCAAAAACAGAAGAAAATTAGGATCTAACATGCTTTCAGCAAGAGCAGGCATTAGCTGGCAGGCTGCATGGCCAGGCAGACCTGCAGGGTTTCTGCCAAGCTCTGCCAGAAACACAATATATGTAGTCAGCCCTTCTGAAAAGTCTGCAGTTTGCCTTTAATTAATTTTACTGTCATATCATCTAGCCATACTCAATGCTCTTTACAGGAACCGCTATGGATATCACAGTTATCATGAAATTATCAAGGGCAAACGGCATGTTTTCAGAGCAGCCACTTGAACTGCAGCTCTTTTTACCAAACTAACTCAGGCAAGCTTCCTCCACAGGCATCATACATTTAGTATCAAAGGCTGCTGGCTGTGTTTCTAAAAAGGTGTATCAATGCATAAATGGTCCTCTATCTCCTTAGAAAGCAGAAGACATTGGAGAAATGCTAAGTGCTGTTGAAGGGTACTCAAAATCGAGAGAGCAGGACATAATACATGCTTTCATGGAAACACCAGTGTACAGACAAGACTGACATATATATGCCTGCTATTATATAAATTACATTGTATTAGTCATCATGTTCCCCATGATATTAAAATCCCCTTCTCTAATGAACTGCAACCATAAGCTACTCCAGTTCTTTAAGTAGGTCATAGGATACTGGGACATGAAAATCCTTCCATCCATAGGCAGCAGCTACAGGAAGAAGTGCAAAATAAAAAATATCTACATTTCATCTGATTGACCTTGTTTTGCTGGTGTGTTCAGCCTGATATTCTATGCATGTGGAGAGAAAGAGGCAGCACAGCCTATATGTCTGCGTTTGTATATACCAGGAGCATAGGGGGAGCAAGAAGCAGAGAAAAAGCAGTCACACTGAGCTCCTAGGGGAGCAGAAACACTTGATTACCACTAGAAAACCTTCCCCAATTTCCACCCTGTACTCTACCACCTCACTGTCACATTCTGCAAGCGATATGGGTCTTTCAGTTCTTGCTTGTTTTGGGGGTAGTTACATGGGATTTAATATCCTGAGAGTCACCCATGACATGACTGGATTTCCCACTTTGGTTGTAGTTCTGTAATAGCAGGTAACAAAACTGCACTGGGCTATCCTCTAGCCTTTCTTGAAAGTCTCCCCAGCCCCTGCCCCCAGTCTTATTATTCTTACTTTAAACACAAATTAAATACTCTGACCAAAAGACCAGAGACCTGATTTCCAGCACAGTCCTATGTACGAACAGTTCTACAGGCACATGATGGAGGTGGGAAACTATAGTAGGTGACTATGAATGAGGGGGCAGAGCAAGTATATTCCCTAAGACAGCTTTGTGGATGAGGAAAACAGTCTTGGAAACAGTTTCCTAAATACATGTATACAATCAATTATATTGATATTTCATTCCCTGCCTGTACCTTCTACTCCACTGCCTGTATCAACTTCTCATACACTGTACTTACAAACATTTTAAATAAAGTAATGGAGGTTATTTAACTAAGGCTCTGTTCCACATAAAACGTTCTCCCCTGGGTGCTTCTGATTCATTTTGGTTAAATCTTAATAGAGTAATACACATTGATAGGCCTTTCTACATTTCTCACTGGAGAGTCCCCTCTCCTCCTACCAGCTTAGGCTACAGAAACCCCTCAATTTAAAAAAAAAAAACAGTTGAGATTAATTTAAAGAACTCTTCCTCCTCTTTAACTTTTGCAATTCATTAGGCCTCCATAATTAAACCAATGGGAAATCTTCCAGTTCCCCAGTGGGTTTTTGTTAGTCAGAAAAAAAAAAAGAAAGTTTTCCTGCATGTGCCTTTCAGCTTGCACTGAGAATCCCGGGCTTTTCATGTGAGCAGCTGCAGCAGGGTTACCCAGGGTCGGCTTGGGTAGGAAGCAAAGGTTTCCTCCAGTCAGATAGGGGGAACATAGCCATGGTTGGCAAAAGGGAAAAGAGAAAACAACTTCCATTCAATTCAAAGTGCTTTTAAAAAGAAAAGCAACAAGAAACATTTCAGGAAGGGACTTTGCTAATGGTGATGATGAAGAGAGGGAAAACCAGAAAAATCTAGATGAAGTGCTAAACATTCAGCAAAAATAGTTAACAGAATCCAAACAAACCACTGACACAAGCTTTTTGTTTTATATCTATGCGCACAGCCAGGGCACTTTAACATTGCAAACCCGCTTAATATCTTTCTTCCAATCCTCAGTTTCAGCTGAAGCAGCTTGGACTCACATGGTCCCTCCATCCTTCACTAAGCAACCCATATCCCTAAGAGCTTAGCATCCCGGGCTTCCCAGGTACATGGTTACGCACAACAACATGAGCCAGGACACGTGGCCTTCTCATTTTAATTGTACTGCATTTGCTTTGAAGCAGGGCAGGAGGAACATCCCCCTGTCCCTCAAAAAAAAGGGGACAAGAGGCAAAACCTGTCTTAAGAGCCTCTCCATTGCACTACCTACCAGCAGCCACTTCACATGAGCTCCAGCAAATCCCAAGGCAGAATGGGAAGATGCCCAGGTCAGAAAGACAGTATGCTCTGCAGGCTTTGCTGCATCCAAGGCTCCACCTCTCTGAGTACTTAAAAGCCAATGATAAACAAAACCACCCTCATCCTCTAAAATCCTCCTAAAACCCTAAAAATGCACTATGACTGGCAAGGTTCTTGAAGTTTCAATTTCCATCCTGTTTATGAGAAAAGACTATTCTTACTCGTAAATGAAAACCAAAGCTGATCTGTTTTCACATTACTAACCCCAAGAGCAGATCTTTCTATTCTTCAAAGCCTGCTTCCCACTTGTATGCGCATGCTTATTCTCTTTGTTCAACATGTGCCATTCATTAAAATTGCTGGGAGACAAGTCTGCATGGACACCTGATGACAATACCTGCAGAATTATTTTCAATACTGGCAGTATTCACACCTCCTCCCCATTGCACGAGGGTGGAGGGGGGAGAAGGGTAAAACAGACTTCAAAATATTTGCTTAAAACTTAAAAAGAACATATGAGCAAGCTGTGTTTTTTTAAAAGAGGAAGAAAAATACCCTTGCAGCACCTGACAGATTACAATAGCTGCAGAAACTGAAATTCAGTTTATCTCCAGAAAAACTGCAAGGAAGGGATGTAGCAGAAGGTACACCAGCTAGCTGCCCCAGGCGTACCTGCCTTCAGTGACAAGGAACACTCCTCTGYCTCTGCACAGAGGCTGCAGTGAGCAGTGCCAGCTGCAGTGGCCCAAGAGCCAAAGGGGATGTGACACAGGGATGAACTGGTGGTCTAGACATTTAACAAGACAGGCAGAACTAAGTCATCATCCCCCCATATATCAGTTTTATTGCAACCAAATAACTTGATGCTGTTTTACATATTCTCACTTGTTTTCATTCCAAAGCATCAGCGTATATAAGTATATAACATACATAAATAGATGTTCAAATAATCTCCAAAACCAATATTGATAGGTCATAGATCTTGTTTACCATGTTTTTATCTGACTAGCTGAACATCTCACTAGGAAACCACATACCTATAGGAAAAAAAAACCCAAACAACTCTTATTACTTGGTTTGTGACAAGRTTAAGGACTTGAGATGCAGACATTAGTTTCTTGCTTCAGACTACACCAATCCTGTAACAGCAGATCCCTGTTCTGAAACTAAAAAGAGTACAACTCAATATGCTATTCATGAATAATCCAATGTGGATACAGAGTTATTCAGCTACAATGCAATTAAGAATGAAAAAGAGAGGGTAACAGTGGTAAACACCCAGGGATATTTTGAATTTAATTGGGATTAGCATGTAATACTCTTACAGCCTTTTGAAGAGAGGCTACACAGTGCCATACTGAGAACACAGGCATTTGAAAGCCCCAAGCACCTCATTTAATGATCTTTTCAGCTGGCTTAGTTGCTTTCAACAGTGGGTTCATTTGCAGGGAGTTTAACCCAGTACTACTGCTTGAAGCTGAACTCTGCTGGGGGGAGCAGACTGAAGTACATTTTGCAGTTTCAGGGCAGGGGAGCTGAAGCATGTGAGGGTATTTCTGAAAGTCCATGACTCAATCACTTCTCATACACTCAGCTCCTCACACACAGAGATACGACATGTAACACCAGGGAGTGCTTGCCTTGAGGAAAATAGCAGAAAAAAGACACTTTTAGAGGGTTGCCAACATGATGGGGGAGGTGTGTGCAATGCACCTACACAGATTCCACTTGGAGAGCAGGTGTTATCTATATCTTTTTGTGCATAGTTCTTCTAGGGGATATATAAAGACGGGGGAAATAATCAATTACTATTTTCAATTTATGTTTTGGGAAGATGAATAGGAAGAAATCAAGCAGCCCTTGATGATTTATCCTCTGCTCAAAGGAATATTCACCAATAATTACCAGTGTACAGGTACTGCCTAAGCTGTTCAAAAGGCAATGGTGCAAATATCTCCAGCCTGTTCACAAGAGTAGAGCACCCACTGGCATCTCACACAGTTGTACTGCTCCTGCCTTGAAGAATGGCTCAGGGAAGGGAAAGGGCTGGCTCAGAGTCCACTGTTATGGGCCCCAAAACATAACCAGCAGCTATCCCGTTCACAGAGGGCATCTTCAAGGCTCTCTCATAGGGCTAAGCAGAGGGGAAAAACTGATAACWGTGAATTTTACCTTGCAAATTTCCACAGCTTGCTCATTTTTTGGTGAATGAGTCTACAGGAGGATAGTATGGAAACTTGGGCACACAGGGGAATGAAAAGTAAGGGATGTCTTTGATATTTTTTTCCTTTCAACCTGCTTCAGATCTCTCCTTCAGATCGCAAGTGTCAGAATGGTTTTATAAAAGCCAAAGTTTGCAGTAGGGCTCTCACTGCAAAGGCACTACTGTCCTTAGGTAGTCTTTGATGATTTCCTTCCAAGCTGTTCCCACCGTGCTTCTCTCAGTTATCAAACCCAGTGGGAATCAATTGCACATGTTGCCTCAAGTATTTCTACAACTGCAGAGCTTTGTTTGTATGTGGTGGTAGTGGGGGAAATGGCTTTATTCTAAATATATCTCCTTCTTACATCTGGGTGAGGAAACAGGGATGAGGTTATCCTTTTAAGTGCTGGTAACCGGGTCTAGTACATTTGTTATTGCTGCACCTCTGAGAAAACCGAATTAGGGCCTGTTGTACTAAGTGTTGTTTTTCTCATGTAAGGACAATCTCTGCTCTGGTGAGCTTATACAAATCCACCTTCTGCCAACAACTTAGCAAAACATGGAGCACATATTCCGCTGACTTATGTCTGCAGCGGTCCCACTGAAATCAATGAGGTTGACCTACTTGTACATGGAGCAGAATTTGATTCCTGTGTTTATTTGTGAAGGGCTATGGAAGAGGCTGACCAAGTCTGCATGGAAAAAAGATAACCCAGAACATCAGAGGTAGCTTCTGCTTGGACTAAACTTCAGAGGGTTTGAGGACAGAACATGGGAACGGATGGATGAATCCTTATAAAAACAGCAACCGGACTTAGCAGCTTTGCTTTGTTAACCTGAAAAATGCTCAGAGAACTCCCATGCTGGGAGAATTCATGTGATCTCACTATTACTTACTTCCCGCTTTACCATTTTTCATTTATGCACCTCACTTGAATAAAAGGAAACCAGTTGCAGACAAATGACATACGCCAATACCACAGCAGTGGCAAATAGAAAGCAAAATGCAAAGAAAAACCCTGAAAAGATTTTTAGCTACACCATGCAACCAGCAAGGCAGCATAGCCTGAGACACAGCTTCATCAGCCAGGCATAGCATTCACAACCGGCCTGAGCACTGAAAGCAACACAGATCCAAACACGTGCCCTGTATTGGAACAGGAGAGCATCAGTATTGGCCAAGCAGCTTCTAGCTGCCATACATTTGACAGGGATAGGAGAAGTGAAGGGACATAGCTCAGGGTCAAATTAATTAAAGGTTTGGGCTGATAACTGGGATTAAGACACCAACACCACGGTTTATTTGTAAGCACCCAGGAATCTTGGGAGCAGCTGCACCAGTTTCTGAGTTGCTACCCCAGGTTCACGAAGGGTTTTGCATGACGGCCTGCAAATATCACTCCACAGGGATGGGAGGAGAAGACACCTAGATGAAGCCTCAGAAGTCTGGAAAATATTTCTGAAGTTTGCATCTCAGCTACAAAAAGGCGTTTTTGGAGGCTACAAGTTTTTAAAAGGCTGGAAAGTATAAGCACATAAGAATTGGAAAGACCCAGGACCTGGATTTGGAAATGGCTGGGAAGAAAGCATCTCTCCAGCATCCTGCAGAAAGCAAGCCAGCCTGCTGTCAGACCTGACGGAAGCTGTGGTTCTCACTCACTGACCAGCCAGTGTGGTGGGTTGAGAGACAGATAACATCATGTCTGCATCCTCATTTCAGAGGCAAAAATCTAGGCAGAAAAAAAGTATACTACCATTAAGTGAGCAAATACAGAAATTRTTGCAAAGTTCACTGGGAACGGAGGAGGAAAAGTCTGAGCACGGGCAAAGTAAAACATCTGAAAAATGAGCCTTCACACAGGGCTCTCCATCATTTCCAGGATGCTCTACACCAAGCTGGCATGCTGCAGTACGAAGCCAGTTTTGACTGGCACACAGTAGCTGCTGGCTTTCAGTGATTTCCAAACTCGGCAAAAGCTAGGAGCCAGGAACCACTACCTCTCACAGACACTGTACCAGCATGCTTAATTTGGGAAAGGAAAATACAGTCTGGCACATTAGCCCTGAACAGCTGCCAAGCCCTGCTCTCATCTATGTGGTGCTGGAGCAGGCCAAAAAAATAGGGGGGAAAAAAGTCCGACACCAGGTTGGATTCCCYCAGTAACAATCCCCCTTCCCAGCAGTTCCTCGGCTTCAGCGTGCTYACCTTCTTCTGAACACTACAGGGAATCAGAGCTTATATTCAGAGCTAATAGGAACACCAAACCACAAGCAATCTAGGAGAAATCGGGAGTCAGGTTACACAGCACAGAAGCGAGTCTACAGAGGTGCTTGCACACCCTATAATGTTGAAATAACCATTTCTGGAGACTGTGCTTGGGCTTGGTTCGCCATCCTTCTCGATACCACCACAAAGCATGACAAAAATCTTGCCTTCAAGGCTGCTTCACAACGCACACTCCTGTGCCTAATCCAACTATAATTAAATAAACCTAATTTCAAATGGGGAAATTTCAAACCTATTAAGAAGAAACCTGCARCTATTATATGGATTAAGAAACATTTTGGAATTATTCGTACATGTGTTATTAACACATGTTAGGCCTAATCAGAAGAAACCCCTGACCTGTTTGAATAGGCTACTACAATCACCTGGATCTTTTCAGAAGTCTCAAAGTAAACAGGTCTCCAGAAAGGAGTTTTATAAAAATAAATGTATGATAACAAATGTTGAAAGAGCTGTATTTATTTACATTTTAAACCCTAGGAAGCATTAATGTCTTATTTCAAAACATTCTCTACAAGCAGGAAGACTAAACCTAGCATTTTGGGTGGGCTTGTTTGGGTTTGTGAGGTATTTTTTAAAAAATCATTTTGTCATTTAATCACTTGTTTCCAGGATACTGGGCTTTGAAGAAAATGTCAAGTGTCATCAGTTGATGCTGCTGAAAATGGAATAAAATATGTACTTGTTTGCAAGTACATACAAGATCTTCTCTTTGGCTTTGAACAGTACTAACCAGCAAACAATGTTCACCCTCAAAAAACATGCTCCAGAAAACAGACTTTAGCACACATGCAAACGTCTTTGCTTGTTGTCTTTTGGTGCACATACTGGTATTAAAAGCTTGAAAGTTTTCTGCACTCACTGAAGGAAGCGCAAGAAGAAAGGACTCTCGTAACACATTGTAATGCAGGACAACAACATGGTGTGGAGAGCAGAGAGCAGAATTCAAAGCTATTCTATATATCCACAGTGTCATTAGCTGCTTCTAGCAACAACTACAATTCCTATGCCCCTTTCCTAGGAGAGTTCAAGGCCAGACAGGATGGGACTTTGTGCAAGTGGGAGGCATACCTGCTCATGGCAGGGCAGTTGGAACTAGATGATCTTTAAGATCCCTTCTAASCCCAAACATTCTACGGTTCTATGAAGGACACAAGTAATGATGGACCACATTTGCTTCCATCACCCTCCAGTGCTCCCACTCAGTCATACCAGGCCAGGAGYGGCTGATGGGTATCTCTGTCCACTACACTGATACTGGCTGCCCCAGTGAGTCAATCAGCTCCACGCCTCTCACTTTCCTCCCCAAATCTGAGTCACCCTGGAGTCTTCAACTGCAGGAATGAGCTCATCCTAGCTGCAATTTCAATAGGCAGTGGCGGAACCAGCAGCTGGGACCAGCTTAGAGGGTTTTCCCATGGAGATGAGCTCAGGTGTGCTGTCTCCTCAACCCATTAATTCCCCAAACCAAGAAGCAGCAGACATAGTAAGGTGTCCTCCCTGGTCAAGTATTAAATAAAGGGGATCAAATCACCCATTCTTTTGAAATGTTCCTACCATTTATACTACTCAAGCCACCATAAATCTCAGAGAAGGCAACCAAAGCTTACAAGAGTTCAAAAGATGCCATCTTAGATTAAAAAAAATAAAGGCCTATCTTGGTTAGATAAATTAATGAGGGAGGTCTTAAGGAAAAAAAAGCAAACCTTTTTCCAGTGAACCATGTAGGTAAGGGAAGTGCCTCATTTTTGAAACTGTATTGATTTCTGATGCTTTCTCGCCTTCTCTTAGGTTCAATCAGCTAAAAATTAACTGCTCAGAAATGCAGGATAACTATGAAAAGATGATGCCATTCATTCATGAGGAGCAAGCCTGCTTGGAAAGCAGCAGCAAACACTCTGCTGATCCACTGTCCAAAAGAACTTTAAGTGTGTGAAAGAATACAAAAACTTACATAAATAAGGCATTGTTCTTACAAAATCTTAATATTCAGGATTAATATTGCTAACTGTGTGACTTGAAGGAGTGGAGCAGCTGGTCTGTCACACAAGAATGACCCAGCCTCTTGGACACAGCATAGACTAAACAATGATAGYCCACTTTCAGAACCTGGCAGAAGTGTCCCAGCCTCACCCCATCCTTCTTTAACCACAGGCTCCCTCCTTGATCTCTCTATTTAACATCCACCACCTGCTTACTGCTCACTGCCTAAAAACTGCCTTAATCTCTGGAGTCGCAAGAATGCTGTTTCTCTCACAAACCAAAATCCTCAGTTTTCTCAGAGAAGGATGGAACCATCTTTTGCTCTTTCTCATCATTTGTTTGAACACACAATGCTTTCAAGAAGAAACAAAAGAAACTCACAAAACCAACTGAGCAAAGAAAGACAAATTCCACTTGAATTGACAATCCCTAAGCGGACAAATTTCCTCACTTATACTGGTAGCACTGCCCAGATGAAGGGGTGCAGAGGTAATATAATTGTAATGTCCTCATGGTGCCCACCTTGCTCCTCCTCGGCCTTCTGTTAGGACAGTGAGTCTGTAACTAATTACTTCAAAATATTTTAAAGCAGTAATACTGCTTCAGGTATTTTTCCCCTTGGAATTTAGCTAGGGTCAGGTATTGATAATACCTAAYGAAAAGCATCGAGAGGAGCTTATGATTAGCTATCATTTTCAAATATGTTTTGGTAAAGAACAGAGATGCACACAAACACAGCAAGGAAAATAAGCAGAAGAATATGTTAAAAGCACCTGGTTTTCAGAAGTATCATCAGAAGTTAAAGTAACAGGAGGAGGACATTCCCTTCTGTCCTCTAGCTTTCCCACATTGATCTCCAGCCCTTGCTGGATGGTTCTCTCTCACAAGAGAGAACTTGTGCTTCTGTTTATGATGTACTTCCATGCCAGCCCACTGGAGCTCGGATATTTTATAGGCAGCCATCTTCTATCAGAAACCAAAATGTCACGTAAAACATGGCAGACTACTGGGTCACTTCAAACCAAGTTAATCTGAACAGCGTGTGATGGGCCAGAGGAAGAAGAGCAGAGAGGGGAATCAGCTCCAACATTCACCCTGGGAAGCTGACTSTGAAATTAAACACGGCTCTTCCACTTGCTCTAGGAACTATGAGCCATGCTGGAATACAGCATACCTCATCCCTACTTTCCTTATAGGCGTTCCCATGGGTTGTCCTAGAACAGGATCTTCAGGGCTGTACTTCATTGTCTGCCTAAGCAACACCTTTTCTAAGGGGACCTGGATCATGGCTGGGACTGCTGGTAACCCACCCAGACATGAGCATAACAGGAGCTCACCTCTTGACTGTCTCACTTGCAGATAGWGGAGACCCAGTTTTACACAGGCAGAATTTCATGCATCCAATTCTTGTTTCAGCTGCACTAGTTCTCTCTCCCCAGTAACGCCATGGAGAGGCATGCTTTCTCATTTCAGTGCATGTACATTCTCTAGCTGCAGGGGACATTAGGCTTCCATAAAGACTGTTTTAAGAAGTCAGCTCATCTCTTTTTTTTTTTTTTTGTAATTCCTATACTCTACTATGAAATTGAACAAAACAAGACAATTTGTCATTAATCTGTCAATTCAGATAGACCCACTGAGCTAAGATAATGGCATATATTGAGTCATACAAGACTTAAGAATTATACTGAGCCGAGAATGCATTAAGCTGCCATGAGAAATCTGTGGTGTCTCAGCATGGTAGCACATTGTAATTTCCATTCAAGGGAGACCCTGTCAATCAAGATGTATTAGAAATGATCTCAGGTTTCTGGTGTTGCACAAAAAGGTCTTACAGCACCAAATTTACACCAACAYTTCAGTTTTAGTTTTCTGTATAACAGAGACTATGTCAATGGTTGGGATGTTCAGTGCTATCACAGCATAAACAAGTCAAGACACATAAACGAAAGTAAATTCAAAGATGCCCCATTAAAATGCAAATCTTAGAACATGTTGGAAAACAAGCAGCAAGTCAACATGGAGGGAGTAAACATGTTCTGGTCATACATGGCAGACCACAGGAAAGTGAGGAACAAGTTTCATCCCTAAAGAAAAGCAAACCAACATTTTCTTTCCTTAAAAAACTGTTAGAAGAATTGTAAATAAAGGTTTTGTCAAAAAAAAMCCCAAAGAATAAGTACCTGTCTGCTYTTCTAAAAGAGCAGTGAAATCTCCAGCTGTAGCTAATGGCAGCCTATGATGGGCACCAAATCCTCCTTCCTCCTCCACCAGGCCTGCTGCTCGTGTGCAGCACGCAGAGGTCTCCCAAGTCTTCCAGCATCACCCGCCCCCTCACATCRCTCCCTCTTGAATTTTTTGGCACAAGGCTCACCTGCCCCATGTTATTCCTATGACATGTTTGATCTGTGTACCCAAGTTGCCATGGAGTAGGACAAAACTTTGTAAATCTCCACTGTTCAAACAGATTCTCTCAAGATGTGTCATTTTAATGCATTTTCTCAGCCTCTCTTTACATACCATCTCTCCGCCCTTCTTCCCCTCCAGCCCGATTTCTCTTCCCAATCCCTTCAAGAATAGTATATGCAGTAAGAAGTGAAAAAGCAGCAGCTGCTCATTTGTTAAAATATTTATATTTTTCGTTTCTGCTTTACGGATTGATCCAGTTATGCTCTCTGACCCAATATTAAAAAAGATATAGAGCTGTATGTTCTATTTAATCTAAATAAACATGCAAAGAGTCCATGGCATTTGGGAGAGACAAACACAAGTGACAGATTGGAAGATGGGAAGAAAAGAATATGCTGGCTATTTCTTTTTATAATATACTCCTGCTTTCCAATCCTTTCTTGGGAATGTTTATTTTTGTGTTAACACCACAAATTATTTTAGCTGCACTGTAAATATTTCTATTAATTTTCTAGTTTAGTTTAAATTTCATTAGTATTCTAAATACAGAAAAAAAGGAAACTTTAATCAACAATATGCAGAGAATTTTTCCTGGGATGCTGGAAAGGTTCCTGTTTGGTACTGACCCCACTCCACTCCAATAGCCCAAGTTTCAGTAACTTGCTCTTAAGCACAGTTAAAGAAATTCGCCCCAAACCACTATAAAGCTGGAGTAAAATGGAACTAATGTGCATGCAAAGAGGTGCATTTTCTGCAGTGGTAAGTACAAGAATTAAGACCTGCTTGGGTTTCAGCTGCATTAACATTACTTGAGCACAAAAAGTCAGTCCATATGGAAATAATCAGTTAAATGAACACTGAAGGCTTGGTCCGAACTTTCCTTAAGTAAAGCAGAAAAATATATTACTTTTCAACTGTACGAATGACCTTAGCTCTTTTTTTGTCTTTTCCAGTAGAAAACTCCCACTGTTCATTAAACCACCTCACACACAACACAGGCCTTAAAAGGAGAAGTGGCTCTTGCCTAGGAGCAAGATGGATATCTACCCTGCCCCTACCTCTACAGCCTTCTCGGCTCATGAACTGGGGAAAAGAAATTATTACTGCAGGTCTCCTCTTCATCTCTTTAACTTTCCTCTTCATTTATCTTTGTTTTTCATACCATTAGGCTGAACTGAGGTTGGATAATATGTCATCAAGTGAGAGCAGAGGTTAATACCTATCCATGGGTTTTAACTTACTTTCTTTTCTAATTAGCAGTTCTCTAAAAAATAGAGGGAAACAGGTCTTCAGGTAGACAGTTACTGTTTCAGACTTTCACTGCTCTGTGGCAGAGACCCACAGATGTGCCCTCATCTAGCACGAACAATCCAGACAACTGAGCATCCTCCCATTTCCTCCCCATGCTTGTCCCAGCCCTAGCTCTGCTAGCTGGGGCTGATGGACCCAGATCCAAAACACTGACATTCTTGGCTTACATTTCCTTCCTATCTTGAGCGAGGCCTGGATATAGCCACCTAGGTTTTAATACCCAGTAGCTTCAGTTTCCATAGCTTATTTATTGAGCCAAAATTATATATACCATACAAGCAAAGCAGACTATCACATGGGCATAAGGAGCTCTGCTTTACCTTCTTAGGTTTTTTTTTTCCCAAGAATTTGATAATTTTGCTCATTTCTGATGATCCATTTTCAGGCATGTATTGCTTTTTCTTCAATTCACAGCTGAAGATAGCAACTCTATATCCATCATTCAGATTGCAGACACAGTTTTCTACCCTTGTTTTGAAGCCCAGAKTAGTGCAGACAAAATACTGGAAGGTAATGAAAAGGGCTGACCTGAGATGACAGCTGTACGACCAGCGCAGCATACGTTTATTTACAGCAGGGAATGATGGCTGAAAGAAACGTCATCAGGACAGGAGGCAAGGACACCACCAGGAAGCAGAGGGGCCAACAGGTACTCTTTTCCCCCCTTCTTGTTGGCACTGGTGATGTTTATTTTATCAGATCCAGATACTTCGCAAAAGGGCGTAACAACCTCTGAAACAAACTCTAACTCGGGTTATTTTTTTTATTTATTCAAACAATGCCAGTGCTGAATTTATTTTCTGCAGAAAGACTCAAGAATGTCAAGAACTGGCTGGTTCTTACATCAAAGAACCAAAAATTGCTTTGGTCCTTCACAGACAACTCAGATTACTTCTAAAGGCAGAGGCGAACCCCACCCAGGTCTTGCTATTTAGCCTTCATTCAAGAACTGACTTGCCACAAAATTTCACTGGCTTGCGGCTCAGGAACCAGGCAGAATTTTCCAGCAGCTTCTTTTTCGTTCCAGAATCACAGCATACATATCCTCAACACATTAAAACAGAAGAGATGCCAAAGCCTGATGTTTGACAAGGAAGAATGAGCTCTTGGTAATGCTGTCCCTTGAGATGTTGCTGCTGGAGCCATGGTGGGTCCTGCTCACACCCTCCCACTTCCCTCTCTGGTTTGAACAAGAGGACTGGAAAGCTGAGGCTCCTTGATCCCCCATGATAAGAGGTTCCACAGGAGGACGTGAGAGGTTCAGGTCAGCCACAGGCATATGACAGCATTTCTTTTGGGTTAGCTGGGGCAGCTGATGTGACATTTATTTTGACTCAATGCCTTTACACCACCTTCATGACAGCTGCAGAACAGCTAGTATCTGATCAGGCACCAAGCCAAATGGTTCTGAATTACATAATTCAGCTTTTCTTTTTTTTTTCCTTTTTTTTTTTAAATTTTTTATATAAAAACCTTGAGATTGGATGTGCAAGGGACAATGAAGTGGGATTTATCTTTTCATGAAGCCATCACAGCAAAAAATAGTAAGCTGAGGAGAGGTGTCCACACAATACAGATCAAAATGCCCATCAGAGTTGGCCATTATTTAATAATGTACGTCACCCCTGTCCTTCCAGTCATGCCTCACAAAAGCCTCCCACAAGAAACATGACTTCCCCAGTCTGCCAAAAGGCTTAAGAAGAGCACGAAACTCCTCCCTGAAGAGAGCCTGAGGCTGAAGGCTTGTAYGCAGCTGAAGGAAGATGCCCTGAGAAAAGTCCTCCCTGTCCTTGCCACGACATGCCACCTACCATACCTCTTCTGGGTGTGTATTAGTCACAGGACATTTTGCCATGACCCCTTCACTGTGGAGCTGGGTGGGACCAGCATGGCATGTCCCTGTGCCAGAGGAGCCACTCGCCTGGTGCTTCAGCCAAGGCTCCAGGTCCCTAATGCGTTTTCAGTGTTTTAAGACCTCTGACTCCACTATTCCAGTGTGGTTCCTGGTCTAAAGGGCTCTAGAAGAATTAATCAGCATGCAAAATGTCTTGCTAAGGAAGAGAATCTCTCCTGTAGGCAGTCGAGAGGCTCCTATTTCAGCTAGTGCAGCCAAGTAATCCACAACTTCCCCTTCAGTTTCACTCAAACACTTAAACAATTCTGTTTAACTGATAAAGCCATACTAAATAATCTGCCTACTGCTGGGTCTCAAAGCTAAGGCACAACACAAACATCTACTAGAATTTTTTTTTCCTTTTCTCAAACATTCTCAGGCATTCCTTTGAGGGATCTTTAAAAGATGATGTTTAAACTCAAGGAAGTGTTACTCCAGATACACAGAAGAACAGAGAGGAGTTTGCAGACTTGGTTTGAGAGAATCGCCCCCATCCCCCAAACCCAGTGGTCTTCAAATTGCAAGTGCAGACTCACTGCCGAAGAATGCGTGAAGCAGCAAGTGGCCAAGAACTAGAGCTAAGCTTTTCACCTCCTACAACTATAATTTTAGGTAGCTGAATCTGTGATGAGCCTAAACTGCAGAGGTGGATCCAGGTTTTTGGTCTAGGCCTGTCTTTATCAGAAAATGAAAATGCACTTACACGCCTGTGCATGTAAATGTTTGGGGATACCTTGTATTTTATGAAAGGATTTGCTGTTACTACAGCAGATGCATCTCCATTTGCAAGAAACTATAATAAAAATTTTCCTTCTTTTTTCTTTGTATTTCTGAAATGTAGGCGTAAAGAATTTCATCATTTTACGTTGGAGCACCAAACAAAGTTCCCTTAGTGGCACTATATTAAAGAAATCTGGTGGTCTTCCTCACCTGCCAACCATCACTGCAAAGACATTTGAGATAACATAAAAATAACTTTTCTCATTTAGAATTTTGGGCTTAAAAAGTCAAAGATTATCTGAAAATATTTAAGCCCCAATTAAATTTAGTAGTACAATCCTCAAGCTATTAATAATTGAGCTTTAGTATGAACTTCAGATGTTTTCAGGCACTATGAGATTCTCCTTGAGAAGAAAATGCTAYAAGAAATATGGAGTTAATCCTACACTAGTTGGTTCATCCCTGTTTTCCAACACAAGTATGTCTGCCGGCAGATGTTGGCAGGAAGCAAACTATAGACCAAAGGTTAAAACCATTATAAGAGCATTGCTATAGAAAAAGAAATCAAGATAGTAACTAGAGGAAAGAGTTTTCCAATCCAGTGATTTCCTCCTGCTCTTTTATATGGTTTATACATCAGTTCTCTTTTTTAGCCCTRTTTCTTTTCTGGCAATCCAGCTGACAGTGTTGATTACAAGGTTCAGGTCCCCAGAGGTAGCAGTGTTGCAGTGACAGCCGATGAGCCAGCTTAAGCAACTGCTTAAGAATGGAAGTGAATCTCAGGAGTTTTGGTATAATAGTCCTCTGTCCTCCTGCAGACAACTTCCCTCATCTTTTAGAAGGACTGTCCAAAACACCTTGTCTACCCAYCTGCAAAGAGAGGTGTGGCATGGGCTATGTAGGCAGCTCTACCTATACTGACTCAAAAGTCACCTACAGGGACTCAAAATTTAGGAAGTTTAACAGGGAGGACATGGCTGGGAGGAATAAAACCCCAAACCCAAGTAACTCCAAGCACACTTGCCATCACAGGGGAGTAATTACGAAGGGACAAGAAACAGAAATGAGCAAAAGGCAATATAAGCACAGTGGTTATTTCCTGTTCACTTATTTCTTAAGTTTTTTTTTTTCTCCATGGGTAAATTGACCCCATCTGTTTTTTTCATTCAACCCTTGAAGAGAGAATGTGGGCCACAATTTAATAACGAAGTTCCCACAAGACTTGGCAATCCAACATTATCTCAAGACATTGTTCCAAAAAGAAGAAGAAGGAGGAGGAACCACTCAAAAGACCGTAAGAGTAACACATGACAAGCAATCACCATTTGTAGAGACCTGTAGGATAAGAGTGAACTGACAGCAGAATGGAGAATAAAACAAATGTAATCCAACATCAAACACTGAAGAAAGAGCATATATTGTGAAAACCAGTTCTAGCATGGCTGCAAGCAGCAAGAGGACTTTCCCACTGCTGCTCCTGACATGAATTTTGATGGTAACCATGGAGCACTAGCAACATTGTGAGAAAGTCACAGGCCAAGGATACTGTATTTTAGAAAAAGTCTCACTAGATAATTCTTTTGAAATCTCTGCAGATTAACCATTTTGGRAAAAGAAATATGTAACAATCTTTCCACAAATCTGCAACATATTATTCTAAATGCTAGCAGGTCTCCTCTAAGGAGTTCATCGAACCTACTTGAGTCCCTGCCTGACTGAGGTGGTCATACTCATTCAAACAAAGACAACCATTTCTTCATAAGAACCCATCTTAAAATCTGCTTTTACACCAGTCAACTTTGGGTTCAAGCTTTCAGGATTAAAGACTGACAATATCACTTCTTAACAGCTATGTGCATACTGACTGAAACCTTTTGTGTGGACAAAATARTCCCTCTGTGCTATTTGCATTATAGTGCTTCTAATACAGATTTTGAGGGTTGTGGCCTTGCTTTAGATGCAAGCCTTGTTCATAACTTATTTATAATACCCTCTTCCTTAAAATCAAAAAAGTTGTCATCTATATTTCTCCGACACACCTTGGGACCAAGGTAACCAGCCCTCCACATTACCTTGGTGCTCTAATTTGAGACTACAATCACAAAACACAAAGTGATTTATTGCCCTAGGATACTCTACGAAAGGTACTCAACTCTGAAAATGGGCTCAAAAAAGGGAGCTTTCATCACCAGGTTCATAATAGAAACATTTGAAAGAAAGGGAGGAATAAAATAGAAAACACATGCACAACACAGATGTAGGAAAAGTCTGTTTGTTTCTAATGCACTGGTGAAATTGGTCAAGAACATCCCATCTGTTCTGAAGTACAGTTCTCATAAACACGAACATGGCCACAAGCAAAGGCAAGGATCAAGCAGAAAGGAGGAAAGGTACAAGGCCTTCATCCCTTTATTCACACTGACTGCCATGGAATATACCCTCATACTTTATGAGAGGCTGAGGTGCAATCACATATCCCCTAGAGATCAGTGGCCCTTCTTGTATGAGCGTGAGACATGGGGATATGCTCAAAACAAATCGGCACCAGCTCCTTGGGAAAGCTGTTCCCTGTCTTACTGCATCCATCTGCTTCGGGACACAGACACAAATCCCATTCCAAATTTTTTTCCGAGAAAACAAGAGACCTCATAAAAAAAATAGAACAGGGAAAAAACCCACAAATCAGATGCCTTTTCAGTAGATTCCAAAACCCCCCAGATATTAGAAAAACTTCAGCGAACATAGATGGAAACTATATTTTTGGAAACACAAAATTCAAGCATATGTAAATTGAGAACAGCCAAGCACTGTCCACCCTGCAGAGAAATGCCTCCAGAGCATTCCCTCTCAGCCTCTCAGTTAGAAACAAATCATTTTGCTATAGAGGCAATCAAGTTCTAAGTAGAAATTCTTGCTTTTCAATTTTTGTATCAAAGTTAATGGTGAGTTCTACAAAACAAAAAACAATAACAGCTTGGTCCAGTGAGATTTGTATGTGACCACAAAATTCATAGAGATGAAATTATAACACTCTCGGGGTACTTTCTGTGAGCAATTGTTGGATGCAGCTAGTTATAAAATAAATCCAAGATAAAAAATCAAGTCTGAGAAATCTCTTGATATGTAGTTTTTGCCACGGAAATGCATGTAATAACGTGGTACACTGAAATGGAGGAGTGGGAAAAATCCGGAGTTGCCAAGGAAGAAGTAGCATGAACAAATAACTMATTTTCTTCTAAACTTCGTTTATGAAAGAACAGAAAGAAGATGCGCTAGGGATCCTCAGAGGTAAAAGCCACTACATAACAACTCAATAAAAGAAAAGCTATGTTATATAGAGCAAATCTCTATTTAGATTAATTACAAAACCCTGTAACACAATAAACTTTACTTTGCTGTGCTCAGTTGCCATTTTCTTTTAAAACCTCATGACCTTCTCACTGTGCCCTTGAATTGTACCATTAGTTACACACAATACATTGTGAGCTAAAATGAATAATGATCATCCATGCCCAAACTTTATACATAGATTTAAAAAAAATTGGCAAATGGGCTATTAGAAGTGGATGCACCRTATTGATTCCCCCTTAAAGCAATTTGCAGTTAGACAGCACTATTCACTCAGTAGCTTTAGAACAAAAATTGCTTGTATTTATCTTGTTGGCAAGGAGAAAACACATCAATGCATTAGAGCTGAGATTTGTACCTTGTTAAAACAGTGCTAAAAGACTGCCCATTGTATCTAGCACAGACCTGCACATGTGCTAATGTGAAAATACTTAAAAAGATGAAGATTATCAAAAGAAAGAAATATTTTGCCATACAATTGCATTTCCAAGTGTTTCCCTATATTCTTCACTCCTCAATGAGCCTTCAAGACAAGTAATTACAGAAAACACTTTCACTGCAAGATGTCTGGAGATTTAATAGTGCATTTCATCACGACAAAAATATCTTTATATATGATACTTTAGATGATGGTCCCAAGGGGAAAAAGCACATATTAGAGGGAAAGACAACTACAGAGGYCAGGAGAGGAAGGAAGAGATACCTTGACGGACCAAACAGTGCACAAATCAAAAAAGGAAGTCAGTGTGACTAGTTCCTTACAGTACYGTGGTTCAGGGTAAGTTCCTGACTAAAATGCCTTCTTCCCTCACAGGCCTCCTCTTAGACATCTTTTTTCCAGTTCCATTCTTGGAATTATTAGAAAAATACAAGAGTATTGCATTTTGTTTAAGTCATTGAGAAAACCACACAGCCCACACTGCACTGGTCAGTGTTTTATTACAGATATACAGAGGCTCTCATCAGCACATCTGACCAAGTCACACTTAATGGTTTCAAAATCTGCCCACCTTCACCTGATATGACTTTGGGTACACACTTTTCCACTTTTACAAACAGCCTTTCTCAAAATCCCTGAGACTAGCTTAGTTGGTTAGAGCATGGTGCTACTAACACCAAGGCTGTGGATTTGATCCCTGGGTCACTGAAGTGTTGAACTTTATGATCTTTATGGGTCTCTTTCAACTCAGAATATTCTGTGATTCTGTGAAAAACACGTTTCCCAGAAAGTCAAATAGTGATCAAAATAAGTCATCATAGCCAAAAGACAGACTGAGGGAAAGGCTTCCTTTTGCTGCTTTGGAATAAGGTTAAACATGATAATCACTATCCCTATTGACCRCAAACATAATTTAATCCAGCTAAGGACAGAACCACAACGTTAAAAACAAGAAGGGATGCCACTGATGACATAATGACATTAAGTCACCAGGAGCACYGATGCATCAGAGAGGCTAAGATGACTTGAAACAGTTCCTAGCAAACACTTATCCTTCAGTATCACCAACCACTGCCACTGCTCCATGTCCAAGCACCAAACATTAAGAGTTGAGCTACATTTGCTCCAGCGCATGGAGCAACACTGTGTCACAACACGACGACACCCTGATCTTGACCTGCATTCCTCTGCTGCTCTGGTTTGGAAACCTCTTATTTGTGTGTGAATGCCATCTTTCTCTCATACTTGTTACCATCAAGAAATTGTTTCCAACTCAGGTAAATAATTTTCACATTCTGATAAATTCTGAGGTGGATCCATGAAACGAATTTACTGATCTGGGGATACAACTGTGAAAAACTAACCTCATGTCTGTCTGTAAGGAAGGAGAGCTTTGAGACTAGAGGGTAYCAATGCCTCACACATATTCATGCAGTAATGAATTAGCCCTTATTCACTTAACACTAATTATTTTGTTCTTGATGAACCTAGCAGATATCATCAGTGTTGAAACRTCTAGAACAAGTTCAAGAGTTGGTGTCGTTGTAATTAACTGATCAGCCACAGCAKGAACCAATATCTGAAAACTCTTGATAACAGACCACAGTCCTTTTTTGACAGTCGATGGGACTGCATTCTAGAAAAACAAGGACTTACCTCCAAAGAGCCTAGGGAGACAAGGGAAAGCATGGAAACCCTACATCCCCAAAATGCTGGCAAAAATAGTGAAGCCTTCTCCAAGGGGTGTTTATCTGACATTTGCCATTTTGGAACACACTAGAAGGCAGTTTGAGCAGGCCTCCTGTGCCAAAGCAAAGGAAATCCTTTACGACCTCTGAGAAGAGTAATTTCTGTCGYATGGAGATCATGTACATACAGGAACACTTTCAGTGACCAAACATAACTGGCATGTACTGGAGATTGGAATCAGGACACAGAAMAATAATAAAAACCCTGCAGCTGTCTCGACGTCATATGTTTGGATTGCACAAGTCATTGATAACATTCTTCTGCTGCCATTCTACCAAAAAGCCTTTTCTGTCATCGATGGCTGAATGTGATTGCCTCCTGCCTCTTATCAGGGGCATCACGCCTCCAGACACACCCCGAGTCTGAACGCTTCACACAATCCTTGTTCTGGCTTTTGGGTGCCCGTAAGCACATAGGTTAACAGGTAAAACACACAACTGCACAACTACACCTTGTCCAGCCCATCAGATTTTACTACCATATTCACCACACACACATCTCATCAGTTACATACAAATGCCACAACCACAGAATCACAAGGCGYTTGTGAGCTTTGACTGCTCGAAGGAAAAAAAGGAAGCTTTTGGAATGGGCAGCAGCAGAGGCATACAAAAACTGTGTAACATACGTCTGAAAAACAAAACCGAGCTTCAAGTCTCGCTTCAGGCTTTTCACTGGCTTCTGGRGCCATATTACTCACATCTTTATCAAATGCTCTAAGAGAAAGAGTTGTTACAGAGATAAAGAGTACATCGCAGGTGTCTTATTTCCTTAATGTAAATACTCATCAATATACTGGAGATGGCTGATTTACAAAGGCCTGATCCCAGAAGTCACACACATGCACTGACTTGCTTTCTTCAAATCAGTGTGAGATGAAGTTATTCAAAGCCTCTCCAGAAAACGCTTAAGAAACAGCTGTGTTTTGCACTTTTAACTGTTCTTTAAGAATTTACAGGCAGGACAGTGTTAGTAAATAACCAGATAATACTTCCATGACACRCTCTATTTCTATATTATTGAAAAGGAAGCTAATTGTATGACTAAGCTCAGTTTTCAGTGAACACAGCTTTGGCACAGATGCTTTGGTGCTGTTAAAATCCACAGTATCTCCATCCTTAGCCATTATCRCCATTAACTGAATGAATCTGTGGTTTCCCAAATCCATACAGGCAAAATCCAGGGTCTACTTCCAATTCGGAGAAGGTTCCTAGACGTCAAACAGGACATTCTCTCCGAATCAGCACTTCTGGTTCTTTGAGGCACCAACTGAATTCTGCAAACTAGACAGTGGCAATTTGCTCAGCTCCTCTGAGCGATTAACGCTCATTCAAAGGCGAGCAGAGAAAGYGAAGTGAACAAGCAGCAGAAGAGCCATCCTGGAGATATTTTTTTTAGTAGGTGGATAGTAGATTTTCATCCAAGAGGCTTTAGCTTAAACAGGCATCATGATCATCTTAAAAATGGTTTCCTGGAGCTCCAACCAGTGAATGCTAAAAGGCAAAGAGCATAGAAACAGCAGCAGTGTCTTCTGCCCATCTGAATATGAGGAAAACTGAAACCGGTTCCTGGGAGTATCAATAACTTGAAGGAGCTGCTTTACAAAACCATTTATAGCAGCTATGAGAAGCATCTAAGGGTCAGGAGACTGCACTAGCCAGCACGAGCAAATCAGCAGGAATCACATTCAACCAGCTGAAGGATTGCAGATTAATAGCCTCTAGTCCACTCAGCAGTGTCCTGATTTACTGTAAAACATCTTAAAATGGACAAATTGTTTCAAAGGCTAAACAGATCAGCAGAATAAGAAAAGCACAACCCTATAAACCATACAGATTATCAGACTGGTGGTGGACAACTTCACCAGAGAATTCACATATTTGGACTCAGATTCCTTTTTAAAATCCAAAATCTTGTTTGAAACATTAAGGATTGCCGTATGGGACAATACTCTGGGATGGACAACTAGCCGAAGTTCTTTTCCTGGAAACTGCTAGATCGTGAAAGGAAATTCTCTGAAATTTGCCACCAGGTTTTACATTCCGCAAAAATCTTTGCTTTGATCATCAATTTCCTGATGTCAAGCCACCCTGCTGTATACCAGTCTGATGCCCACTATATCACTTAAGAGAAGGAAACTGCCTGTGTTTGAATAAACTACCATGCTAAAACTGGCTTGGTAACTACTCATGGAGAAGAACAGGCCAGGCCAATTTTCTTCAGGACTGACTTCATGTCCAAGAATGCATTTTGGATCTTTTCTCCTTCAAAGCCTATACCATTCAAATCACTGTTAACCTGTGCAGAATTCAAGTAAATCAAGCTCAGTGTGTCTCACGAGTGTAAAGCCTTCTGGTCGTTTGAACCATAAGCCTCTCCATCTTGTCCCCTGCTCCAGTAGAATCAGCAGCAAAAGAAAGCAGCCAGGACAGCAGGGAAGAACAAAAAATACCTTTCATGATATTTTTTATCATTCTGTCAACCTGCCACTAAATTAGATTCTGGAGCAAGGGGATGCAGTTGTATTTAAGGGCACTTGATAGATATTTCATCTACAGATTTCCCCTGCTTGCTCTCTGAACCCTTGTAAACACTGTGGTAAGGAGATCAAGGGTTTTAAAAAATTCTAAGGAAAACTTGACACAGCTGTCAAAAGGGACATACGATGCAAAGTACTGTTGCAATACAGTGGTATTTATGAAAAAGCAACATAGGAAAGCTAAAGGCATTGGGGGATGCTTTGAAAAGGGATTGCATGGGCTCACCTCTCAACCTCTTTGGCAGGAAGAAACTCATTAGTGACACAGGGCCGTGCCTCGAGTGGTTAAATGTCCTGCAAACATTTAGGCTCCAGCTCCGTTGCAGCGGGATTCCTTGCATGCTTAAAGCAAAGGCAGTGTGTAAATGTTTGAAGAATGCCCCTTTGCTAACTGTTCGACACTGTAAGAGCACCGGGTATTTGTTATCGCCTTGGACAACTTGGGAACTCTGAAAGAGATGCTACATTCCTATTCACAGAGGTATTCAGCAGAATTTGGATCCCACAGCAAGGTAGGCAGTTTCAAAGGAAGATCAAGGGAACAGACCTGTTAATGAAATGCTAGAATTCACATCTTTTGCTCTTCCACTTTAGAGCCTGTCACCTGAGCCTCTTTCAGCCTCAAAAGCCTCTGACAATACACAGTTCTGTTTCAGAAACTCAGAACACTGGAAAAGTATACAGTTTCCAAATACTGTCTTTAAAAATATTCTGCAGTTTTTCTTCCTCTAGTCATAATGATGGAGCAAAGAAGAAAAGAAATTTAAAAGGGATTGTCTGGGGCTTTTCTAAGTACATTCCCTTGTTTAGGATTAGACGATAATGAATTTTGCTATGCTGCAGAGCAATTATAAAAATACACCTCTTTAACTTGTATCTTTTATCCTGAGAGATCCAAGGGGTATTTATGAACCATAGGTCAGAACTTTTAGCTCAGGAATGTGTGTAACTCCAAACAAACACTTCTGGGCTTGCTCAATTCAAACATTTGCTCATAAGAACATCCAGCTACAAGTTCAATTTTATCACCTTTTAAACAAACAAACAAGAAAACATCCTATTTGCAAAACTGATTTGTAGAAATGAAATTCACGTGCATTTCGGAAAATACTGAAAAAGTTCTACTTTGAAAAAACACACTAGTAAAATTACCAATTCAAGTGTTGTCCTGTTTCAGATTCCATAATTACTATATTTAATTACACCTGTGCATAGCAATTTACCTTGGCTTTCTCTGAGATAGTTTTACTGCCGCAGTACAAGAGTATCTCCCAGGCAACTCACCTGGGGGAGTGGTGACAACTGCTGTTTAATCAGTACAGCAATTAACTTAAGTTCTGCTTAATGGCTGAACATTCAACCGATGGCATGGACTGGAGTGATGTTTAACTCCGGGGATGCAGCAAAGGCAAAAGTTTAAATCACAATCTTGTTTCAGAAGAAAGTCTGATGAAGATTAATAGAAAATTAAATAAAATAATTATCACATAGCAACAAAATTTCAGTAAAGCTTGTTTTCAGGATTTCTTTTTTAAAAAATAAGTGTAGTTCTCTTGGCCAAATACAGTAACACAATTCCCAAAGTGAACTTCCTAAGGGAGGGCTGAGGGTGGGAGGGAGAAGGAATCTTCCTCCCACTGAAAAACTGTTTCACATCCGATGGCTGAAAGAGCTTTCTGCAGCCACACTGCTCCAGAGAGCTTGGGGCACAACCGAGAAAAACCTTCCWAATGCTTCCAGATGCACTGTGAATAACTAAAGTGAAAAACCCACCAAACCTTCTATCCAGTTCCTGAGCAACTGAATCTCCCGGAGAGGTCAAGAACTGGCTGTGGGCTGGGGAATGCAGTTCTTCAACCCTGCTGGGAAGCATCGGGCCTTCTTATCCAAGCTGTGAATCACAATAAAACTGTTGCTGATGAGGTGGGGAAGGGCAATACCGCTCTGAAAGCCTTATGGCCTCTGTTAAACTCTGCAAAAGAAAGGCAGAGAGCCAACCAGCCATTTAACATCCGGCAGTGGACACGGGTTTGATTGAAATTCTGATTTGGGGCTTGATAGCTTTGCCAGGGACCGGAATTGGGCCTTTTCAGTGTGATGAGAATCCAAGCTGTACCGCATCATTCTTAGATTTTCTTGAATAACGCTTGAATAATTGCTGTCCCACAATTAGAAGTGAAATCAGATCCTTTTTCTTAACTTAAAGCATATTATTATTAATAGTATCATTTGCATGAAAAATAGCTAGATAAAGGATGCTATTCATTCTAACAAAAGCTAGGAAGCTCTTAGTAGACACAATATAGTACTGGAGTTGAACCTTCAAGTGAACTGTGTTTATCTATTCTGTGATACCTGCTGTTATCTGATCTTTTGAATATGAATCACTGCAACAAAGTAAGGCTAAACCTCTGCTATTCAGAGGACAGGGCAGAAGATACAATTCAATTTACTTTAAATGGACATGATTCACTAATTTTTAGAAGCATATGAATAGCTCTCCATGTTATGCCTATGCCATATATGAAGTTGATTAACTTTACCACCTTACTTCTGTGTGATCTTTCAAGCCTTCCTCCTGAATGAAAAGTGAGGATCAAACCAATTTGTATCCTCGGAAAACAAAYGCATTCAAGTCCACAACAGATGTTAAAGTCACTGCTGCAATTAAAAGGCATGCAAGGCACGAGTGCATTACTAGAAAAAACAAACTTGGTGAATTAGTAACGGGCCTGTAGCATCACTTCTTCTCTTTTCAGTCGAAAATATGTTGCAAAAACACTATGCTGCTAAAAAAATCTGATTATGTGGTATCGGCTGTCTTAGGGTCACATTCACAATAACAGAAGAAGCCTTCCCAAGTGAGACAGAATAAATATAAGAGTATATAGATTTTAATCAATGGGGCTGCTTTAATGCAAAGCTTCACACACACACACTGCTCTTCTGCTACACCACCACCCACATATTGTGCTCTTCAGAAGTATCTGCCCACCACTAAACAGTCAGTTTTCYGCTTTCCTAATCTGCTTTGACTTTTCAGAGTGGATCTGGCCACACATGAAGTCACTCTGACCCATCAGTTTACATTCAGYCCTTCGCTTACACCTCTTCCTCTTCCATCGAGGACAGTGCTTGGTTGCAGGATGCAACCACATGCAATATAAATACAGGGGTGGGGGAGCCCAGGGGCTCCTTCTGGAGACTCTTCTCCATGGAGGCTGTGGACATTGCCGTTTACTCTGACCACTTTGTCCTTCTGTCGCCAGAACATCCAAAGGGAATGCTGGGTCCCATCTCTACTGCTCCTACAGGGGATCCCAGAGCTGAAACATTGGTGGCCAAGGCTGCTGCTGCTGCTGCTGCTGCTGCAGAAAACTGTCTCAACTTGAAGCTCTTCAGAGAGGGCAGGGAATAGTTACACCAATCAAGAAGTTCAAGGCAGAGGAGGGGGAACATGTTCCAGCTTTCAGTATAAACACAAGGAGCTCTGCTCAGCCAAGTTGAATTTTTTTTGTCTCCTTTGTAAAGCTCACAGAGGTGTTCCACATGGTGGAACAGAACAACAGGGTTGTTTAGCACCCCGGGCAAAGAGCAAATGTTTATTAACTGGGAGAAAATATTCCTGCTCAGACATGGCCTGGCACGCACAGCTCTGATGAAAAGTCACTCCAGCCATCTACATTAATCAAACTGAGCTCTTCATTAAGACTAAAAGAAGTGTCTGCTCCACACGTCCATCATAGCTTTCACTCTCTTTTTTCTTTTTTTTTTTTTTAAATAATATACAAGTTTTTCTATTTTAGTTTTAGTTAATCCACCATTCCTACCTGTAGTCATTTGCTGGGTACATGATGGATTCAATATAAAAAGGGTCTGTTCAGTCTCCTCATAATTTCATACTTAAACTTCCATCCCTCCTTCTATCTCTTAAGAGACTTGAAAATATACTAACTTATTTTAAATGCTTCAAGGAAACATTTATGTTAAAAAATCTGAGAAGAGTTTAATATCCCAAAGMCTTAGCAAAGTGCTGGTGAAGTAGAATGGATGTTAGATCTCTGTGTGCAAAAGGAGCAGAGATTTCAGGAGCAGAAGCTGCTGCAGAAACACTTCTTTACTTTTTTACTAAGTACAGAAACTGTTAACCAAAGTTCTCCTGAAGTGAAAAAAGTTGCATTCTCTACTGGTATCAGGGCCACAGCACACACACACAGTTTCACAGTGAAAATAACCTAAATTTCATTCTCAAGCCATATCCCTTATTTGTACTTCCTGTCTACAGTACAGGATTGCAATGTCGCTCCCACATGGGCTAAGTGCAACCACTGAATTTGGATGAGTAATGACCAGCTGGGCTGAAATGTCTCCAGTAAAATGTTCCTCCACCACAAAGTCTGAAACCCTTTTTGTTTTCTGGCTTTTAGTTCAGACTACAAAGTCTTCAGATTCAAGAATGCAYCCCATGTCTAAGCCAGATTTGATCTACGGAAAGTTCACGCTTGCTTGGTAATGCAAACAGAGCAACCTATCACCTGGAAGGGACTAAATGACAAAAACAGCATGACATGCACAAATGACACACCTTAAAAAAAACCCAGCTGAACTACAAACCATAATGAATTACCTGTACAAAAGAGGAATGAGCATTCCTCTCAGTAACACTCTAGGTCCTAATTGCATACAATAATCCTGCTAGGTAGCGAGTTACCCATCAGGTCTGCCACCTCAGCACAACAGAACAGATGCTTCTCCTAAACATGGAGTTTTTCCAGAGAAAAGTAGGAAAAGCCGGTAACTATCCAAGACAACTTATAGTCTCTATCCTGAGTTTGTTGTCTCCCATTCATAAAAGACAGGTTACAGCAATTTTTTTCACAAGCAGCCTTAGAGGGAGTCTGTGACCCCGGGGCAGACATTCTGAAAAACCTAAAGATAATTCCTGGATAGAGCAGCAGTGCTACTATGAGATATGTCTAACAGGCCCCATATTCCACATATCTGCCCGGGGAACAGCATTTTAAAAACCAAACAACCAAGAAGACACTCCTCTCCAAAACACCTTGCTGTCCCAAATAACAAGGGATGAGACAACACAAGCAGAACATGTATCTTTACTCCCCCAGCCAGAGTCTAAGAGATGCACCTCTGAGTGTCTTACACAGAAAGGGTTCCACAAACTGCAGTGTTGGCCATGGGCATTTAACTGCATCCAGGGAAGCACCAATCCGAAATGCGGGAAGGGACCCAGAAATCTCTCCCCAAAGACGAACGCGTGGAATTCAAGCACGTTATCTATCAGAACATGGAGACTTCCCAACGACAGGTTAGAACAGCCTTGACATATCTGATGCTTCAGCAAGAGCCCTGGGGGAAAGACTCGCACCAGCCTGTACAGCTGGCAAGCATCCAGCTTCCACACAGAAGATCAGGAGAGTCCCAAGAACTCAGTGGGACAGGGAGGAATGATTAACAACTTCAAAATCAGGGCAATTTTCCCTTTTTCAAGGGTGGGCCAGAAGACCCATAAAGGCCAAGCAGCCAATACACACTTGGAACTGTCCTGTAGCTCTCCAGTTGTAATGTTCTGCCTCTCTCCTGGAAGAAATGAACCACCTTAAATCCTATACTTACGGGATACACGGAATCCTACATGCTTTTCAAGCTGCTAGCAAACGGAGTCCTGTGCATCAATGAGATTAGCAAATGAGTTTTCTATCCGAGGAAGGTTAGAGATCCACTGCAAACATGAGTCATACGATGACAGGATCAAGAAGTTCCTCCATGCCGCCACTCCCCAGAGATTCATATAAAAACAGGCTCTCTACAATGTCACCCACCCAATCTCAGTTCAGGTCTAAATGTTCTACTACCTATAGAATAATTTCTGCTATTAAACTGCTAAGGGGGGGTATTTTGTATCACGGCATGTTTGTATCACTTCAAGTTTGAAAGTTGATTAATCAACCCTCTCAAATTAGCATGAGGGAAACAATTGTTCTTTTCTTTTTTCTTTTTCTTTTTTTTTTTTTACATTTCACTACAGCCAAGACCTAGGTTTTCAACCCAGTAACTAACCAGAACAATATACATTCTCATTTGGAAGGTGAAAAGTAAAGATACCTTTCAGCTGAAAAGCAGTAAGATCTGCCTTCACATTAGTGACTCCTGCCTCAGTTCTCCACTCTCTCTGTTTGCACAGGAGGATCAAATCAGGCTAACAGGTTGCACTATGGTTGCTACCAACCTTATCTTCACTCAGTAATCCCACATATCTTTAAGAGGCAGGAAAGACTTTGGAGAGTGTAACTGTGAACAGCCCACGACCTTAAGTGAGTGTGCTCTGGCCTTTCAGGTCATTGCCCTTCCACCTGTGAGGTACAGAAAGACACCTCTTCTTCTCAGCTCCATGGAGTTCAAAACGAATTTCGACAGAGATGCAACTGCACAGGAAGCATCTGCTTTCCCCTCAGTGAGTGGTAGGGCTGAAAATCAACATTTTATATGCTGCTCCTACTTATTTAATCTAGCCGTTCTCATTGTGTTTTCAAGAAACAATAATATGACTGGATTAAAAAAATTTTTAAAGAGCAAAGGCTGTGAATTTTTTTTCCCCCTCACACAAATATGTACAAAGTCCTTGGATGTTCCCATAATTTTCTGGCCTTGTCTTTAAAGACATTAATATGCTTAAATACCTAGGAATTAGGTTTCAATTACCAGGATCGCCCAGAGGTGTTTTTACTTTTTCTTCTTCATTATGCAAAGAACATGAGGCAAGATCAGGTTTTTTATGAGCCCACCCACAAAGACATCAAATATGCTGACTCTTAATAACAAATTTGGAAAGGAGAACCTAGTCTTGGTGAATGTATTTTAATGTTAAAAAAAAAATTAAAAAGAAAACCATGAAAGAGGTCCTTTCACTCCAACAGAACAATCACAGGACAGCAATGAAAATAACGTGACTTTCCAGGATCTCCAAAACATCACTCCATTTAATTTCATCACCTACAAGGGTGCAGAGTAGATCTAACTATTGCTGCTACCTTCGYCCTTAAAAAAAAAATTGTGGAAAAAAGAGATTTGGCAGCTTCTCTTTCATTCTGTTCTCCAGGCAGAAACAGCACCAGCCATCACTCACTACACCTCCCTGGTGTTGAAAAGACTGAGCTGGTTACCAGAACAATAATGCAAAAATCAACAGGTGTAGACCCATAAGAGGCAGTTAATGCAATTATTAATAAATACAGCCACTTAGTGAAACCATCCACTTACTTTGTTTGCGCACTAGAAATTTTAGGCCTCCTTGGAAATTATCTTTCATCCTCTGGGAATGGAGCCTTATGGTTGGCTTCAAAGATGCTGGCACAAAGCACAGACCTTTTGTTTAATTGCCCTCTTTTGAAGCAGAATACTAAGTCAAGTTAGACTGAATATGAAAGGGAGAGGCCATACTGGAGTTGATGGGAACAAACGACACTAGCATAAACCATATCTACCCCCTTCTCCTCATCTCAAATGTTATTAAGGAAACTATACTTTCCCATCCAGACTCTGCAAAATGCTCCAGCAAGAAAGAAAAAAATAATGTTTTGGATGGAAAAAGCCCTCTACTTCCCTAAGCAAATTTTATTTATTAACATACAACAATACCCACAGACTGTGTATCTAAAGCTGGCAGTCTCAGAAGTACTGGTGCTGGAATATCTCCAATTGTCAGGAAATATCTGATATCAAGTTAGACTAAGGTCTCCTGATAAAAACCCCATTGGTAAAGTTTTTAAAGAATCAAGGTTTCTATGCAGCAGATATGTGAAAATATGAATAGACATATATTTCCATGGATACATGTAAGTAAACACACACAGAAACGCACCACCAACCACACCTCTGTGGACACTAGGGGTTGGTTTGCCCCCAGGACTCAGCACTTCTCCAGCATGTTACAATTTAGTATTTGCATTTGTTAAAAAGAAACTGCCAAAGTGAATAGCTTGAACTGTGTATTCGTTTGCTGATACAAATTGTTATGCAAACAAAAGAGAACAACTACTCACAACCTATGAATACATAGTGAAGTGCTTAACTTTTGAAAAAGAAAACTTTATGGTTTCTTCTCCCTTTCCAGTAACAGCAAAATTTTCTACTCTTTTTTACCAACATTCAGAACATTGCTTACTTAAAGCTTCCAAAATTTAAATTAAACCACTGCATTGGCTTTATCCAGTTAAGTAAGTGATCATAGATATTACAAGTAATAAGCTTCTAGAGTGCAAGGAGATGGTTTGCTTAGTCGTCCTTGTTGAGTGCTTGAAACTCCTCTTTAAAGACATTGGTGCTGGATTTAGTATTTGGGGAAATTCTTTTCCTTTCCTCTGCAAAGTCTTCATGTCAAGTTAGTTGTAGCAGGCTGGGATCTGATGGGGTGAGGGACAAAACCCTGTCCTTTACTTTTGGTCCTGGGAAACGCATCTCATTTGCATGCAGGAGGTAAACTGTGGTCCTAAAAGGGATGTGCAGGCTGGGATCAGACAGTTGGTAATGAGTCATTACACGTAACACACAGCGAAACACAGAGGCCATGTGGATCCAAACTGCTGGGTGCATGTAAGACAAATGCTTTCTTGGGTAAATGCAGAAATGCGCACTTTTCCCTGCCACGGCAGACAGGGAATTCTCCAGGCAGGCGTAGATCCATACCGTACTGTAAATGATGGCCTGCTATAAATGAAAAATGCTGATTTGGGGATTGTTCACTTTGTTATAATTTTCCAAGAGTAATATCCTGCAGGGAACAGCCAAGTTAATACAATGTTTCCACTCAAAAATTGGCAGTGTTAGCATAGCCGATGGGGTGTATTTAATGAGAGTTTGCCTGCTGATAAAATGTTATTGCAGAACGTGCAGGCTAAGGAGAGCCTCATATTTTCCATCCCAGGATGTAACGTTAGCCTAGCAAAACCCAGTAACTAGTAATGGTTCTCTGGACTTGTAATACAATGTATAGTTTTACTCTGTTTTAGACATGTTCTGTAATTCATAAGATCTTTCAGCCATTAGAAGCATACAGATGCCCTTCTGTCTGGTTTATTCTCAAAGGGAGTGGCTTGGGATCTGCCATGGATACGACTCATACCCGTTATTTTCACACTTGGCTCTGATGTGCCGCACAAGGTTCGTCTGCTCCATCTGAATGGGAGCGTAACTCATGGAGCTAATCACCTCCAACACAAGTATTTGCTCATCTTTCCTGAACCTACTCAGTATTTCCTCCAAACTTCCTATTTTTGGCACAGCGAGTGAATAATTTGCAGCRAAATGTGAAACTGTAGTAATGCCCAAAACAAAAGCTGGGATTGAGCAACTGAACTGAAAAAAATCCGAAGTGTCAAAAAGCCCCCACTGCTCTGTTGTGAGCACGGCACAAAGGTAACAGATGTGTGCAGCCCTGAAACCATCCTCCCTGCTCCTCTCCCTACCCTATGCCTACAGCGCCCAGCACTCCTTYTGCATCCATCAGCTTACATAAAGCTCACAAGCTGCTGAAGTCTGAAACTCATGGAAACGTAACAGGAGAAAAACTCCATTTCACGCTACATCTCCGTGATCAGCATCACGCACAGATGAAGTTTCAACTTCTGCATCCGTCGCCAGATGACAGATCAGTGCGTGAACACCGAGGGCTCGAAGGAAGAAGCCAAGTGCCACAAGAGCCCTTTGGGCTGAGCGCAGGAGATTGCACAAACACACACCAACAAATGTTACAGGTCTCCCTCAGGGAACTCGAGAGCCGAACATGATGCAAATTGCATAGAGGAACAGTTTTGCCCTAATTTGTACAGTATCATTTTGCAGCATAACTGTTTTACATCCAGTATTGTGCAGAGGAGGAAAGAAACCCCCAAAACACTGCCTTGAGATTACAGGCCAAGTGCTTGCTAGAAGCCACTAACAAACACGTGCGTGTGTGTCAGCATGTGCGTGTAACTCCACAGCTCTTTCCTCCTCCCCCGTACACAGTGCAGGGAATCTGCTAATGCTTAAATGGTGGGGAAGGTCAAAGATTTATTGTGGGAAAGCCAACAGTAATTTCGCTGCCTCTCTAGAATGCTGCAAACAGCCAAATTACACAGCTTAAGTAGAAAAATAGAAGTTATGCTTTAATTTCAGGCTTTAAAGAAAGTGTAGGTTTACTGGTCATAGAATCCACCACCCAAGGGTACAGACCCACCGTACCTTTCCATAAACTGAGGGCAGCAAGTCATTCCTTCATAAGCAGAGCTCCTTCTACATAACGTGACAACAAACTTTCCAAAAGTAAAACTCGGACGTCAGAAACCTCCTTTCTTACAGGCCTGCTAAAAGCTCAAAATCCCGGCCTTTCGCAAGGATTTCTCCAACTTTCCCTGTGCATGCAAACACTTTGGCAAGAGGCAGAACGATCTCCAGGAAATACTGTGGAAAGCACTATGCTTGATCTGGAAGCAAGATTTCCTTTAACACCACAAGGGATGAACCAAGAGAGGTTTGCTCTCTGCCCAAGTGCCAGTTTGCCCCGGTCACACACACACAACTTTGGGGAACACCATGTGCTGCAACTGTGAAGTCCCAAAGAGCAGACATAACCAAAGGCTTACTCAATCTCTGGGCTGCAGGGTGGCATTTCAAAAGATGTTATCTGACCCCCCCAGGCTGGTCCCAGGCTCATTCTTTGCTTTTGGGAATACATTTTTCCATGGAAGAAAGCTGCTAGTGGGAAAGACCCTCTGTGCTCAGGAGTGGCTGCATATTGCAACACCCTTGTTTGGCAGAGGAGGCTGCAGCATCCCTGCAGCTGTCCTGGGTAGCAGCCAGGGGCTCTTGCTGAAGGTGCTTCATCCCCTGTCCAAGTCTTTTATGAGTCCCAGACTTGCACAAGACGACCGATGCCAAGTTCAGTATGTTCTTGGTTTTACCAGCTGCCTTTTTAAATTAAATTAATTCAATTCATAATGGGACAAGAAACTATGAATAACGAGGTGCAAAAGCTTTACTTGCTGTTGTTCAGGTTCCTCTATGTTTAGCTGGGGATGTTCACTCAAGAGCCCAAGGCTCCAGCCAGTGCCAGTGGGTGATGCAGACTTTTGTCTGGTAGGAGCAGGAGAATAAAAGCATTAAAGTGCCAATCTCATGTAAAAAGCATGAAGCATCTAGCCTGTGCTGTACTCTCCTATGTTAAACTGCTGCTAAGTGCCATAAAAAGTGAGCATCTCTTTGTACTTCATCCCAAAGCTTCCAGCAATTTGTTCCATTACCAAACATCAAACCATTTAACTCTTTCAATCAGCTGCATTTTAGACCTCTGTGCACTACTTTTTCTTTCATCACAGATATTGAGAAACCAGGTGTTTTGTGATTTTTGCTCTCTCCACCGTTAAGAACACTATGGAAAAACATGGGGCAACACTCAGTGTCAGGGCCTCCCCGACTCTACTTCTCAGACCTTACAGCAGGTAGACCCTTTGGTGACTGGGTTCACCAACGAAAATTTTCATTGCTATGCAGAGCCTCAGTCCTGATAGATCTTCCTTTGTGTCATGTAAATTTCTCATCCAACTGGCAACTTCTTGCCATGATGATCTCAAAAGCAAATTAACAAGCATTCACCAAATTTGAGAAGAAATCCTGAGGATGCTGCATGAGCCAGCTCAGTTTTGATGGCACGTGCCCTGTCCAAACAGCTCGACCCTAACCAGTGTGGGTAATGGAGCGAACAAATCAGGCCAATAGTTGAAATGTTTTCTAAAAATCATTGAAAAGAAAAAAAAAATTTCAATTGCTGGCCTCACACAGTACCATCAATACACGACAGAAAGCAAGCACTCGGTTTCAAAGGGGTCATTAAACCTTAAACTATCCACTTAACGTGAACGCCACTAGCAATATTGGTCAAGTCAATGTTTGTGCATGATTACACTTCAGATTTAAATGTGAAGCTGTTGTACATAACAGGATCTGTGGAGGCTTGTTTCTCTTTCTAATGGATTTAAATTGCCAATAAAAAGGGGCCCAGGACAAAGATGCAAAACAAGCTTGAAGAGCAAACATGCATTTTCAAAACACTATGAAGATATCAAGGGGATTTTGTATTGCCTGTCCAATGCACATAATTGAAACAAATAAATGTTCTATTAAAAATAAATAAAAATTCTCAGGGAAGAGCACCTTTTTAATCAGATCATAGAATGGACAGCCATCACATGGTGCTCTTCTCCACTCCTCCCACCCGTAAGTCTCTTTCTTTTCCTATGAAGCTTTGTCCAGAGGTGCAAATCAGCCCTGAGAGTGCTCAGCCAACTGAAAACTTCTGGTGAGGGCAACAGGCAAGTGGTTGGGCAAAGGAATATGCCTATCCCAGCTCGGGAGAAAATAAAGCAAACACAACATGACCAAGATTGGCACTGTGTTCCTCGGCCAGGGAGAAGTGTTCATCCCTCTTCTTCACGGCTCAATCTGGCCACTTTGCAAGTATCCTTGTGATGTAGTAGTTAAGTGCAGAAGTTGTTCGGCACCATTTGCAGGCTTCCCAGACATAGCAGAGCTAGTTTTGTCTTATAAGGCCCTTTTGTCTTCAGAAACCATGTAAGATCTGCAAAGCAGCTATTGTCCTGGGATTTTGCCAATGGACCAAACTCTCTTTCAGTGGAAATAAGCTACGTACTTCTTAGGCCTCTATGGTATCAAATGCTTTAAAAAATGAAAGCAAGAATGGAGATGTAAATATCCCACCTGTTATCCTGACATGCTGCAGAAAGTAGTGTCACTTAAAAAACCCCAAACAAACAACAAAACCCCAGACAAACAACTACCAAAACAGCAAACACCCAAACCAGACTTCACTTTGCCATGTAGGTGTCTCATAAATATCCTCTTTAAGTCTTTACCCACAGTTGCATTTGGATTACAGCAAAAAACCTCATTTGTATTCAGCCGAAGGATTGCTGCTAATGCTGCAGAAAAACACAGTGCAGATTAATTCTCAATATTAATGAAAGCAGAATATCCTAAAGCCATGAACTAATAAATATGCAGTCATGGCCAATGACAGTTTGTAGACAACATATAGTTCAAAGCTTTAAAAGTTTCTTCTCTTCCCCCCCCGTTTTGTTTTCTATTGGTCCACAACTTAAAAACCCTGATAGACTTTGCAAGAAAATGTTATGGACAGATAAATTAATGGGACCTTAAGGAAGCAGTTGTACAATCCTCATCTAGAGAAGTTTTAACACAGTGAATCATGCCTAACCCAAACACAACCTCTCAGCTTATCAAGGAGACTCAAACCCTTCCAGACGCCAAGCCGGGGCCAAAGAGTGAAGGCGCAGCCGGGCCAGCCTGCAAGGCTGCAAGCGGTGTCGGGAGCCCTGGGGCAGGCAGAGCCTTCCTCCCAGCATCCCCGGGCAGGGACTCCCACACAGGCATCACCCACCCCGCGGTAGTCCCAGTGCTGTGCTTGGCACCTGAAGGTGCCCACGCACTCCTTGGAAAGTCAGAGGCAATTAAAAATGGGCACATTCCCCCAAACCAGTGGATTTTGTGGCAGTTTCCAGACAAGCACACACAAACACTTTTTAAGACCCCAGCATTTGCACGTTGCTGTGGCTTCACCCACCCTTTGYTTTACAGATAAGAAAATGAAATCTCTTTAGTACACACACCTTGTATCACAGCACATAATTCTTGATAACGCACAATTACTTGGGGTTGGGGGTGGGGTGGGGCTTAGACCATATCAAATCTATACAACAGTGCAGATAATTATAATACACAGATCCTGATTTTATAATTCTCTTTTGACTATCTCATGGGAAATCCATTATTCTCATCCCTATACAGTCAAGTCAAAACCCCCCAGCCAAAACCAAAACCAAAGGCCTCCCAGGAAGCCAGAGCTTGCTGAGGATTTGGTACTTGAACTCAGGTAATTTTAGCTCCTCCTTGGTGTATCTTTCTATGGGCCATACTTCTTCCAGCACTTATTCTGAGATACTAAGCCAAAATCCCCTGTTTTACCTGCAATAGATTATGATTTCCATGCAAAATTCCTTATTGCAGTTACAGTGGTCTGAAATAAATACCCAAACCAACAAAAAGTAATTGGAAGACTATGGCATAGGACTTCTCTACAAGGAGTTAGAATCATAAAGGACAAGCTTTTTTTTTTTTTTAAAAACAAGTCCTTTACACCAGACAGCCCAGACTGGGAGCAAACCTGAAAGACTTGCATCTCTGCTTTTTAACATTGCTTTTCCTGGCTGTAGACCCAGGTCTGCTTTCAGATCAGAGCACAGTACCTCAGCATTTCAGCAGGGCTGCAGAAGATTTACTTAAGGGTAGAATGTGACCTTATGTTTTCATATCACAATCCTGCAGATACTCACACTGTCCCTTTCATACCTGTGCATGTAAAGGTACTGTTAGCTTTAGATAACAGCTGCCCATGCAGCCGCCTGCTGCACAGGTAAATGTTTGCTATTCTTTCCTATAAATGAAAGTATGCTAACAAGCTTGCCTGGCTTTCAGAAGCCTCTGGTGTTTAACTTAGTTCATAGCTAAAGCAAACCCTCGCTCTCTCTTTAGCATATCATGTTGCATACAATCAGGAAACACTGCAAGGAAACATGCATTTTGAACTAGGAGTGCTAAGCATTATAAATAAAACTGGTGCAATGAAACACAGAGTCCACAAAACAACTTTCTAAACCTCGTCTCCCTGACATCAGTCACTCACTTTCACTTTGTTCACAGGTTGTGAGTTATGGACAAAACATCGTTTTCAGATCAACCCTACCTACCACCACGTCCTTTAAGCAAGGCCCTGAACTTCATGTACTGGAATAATCTCACTGCCTTTAATTTTAAAATTCAAAACAGACTGTCCTCTCAATGTCTCTGTGAGCAGAGGAACAAATAAATTCCCTACCTGGTTAAGCCACTACAAATGGGGAACCCAGTTCCTCTGCCCCTGGGAGCTCCTTTCAGATAAACAGTCATCAGACTTCTAAGCTTTTCTGTCTCTACGTCTCCAAAAGAATTTTTAATGTACGTCTAAAGCAGCTTGTTAAAAACCTGCTAGTGCTGGAAAGCATTCCCAATGTAACATCCAGTTTATCATCAGAAGTGAGTGATTAATTAGATATCAGGCAGACAGGCTGGATTTTTGAAGGTAGATGTATATTTCTGAGATAAATCATCATCTGCTTTCAATTTTTGCTGTAGTACATTTAAAGCACTACATACAAATAAACTATGTCATTAAAAATTCTGCTTTTGACTACAAATTGACTTCTTTTTGTTGTCTCAGGCAAATTATCATACATGTTACATGTCTGAATCGCTTCACTACAAATCTATTCATTTAATACAATACTGGGAACATGCATGAAATATCTTTTATGCTCTGGACTCCCCTGGCATATTTGCACCACAACTAAAACGAGTTTCTGAAGAAACTTCTTGGGGACCCCCCAATCAGTCTTCCTTATCCTTTGGTCACCACCACAAAGATGCTGTTTCCAGTCCCAGGATACAGCCACTATTGCTGCCTTTAACTTAGTGAACTTCCAAGTGTTTTCGGCATTTGTTCAAACAAAACATACTGAGGCTGTATGAGGTTATCAAGTATAAACCTGCTCCACCATCCTAAAATAAGAGTAACAGTAAAGATAGTCACCAAGAGAGAGAATCTGTGAGGAAGATCAGAATGGGAATTACAGAAAAGGAATATCAATTAAAGTTCTGGGGGTTATTCTACAGTGAAGATGTAAACAGTAGAGGTTCGGAAATCATCCAAAACTGATCTTTAAATGTTCATGCCTACCTGACCCAGGCTAGGAGGGGAAAGCCGCCTTACAACTCAACAAGGCTTTCATGCAAAACTCGTGACTTTTCAGAGGCATTTTAATGACAACCTATAGCTTCACCAGGGCTTGTGTTCAGCTCTGAACATCCAGCTACAGCACTTGAGACAAACTTTTGTAATGCTGTCTCCTACATTATCCAGCTAGAGACCCTATTTGGGGCAGAAAGGATGTGAGATCCCAACACTGCCTGTCCTTAGGTCAATTGTCAGAACCAGCCCTGGAGCATTCAGGGGAAAGCAGAGACACCACTAGAAGAGCTGTTCCCTCCAGGCCTGCATGTCATCTGTCTCACAGCTAGAAATAGCTCACTGGTGAATAGTAGCTGAGGAGGCTAAAATTCAGTCTGCAAAACACAGTTCTCAGTTTTACACAGTTCTGGATAAGCACCTACAGAGATTTTTGTCCATATGGTGATTCCATAGGCTAAAGCTGCCATCCAGAGACTACTGTCAGTACAGAATGGGACCTGCATACAAACATGCAGAGTGGTTTTCTGGGTTTTATTTCAAGAATTAGGAAACAGCATTTGTGTTTTTGTTTTATGCAGTCTGATACAAACAGTAGCTGTAGGGGAAAAGTCATCAAGAGAACAGCAATCAATAATAATCTCACAGACACAGTGCCACGGAGAGTAATACGTAATTTCTCATAATCTCAACTATGCTTTTTCTAAGCATACAGTATTATTAATACACAGATACTCAGCTCTTCCTAAGAGTTGATATGGACTAAGAATACCAAGAAATGTAGTAAATTTATTAGCATAGAGGGTCTTCTTACACCACAGTGTCTTAATAGGAAAACCCAAATAGGATATTACTCTACTAGGTTTTTAATGATAAGGTATGGTCTTATTGAGTCCAGACTAGCTTAAAACCTTTCCTAGTCCTCTTGCTCCCCCCAAAACAATTACATTTTATTGTACAGAAGCATTTATRATGTATCACTCTACGTTAGTTTAATAGACAACAAAACATCCTTATATGCAGACCCCTCCACAGAGATTCTTYGCGATCAAATGCAGGTGATGCACAAATGTAATATCAAACCTTATGCAAAATCCAAAAATACTCATAAATCAAAACTTCTGATACTTCCAGTTACTCATGACTTCTGACTTCCCTTTCAATCATTTTCAGTGGCTCATTGTAGAGAAATGMCAAATATCTGCCCTCACCAGTCACACCCTATGAAAGTGTCACCACTGGAGCCTCTCAAAACCATCACTCCCTTCTACAATGTAATTTTTGTTGCCTGTAAAACAAGACTCTTGAACCTAWACAAACTCTAGCCCTATACAGAACTCCTCTGATTTCAACAGGATTGCACATAGACTTGAAATAATGCATCTGTCAAAGCACTTGCTGAACTAGAGCTATCACTACTTATTTCCATTAAGAACTTTTCTCAACTTCTGAACAAATTCATGCTCTCCTTCCACTGAAGCATTCACCAAGTGTTAAGTTCCTACTCTCACTTTAGCTACGTGCACTTTAAAAATCTGTCTAATGCTGTTTTATAAGTGCTATGTAGACGGGAGCTGCTTCGGTACCGGCTGGTATAGCRGTTGCTGTGGTAACACCATTTTTTCTTAAATGATAAAGCAAGAGTGCCAGAGGCCTCTATATACTAAGAATTACATATTACCATATCATCTCAAGTCTATAGTAAATAATTCTCAAAAAGAGAAAGATGTATGCCACACACACACACATGCTTCTTTGCAAGAACTCCCATATAAAAATTTTGGCTTCAACACACCCAGAGTGTGACTGAAATGCCACTCAATTCCATCAAGTTCATTCCAGCAAGTTTAAGATATCTCATTTTTGCTAAACCACCAGATCACCACTTTGGCTGGCAGGAATCAATGCTTGAAGCCACAGCGCTTTACACAGCCTAAAAAATTCACCCATATTAATCCCATCCAAAAATATATCTAGAAACAATCTTTTAGGAAAAGAATGTAGAAGGACAATTACCAGAATATGTACTTAGTAGATTCACTTGCCTTACCAAGGCTAAAGAGTCATTTCAAGCTATAACACCGATACCATAAAATCTTGRGATGCGATTATCATTTTACCTTCTGTTTTGGGAGAATTGCTTTTTGGCATAGTGTACATATAACATAGTGTGGTATTCTATATCGGTTTTTCCCGTTAAACTGGATGAGAAGAGTTTTYTTAGGCAAACAAACTAATAAAAAACCCAGAACCTGCAGTCCTGACAGGCAAAATATCCATAGACTTCAAAGGGATATGGTGCCTACGGTTTGCTGGATTGAGCTTGCAGAGAAAATGCATTTCCCTGCTGCAGTGTTACTGTAACTGAGAAGCAAGAGTTCCAGATTTTCTTCTTGCTCCTCCAGCTCTCCATAATTTTACCTCTTCTGTAAACTTCCATGCATATAGAYGCAATGCTTTTTTTCAAAGCTGCATGCTCTGAAGCTGGGGAGCCAAACCATTTTGAGGCCCTCCTTCGATTCCACTTTACCACTCACTGTCAAATACAGCAGGAAGGTGGAGGTGGAGCAAGCAGTTTTATCAATGGGCCATTCAAGATCATCAGCTTAAGAATTATATTCTTCTGGGGTAAAGCACTCTTGAAGCTGCATAGGTGGAGACTGGAGAATAGATTCCCCCAAGGATACCTTCCTACCTCTACCATGACTCCTCAAAGAAAATTAAGAAAATCAATATGGGCAAGTGGTAACTCCAGGAGGACAGACCTTGTGTCTATTCAGCAACAGGAACATTTCTGTTCGCCTCCTCCTCAGAGTATAAAAATGAAACTCCACCTACAGGYAGGGAAACCAGCTCCTCCTTTGCATCCCATGCTGCAGAGGTGGAAAGTCCACGTTCAACTCTTCATTAAGCTTTGCATTATCAATGCATCTGCCTTGGATATGTTGAATATCACCAGYAAAATATCAGCGCTGGAGCAATTCACTGCTTGACTAAACTAATGACATATTTTTCTGCTCTCCTCACTGCATTATCAGTGCAGTCTTAACAGCTATGTTGCTTAATGCACTGTTAAATACCCTGTGCTATTTCTTGCAAAAGAACTTCCTTCTCTCCYCACTTTGGATCAAGGCCCATTTTGCATCACACTGCGGCCAATAATTTATCTAACCAATCATGTGGAAGGGATGAGGAGGTAAAAAAGGAAAGATAGGAAGGCAGTAGCTGTGAAAATTTGAAAGGGATATTGACACAGCTTGTAAGTTATAGACAAAATCTAAGTGCTTCTGCAATTATTTTTTAAAATGGTGTATTAATGTTTATGAAAGTAATTAAGCCTTTTTAATATTCTAATAATTGTAATGCTAAAAAACCCACAGTTACAATTAACAACAGAGTAGAAATATAGTAAACTTCAACTGTTTTGCAATTTTCATAGAAACCCAGCACTGATACAGCCTATTTCTGCTGACCTACCAAGCACCTGGCAGAGGTAATGGAAAAGTGCCTGTTCTCTGCACACAGGAACCTCAGATGTAAACCTATCTTGGCCCATGCCAGGTGAGGGACTTCTGGGCAGCTGCAGCAATTGCGGACCTGACTCATTAACTTTTAGCTGACAGTATTTTTTATTATTTATTATTAGAGTTACTACAACTTCAGAGTGAAAGTCTTATTTTATGAAATTACATAAACACAATTGATGGTAGCAATTTATTTCAGGAGCTGAAGACGTTCACTGGCAAYCTAACAATGGACGGAATTATCGTTGACAATTTTACAAAAGCTTTTATCAAAGTTTATGGGCCATTAAGCCCAACAGTGCGATTACCAGTATGATATCATCTCTCTCAGTAGTACAGTGTTGGCCCAGAACAATCCATTTTCTAATTCTCTCTATTATAACCAGTCTGTTTACTCAGAAGTCATATGTTTGCTACTTCTGAAATGATCCAAGTCTTTGAAATTGTATTTTAGTCCATAGACAGCATCCAATTAGTACCATACTAAACCAGGATAAAATAGCCCTTCTTTCAAATGCCCACAACCAATTCAGATTTTCTCTTCATAAATTGAAATATAAAATGTAAACGTTAGCTAAGCACACCTGTATTAAATTACATGATACAGGCAACACAATAAAAAAGGTAATATTTCTCTCTTGAACATCACAGGATTCAGTTCTTGACCTGAGTTTGTCATTGACACCTTCCATGCCYTATGCTGTCAGGAATTAATTTGGCTCGTAGTAACTAATGACCAGACAGAAGAGAAACAGAGAAGGTGTTAATTAGCTACTTTTACTCTTAATTCACTGAATAACATGTGCTCATTGATGCAAACCAGACTGCTGCTGCTCAAATCAAGTGACCCTCATTTAGAAAAAGGGTCTGTTCTTCCTTTTTTGCACAGGCAAAGTCTTTCAAGTGTCAGCAAGAATTATCCACACATACTGATGGGAGCATCTTACACACTGCTGAACACAAATTTCCTTGGTGCTGGGTTAGTTCATCTGCCATAGACAACTGTGATAAACTGATGCTGCCTAGGGGATCTGCCTCATTAAGGAGGGAAAGAGAGAACAGGAACAGATCTGAAATAATAAAATCATTAACAGGAGCACCTTGCAGAGCTTATTAGGTAGGAAACAGACTGACAATACCATTGTTCAACACTTATTACTTTTTGAAGACCAGATGCAAATGAGAGAGCATTTCAGTGGTCATCCTTTCAAATCCCAAACAAAAGACAAATATCAAACTGATCGATTAACAGGGCATTATCCTAACACAGATGTTTTAAGAAAAAATGAGAYCCTACCAGATAAYGGCAGATGCCCAAGTTCTGACTTTACCTCCTACTGCAGGCTTCCTCGCTGCAAGAGGTCAAATTAGGACCTACAAATTACTCTTGCACCGAATTAATACTGCTGCAACTCAACTACTTATCTTCCTTCACAGGTAGGTGGAAGCTGGGCACACAACATAAATATGGCTTGCATGTTTTCCTTTCCGGATCTGCTGTGAAACACTTGTCCCTGCTCCTACTACTGAAGACTGAACTTCTGCCATTAATTTTGGGGTAGTGATACTGGCATCAGTATCTACGCAGATGCTACAAACATGACAATAAAGGCCAAGTGTGGAGCTGATACCACCTTGCAAGCACTTCACTCAGTCTGCTGCACAGACACCAGCTCAATTCTCATGTTGAACTTCCTCTGCTACACAAGTGAAACTTCAAATGGAAGCCTGTGCTTTGTCCCCAACACCTTCGAGTACACAAGGACCAGCTAGAAGGGTTATTTCATTAGAAAGCCACACGCCATTGGTACAGGCAATCAGTGCTGCTGGCCATTGTGACTCGCTAAGGACAGTCTCACCATGAGTAATCAGACACCAGTCAGAATTCAAATATGGAACCTGAGGTGGAAAAAAACTCTCTTCCTGGACATAATTCATCTTCTGTTCACATTACCACAGGTCTCCATTAGGAAAGACCTGGATCAGTACCTGAGGGAGGGGAGATGTGACTGCTACTAGGTTTTCCGACAGCTTGGTTTTCAGGGAGTGACTTCTCTCTTGGTCTGGCTCTGAAAACAAAGTCACACTTACACCACTTCCCAATTCTCATCAAATGCCAATGGCCCCACGTCCTACACACTGCTCTGTGGTGCAAAACCCATGTTCATGCAGAAACCTAACAACTTCAATTATGGTCTAGCTGTGACAAAGCAGCTTCCAGAGTCAGGATTTTGCCAACTAACACTTCTGTTTCCAAAAAATTGGTTTGTTTTGTTCTGGTTTAATCGGTTTTTCACTTGGGGTTTTCTGTTTGTTTTYAATGGGAAAGAAAAAAAAAGGCATGTACTTGGTGCTGAACTAGTCTGAAAAGCAGCAGTAAAATAAATTGAATCCTGTTCAAAAACGGAGAATGTCAAAATTCCATTCATGAGAAAAAGGTTGCAATAAAAATGGAGGAGAAAAACCACTCCACTCCTGTAACAGCTTTTGACTAAAGGCTCTTTCTAGTCGGCAGTTTCCTAAACATCGTGCCAAACAGTCATGGGCTCTCTCTCAGAGACTTGAGGATACCTCCCCCACATTTTTCTGGGGGGAAGGTTTCCTTGTCTTCATGTGCCCAGTAGACAATTTGTGAACCTTCAGATTTAACACATGAGAAGCAAATTTGTCAAACATTAGTCATATCTGCTCATATCACAGCTGTCCCTTCCCAATGATGAAAGGAAATGAAGAAGGTTTTATTTTTTTCCCAGCTTCTAAAGACTGCAAATCACTACCAATGCCTTCAGGTAGGAGAACTGTAACTTCCACTCTCAGAAGAAATAGTGAGCACATATGCAAAATGGTATTTTTATCTGGCACTGAAGATCTGATATCTTCATTATTCTGAAAGGCTCTTTTATCAAATAGGTACACCTTGTGTCTAATGTACCTTTCATGCTATATTAACTGAAAAAGTTGGAAAGAAACACAATAGCAAAATTTTCTCCTGAACAGAACAGACAATCACTTGACAGCAGGCCCCAAATCTTACTTATCCTCCATATCCCCAGAGTGTACCTTCAACCAGAGCTATTTACTGCCTTTGATAGTCCAGGGTGTATTTTCTAAAATTATTCAACATTGCTTTGTGCATGGTACAATCAGGTATGATGGAGTAGTAAAGTGACCATACATTTTTTTAAATACTCTTTTCACAACACCAAAACTGCCTGGGATTTTTCAATTTGATAATACAGCTACTTAAAACTAAGACAAACTACAAAATAACAACATTAGGAAACAAAGGCCAAGGAGACCTTTTCTTCCTTGTCTTCTACGCTGAATTGCAATGCTCTCATCCCAAGTCCAAACACAACAGCAGAAGTTGCAGGAGACCCATGAAGCACATCCCCTTGGAAACACCAGGGATAGCACGTCTGGGAAAAGTAGTTTTCTGCACCTCTGGTTATGCCACATCCATGGGAGTTGATGGCCCAGTAAGACATGAAGGAAAGCTAAGACTGCAGCAAATTGTAAATGTTTGGGAAGCACCTGCTTGAGAATTCCCCACTACAATTAAAGAAAATGGAGGTGCACTTGGCAAGGCGACTTCTTTTTCCTGTTAAGTATCTGTTTGTAGAAAATTAATAAGAAAACAGAAGCGTTGAAGATACAGCACAATGCCACCTGTGCAAAACAAATGTGCACCTCATTTTAATGTAAGCTCTGGTTAAGTGGCTTGTGTTGAAATGCTACCTAGCATTCCAAGTGTAAACCAGCTTAATCATATCTATTGAAAACCACATAATAAATAACATGAAATATGCAGCATGCCATCCTAATTGCAGAGGTTGTCTCACTTACTAGAAGTCATTTATTTATTCAAATGACTTGAGCTACGTGATTCAATCTGAATCATGGGAACTAGTTACTGATTTGTGCAAACAGCCTCTTACTTCTTTGCTAAAGGCATTGTTGAAATAACTGACCCAACTGCTAGAACAAGCTTCTTCCTTGAACCCTGCCTCCTTCCTTAGTCTTACCTCCTGAGTGAACTTCAGAAAATATCACTGTTCTACAAAAACATTGTGAGYTTAATTTAAAAAAAATTGCAATGCAATGAATTCATTAATGCAATGGAAAAATTGGTATTTTCAGATCAAATAATTGCTTAGTAATAAGGAACTGCACATGCAGCCATAACTTCACCTTGCAGAATTAAAGCACACAGCTTTCAAGAGGAAACATTCACTGTCAGATGTGAATCCAACTCAACTTTCAGAATTGCACATGTGTCTCAGATCTTAATGGGGAGGGTGGATGGAGTGAATACATGTCTCCCCAGACAGAAGCAGCTTTCTTTTTTTTTTTTTTTGGTTGGTTGGTTTTAGGGGTTTTTTCAAGTTAGGCCTTGCAAATGTGAAAATTGCCTTCATAACTGTGCTGCAGCTACATAGAAAGCATAATTCAGGAAACAATTCAGACTTTACGTCTGCTTACACCTAACCTTGATTTGCAGCTACTGTCTCACACTGCTGTTATTTCAGGAGGTGCCGGGGCTTCCCCCGGGGAGGYGGAGCAAGGGGCCAGGCATGCTGAGCCCTACCACAGGCAGGAAAAGAGCACGCTTCAGTCGCCAGGAGCCAAGCCAGATGCATGCCACCACAGGTCACCTCATCCCAGGCCCCAGCCATCCTCCATCAAGGGACATGCCCCCAGGGAAGGGCACACAGAAGGGCCTTCAGGAAAAAGGAGGAATGATGCTCTGCATGACGCATTTTTTCGAAGCTTGCAAATAAGCCCGAAGTAGGATGTTGGTTACTTTCAACTCCTGGCAGTGTTTATCATTGGCTTGGGCATGGGGTGAGAGGCCAAAATACTAGCAGGCAACTTCATCAGTGGCCAGATGTGTTGCCTCAGGCAAGCATTCAGCATCTCTGTGGCTTCGATCCCTTGACTCATGATAGGTAAAACAATACTTTTCCCTATCTAGGAAAAGTGCTGTGTGGACTTGCAGTGCCCCAGTGCCAAGACTGGCTGATTTCCATGGCTTTCCTGGTTCTCTTCATATTTATTGCTGAATCTGGTGATGGGAAGGCAGGCATTATGCCACCACGTTCTGATTACCAAACACACACAACCCCCATTCCCACAAAGTGATAATTTTCTTCTTGTAAAAGCCAGAGCTAAAATACTACTATCCTGTCATCAAGACAGCTGGTTTATATCCTCTTCTCCTTCCTTCCATATCTTCTCCRGAAAACATCCTGTCTGACACGGTCCCTGCCGACTCCTCCAACCCCACTGGTCTCTGCACCCAGCAAGGAGCCATCTACCCCGGCAGAGGGGTTCTGGCACAACTGCCTTTGCTGGTCCTGAATATTTTTAGTTTTTCAGTTTGGGACGGAGGGGGCTGGCAAATCCCCCACTTTTCCAGGGAGCTGGAGGATGCTCCCAGGGAGGCTACCCACCCTTCACACAGCACCTTTGGAAGGCAAAGCAATCACAGAGTGGTAACCGCTAGACGGAGGAGAAGGCTTTTAACCCACACAGAAGCGCTGCTGGCCCTTGGGGCACTGCTACTGGTCGGCAGCGTCACCCTGCCTGCCCAGAGCCCCGGCCCGCCTGCTCCTGCACCTCCAGCAGGGAGCCTGCAAGCCTCGGGCTCCTCCTCCGGAGCTCAGAAAGGTACTGTAAAGGCACCAAACATGCAGAGGTCAGGGAGGTAATGGATACCAAGCTTCTTTTATTTTTTTTAGCATATTAATTTATTTTTATTTCATTATTTTTACTATTTCGTTATTTCAATTCATGAAACCGGGAAAAGTGGTCACAAGCATTTTGGACTTCATTTATCTCAATGTTCACAGAGATCAGAGCAGAACTATTTATGTATATATAACTGACAGTTTACCCCACTCCCAAAACCTTAATTTTTGGAGCCAAGCTCAGAAAACATGCTTTGGCCAAAAAACTAAGTGGGAGGAAGGTATAAAAAAATCAAGTGGTATTCTGGTATTTTCAAAATAAACCTGCAAATTTTAATTTCAAACGACATTTCATTTTGCTTCTTACCCAACTTGAAAAGAAACTGTCTCAGGTCAAATTTGATCTTTTAGATTATATTAAAACAGGGTAGTTTTTGGTGGTGTTTTGTTGCTAGCTTTTTTTCTTTTCACTTCACTAAAACCACCCCTGACATATTTCTTTCAGTATGACTGGAAGTTATTCTTTTTTTCTAGGTTTTTTTTTTTCCCTCTTCAACCACTGAAACAAACAAAAGCCACCCATGATTCAGTGCACTCTACTACRAGAACATGCATGTGAACACGTAGATGTTTACTTTCATGTACGCAGATGTTCTGGGCAGAAGAAGGAACCTTGCATCTGCCTTGCAYGGATCTGTCAACAGGCAAAACACACTCTGCATTAAAACTTCAAAATGAAAGCTCACACATCCTTATAGGCTACATAAATCCAGCGCTTCTCCCTCCTAGCAATGCTTTCTGTTCTTTAAAAAACACCTTTAAGGTGTTTAAGGTGTAGTGCGATTGCACTTGTACTTCTTAGCTCAGTGGCCAACCCACATGGCTGCATCTTTTCACCCTGGTCATCAGAAAGTTTTCCTGTTCAAACACACAAATTCGGGTTTCTCATGTTTCTTCCTTTCAGCAACCCTCAATAACACTATTAAGCACAAAGAGCACAAGACCCACACCTACACCTTCTCCCTATAAGACAAACTACAGAGTCATGTCACATCTTGCTTCAGCAGAAATAGACATTTATTTTGGTCCAGCTTCTCTGTACAGAGGAGTACATCTTTTTTTTTCCACATTTCATTTAAGAACGACTTCTTCCACCCATATTCATGCCAAATATTCTGTAACTATTTCTGAAATTTAAAAAATACACTATTACTCAATACTGTTAGGTCAGCAGAATTCAGCCCTAAAAAAGGAAGAATTACCAACCCATTTGCCATAGTTGGAAGTCAAGAAGTAACATATCAAAAACCAGAATGGACCAAAACACCACTAGGTCTCATACTGTACCTACTAACAGCATTCCTGGGTGTTCCTGGAAGAAGGGGCACAGGAGAAGGTCAAATCAATATGTACTCAACAGGATCAGTGTGTACTGCATCAAGTGGAACAAGGACTGTCAAAGTCCACACAAAACATCAAGCAGTGGATTTTCCACACTGCATACCACTGAGCCCTGGAAAAACATAATTCACCCGAACACTTTCTACCTAGACCTACACAATGCTGATAAAGCCACAGTGCCAGCTCTCCATGTCCTCATGCATTTCACAAGCTCTCCAAAGCTGACAGGTATGAACAGCAGCGGTCCCCAGGAACAGAGGACTTCTGACGAGTCACGTCCAACACAGCTTTTATCCCACCCTCATCACCAGAGGCGTGTGGCGTTGCATCAGCCTTGTTTGAAGGGTGCATCCCAGCGGTAAGGGTGCCTCATCATTATCCCTGCTATCCTGCCATAGACTTCAGCATCCCACAGCTCCTGGCCATTGCCCCCATCACAGGTGCTGGGGGAAGTGCTGCTCAGGACCCAGAGAGGCACGTTCTGCACTTACAGCAAGACGTGTTGTTCAAGCTAATCTCRAGGCGAGTGCGAGACAGGTGACGATCCCTGCCACGGCAGAAACTGCTGCTCGGGTGTTCATCACAGGCTACACACCTCCTACAACTGCCACAAAGCAAATGCGGGAATTGAAAAGTGAGAACATTCTTTCCACTGAGAAGCAAATAAAAGCTCTGCTGTGTTTCCTAATAACTTTCTCTTTCTTATAAAACTAGCAATTTTCCCAGCCAGGTTGACTGCGATTCCTGTGCCAGAGGAGCCCTGACTGACAGAAGTTCCTTTTCTGCTAGTAGATGCTCTAGGAGAGCAGTACTGCAGAATGAGGATTTGAGAAATTACAAACACAAACAGAAGATGCCTAATGCAATTCACACATTTCCAAAATGACAATTATTCTAGATAGCGGGTAATCTTTTTACAGAATTAGACCTCACCCCTGTTTTGACTAATTTAGATTTATAAAGGTTTGTCAGCCAGGTCACCCCAGCAAGCATTCCTAATATAGACCAGCCAGAGGATGCTTTTGTGGGTACAGCCAGTTCTGGCTTCTTCAAATAAAGTTCTACAAGTCAAAGCATTTTTCTAGCATTTGTATTACACCAAGCCCTTTAGCAATACAGATCCAAGTCTAACATGAGATTTAACACAAGTTCTCGAGCCTGTAAATGCCAATGCTTATAACATAACATGCTGACACTCATTTCGAATACATATTAGTTCTTTCTGGGATAATCCACTCACACACACAGTGTGACTGTACTCTCTGATACACACACACTACTGAAACCTGGACCAGACCAGGAGTTTGTAGCAACATCAACAGCTTCTATGCAAAACCATTCCATGAAGGTACTGTCATCCTCCTTAAAATGAAGTAAACCTTCCACTAGGCTTGTTTCTGAAGAGCTATTAAGCAAAGGCAGTTTGTGCTCAAGGAAGATAAGGACACCTTCTGAAGCAACTGGTTTGGCTAGTCAGCTATCTTGCTGCTAAAGCTAGCATATCCCAGTGATTTCAGTGATACATGGATATCTAAATGCAAAAGTCAGCCCTGAGGACCATAATGGCATTGTGCGACACTCCCCAAAAGTCTCTCTTTATAAATTAACAAATAAATTACAACGGACTACTCTGATTGTAAAGTCTCCAGGGCATTGATCTTGATTTCCTGTTTATCTGCAAATCCCTTAATATACTCTTGATGCAAGAACGAACAAATTTGTATTTACTATCACTTCAGCGTCCAGTTTGCTCACTATACACACACACACTTTGCTGAGCGGCCAATCTCTTTTGTAAAATTTTGCACGTAGTCACCATATTTTGCAGATTGCCCAAATTAAGGAGGCGACTGCTAGCACTTTACCTTCCCTTCTCTGCTCTTAATGATGGGATCTGGGTTATGTTCTTAACCACTCACATACTGAGGCACTGGAGTAAGAGCAGTTCCACACTCAAGACTATTTATTTATTTCTATTATCTCACCAAATTGGGCCACATCAGTGTCTAAGCTTCCGTATCTCTAACTGCATTTACCATGATGACTGCACAGATTTATTTTAGTTTCCAAATCAAAAAAAGTTTGGTCATTTACCACCTAGAATAAAAAATAATAAATGATTGCATAGACAAGACTTCAGACAATAAATACCTACACACACATATTAGCTCCTGTCTCCACATAGGAAATTCCCACCTGTATCAGTGGTAATACAAATACAGGAATGACAGAACAGTGTACCAGCTTTCCTGGGACTGTAACAGGAGCATGAGATATCCTTCACCTGGTACCTGGCAGCTGGCAGACAGAGAACATTGTTGACTCCTCAGCCAAGCTGCAGATGTGTGGGCAGCTGCCTGCTCCCAGAAGGCTCCCATGCTCACTCCCACAGCAGGCACATCTCACAGCCTTCTCCTGCCAGATCTCCGCTCCACAGAGCGGTGGCCAGGTTACACTGGAGTGCATCTGAAAAGGCACTGGATGCTTGCATGTAACTGGATCGAGCTCTGCACATTCCACAAAGACAAGTCTACTCGTATACATCTGTCACAGGTAAGCATGGAATAATACACAGGGCAGAAACTACAAGACAGCAATACTCAATATAAGCACATGCACAGTCCACACGTAGACACTGCACAGGATATTAGAAAAAGGGTTTTTGATTTCACATGAAAATGAATACTTCAACATCCTTAAAGAATTTAGTCCTTTGTTTTTCAGAAAGCAATGTCAGACTCCAGGCACAGAAAGCTACCACAGTCCACTCCAGCAGCTCCCGAGCTGCCCAGCATGCCTGTGTGCACACTCCCATCCCACAGCCGCTGCAGCTACAGATCAAAACTAGAGATATAAAACCAACATACAGCAACAAAAACCAATTTGCTGAACCATAGCACTGTCGCTGGCACACAAAAAGGACATGAGTCAAATACACCCAGTTTAAGTGGCATGCCAGCTCTCACAGGTATTTATCTCAGGTACCACCAAGCAGGCCACCCAGGGTACGTTAGTGGAAATCCGGATTAGTTCCACTGTGGTTAATGTGGGTCAACATCAGAGCAGGTAGATAGAGGCGGGTATTGATCCCTGTGAGTGTACTTCAGTTTTGAGCAATACTGTGTGGTTCTGGAATATGCTCAGTTAGGCTTTTTTYGTATCTTAATGACTACATTAATTAATAACTAAACCAGTTTTCTCTCATCCATATTCAAGAAAACTAATTCTACAATTTTAGGAAAAGACACAATTGTATTTAAATTTCCATTCAAATATTATGTTGATCAGTTTTTATAGGCTGATTCTGATGTTTTTCTAACAAAAACATTTGCCCAGGCACCTTTTTGTTTTTCTTTTTTATTTTTTGAGACGTCTCCTTTTGGTAATAGAACAAATCAGGTTGAAATTTTAAAAAGTGTCATTTCACACGCAATTTGAACTTCTAAAACCCCACAGAACTTGGTCTTAAAATTCAAGAGTGTTGCACATATTTATGACAGCACGTCTACTTTCAGAATTACTCTGAATTCTGATGCTAGGTCCTATCATTAGGCCGAGGAGGCAGTCCCAACATACGCTGATGCTCTATTACTTGTTGGACCTGTTGCTTCAAATCAGTATCTCACAATTCTCAAATGCTGCTTCATTTTGTACTCCTGAATAATTTTTCTTGCTTATCTTCAAGTGTGAGGGAGAAACTAATAAAGACCAATCAATCAATTAATGCCTTCCAAAGAAATCCTTCTGCTTTCACCTCTGCCACCGAGCCTCCAGCTCTTACCAGAGGAACAGTTACTTGCTGACACAACATCCTGAGAATAATCTCTGTTGGATTTATCATGTAGCTGTTGATTATTTAGTAATCCTCAAAAAACTGGCACCCTCCTAAGCTTATGAGACACAGAATTAAACATTATAAACAAGGTATTTCTTCTCACTATACATACGCGGGGTATGTGCACCTGAGACTGCATCTCAGAAGACTTTTAACACAGGCAGAGCAGATGGAGTCACTTCTCATGAGTTTCAAAGGATGAGGAAAAATAAATAAATAAAAAGAAAACCGGGAAAGAAAAACTGCCCATGTTACATCAACAACAGGTATGAACTTGACTTCTGGAACAAGAGAATCTTTCCGCTTTTTAAAGGTTGTGCAACTAGTTCTTTTGGATGGGGTGTTTCTCACTTTCAGGGCGGCTTTACTGTCCACAGTCACGAAAGACTAACTCAGCTGCTCTAAGACATGCATTAGCCCTTCTAAAAACTAATAGCTCTCCCGCTTACTCTTTAAAAAGAATAAAAGGAAAAAAAAAGAAAAACCAAACCACCCAAATCTGCATTTTTCCCTGGCTGGCAGATTTCCAAGATAAAGAGGACTGCTCTCCGGCTGGAACAGCAGCCGGGGCCTGCTCTCCAAACTCACAAAAGAGAACACCACACACAGAGAAAAAGCGACGGGTCTGACCGGCCAGAAACGTCTTTTCACCCTCTGAGTCAGTTTCTCCAATAAAAAAGGAAAGCCCAAGCACCCGCGGCAGCACCACAGCCAGCCCCGCCGTGCTGTTCCCACGCACCGCCGGGACGGGCGGGCAGTGCCGGCAGGGTCGGGACGGGACGGGACGGCGGCTCCTTCGCGCCGGGTCGGGCAGGGACAAATCCCTCCTCTTTCTGATAACTGGGGAACCAGATCCCACATGAAGTTTCCCCTCTTTTCAGTCACCCCTTCCCAGGTGTATACTTCTTCCTATTATTACTACTACTATCTTTTAACAGGACAAGCGGAGGCGTCCGGGTCAGAGCCACGGCGGGTTACGGGAGCGGTGCTTGCTCGGGAACTCTGCGGCTTTTCCCCGCAGCCACGGCGCAGCGGAGCCGGGAGCGGCTGTGCGGGGCTGAGCCGGGGAGCGCGCTCCGGGGAGCGACTGGGCAACGTGGGAAGGGGGGAACAAGAAAAAAGAAACACTAAAGGAGAGAAGCACAACCGATGAGATGTGCCAAGGCTTATTCCCTTTTATTTCCTCCACCCCCACAAAAGAAAATAAGCCAAGAATCAGGAAGTCAGGGCTGCGTGATCGCTGCTATAGGTTTGGTTTTCTCCCCGTTTCTCCTCTCTCTCTGTTTTTGGGGCGGATTTTTTGTTTTGTTTTGGTTTTTTTCTTAGGGAAATAAGTAGTTGGGACTTTCCCTCCGCCGCTCCCCACGGGAGGCCGCGGCGCGCCGCCTCCCGCAGCCCCGGCTCCGTGCTCCCCCGGGACGCAGCCGGCAAAGCGGCGGCGGGACCCCCGCGCCCCGGCCCCCCACGCCCCCCTACCTTTCTTTCCCTCCACGGCGAGGCAGAGAGCGAGGCTCCCGAGCAGCAGCACCAGGACAGCGGCGCCGCGGGGCCCAGCAGCAGCGAGGGGGCTGCGGCCGCCCATGCTGCGGGACCGCCGCTCCCTCGGCGGAGTGGGTGGGGGGTCGGACGGGACGGGCGCACGGATGATCCCGCGGAGCCGCTCCTGCGCTGCTCTTCTCCCGCGGCAGCGATCAGCTCCTCTCCGCCGCTCTGCCCTGCGCGGTTCCGAGCAGCATGCTGGAGGGCGGCCGTCGAGGTCTGCGCGCACACGTGCGTGCCCCGCTGCGGCCGGGCGGCTGCTGCCTTCCTCCTCCTCCTCCTCCTCCTCCCCCGCCTCTGCTCCTCCTGCTGCAGGCGGCAGCGGGTGCGCAGGGGCTTGCGGAGCGGCTGGAGCCGGCTGTGGGACGGGGTGCGCCCGGCTGCGCTCTCCACTCGGTCGCGGAGCGCAGGGGCTCCCTCTGGGGACGCCAAGGAGGAGGAGGATGGGGAGGGAGCAAGGACGAGAGGGGAGGAGAAACAGGCAGCGCCTTCCCCGCCCAGGTGGCGAAGGGGTGGGCCCCCACCTGTCCYGGAATATAGGATGAGAAGAGGTGTGAGCGGGGAGGAGGTAATTCAGCTGTCCCTCCTTGCTCGGAAGGGTGTGTGTGGGGATTTTCTACTTCCCGGCCGTTTCTGCYCGGCAGCTGCCAGAGGCATGAGCGTGCATTTGCGCCGCTGTTCGCAAAAAAGCGGCGTGGCCYTAGCACAGCTTCTGCCTTTCCGTGTGTCCCCGCCCAGGAGTAGTGAAGGGGCAGAGGCTTTACGGGAGTACGGGTGTCCCGAGGGGGATTGCGGCAGAAGCGCTGTCCCGTCCCGTTCCTCAGGGAGAGCTGTCCCGTCGCAGCACCAGGGGAGTGCGCAGCACCAGGGGAGTGCCCGCAGAGTGCGGGCAAGGAAGGACTGAAGCGTTTTGCTGAGGAGCAGCGAAGCCGCTCCGGAGCTTCAGTCCGCTCCTCAGGAGCGCATCTCCGGGGCTCCAGCCTCGTTTCTGCTCCCCGAAATCAGCGGAGCCCGACTGGCCTCTGCGAACAGTCCTGCGCTCRTTCTAGTCATTCTACTCCCAATACTTGCAAGGCCAAGTGCATGCGTGAAATMAAACAGCGCCGGTTGTATGCATGACTAGCACACGGATGACAGGGTCCGTATCTGTCCGTACCGCTTTTATTGCCCTGCCACCAGCAGTGGGAAAGTGCTCCTTGCTCCACGTAGCAAGTTCCTTAATAAACACAAAATAATAAAAGTGTTCTTTGGGTGCTCCAGGTACATCCACAGACATTAAGCAGAAGAGTACATGTACGGTGTTCCTTTCCCCCAAGAGGAAAACCTAAGAAATTCAGTATTCATTAAAATATGCTTACAGTTTTCTTACAGCCTGTTTCTCTGCAAAGTGGAAGACAGCACTGTCGTGTCACTCAGGTACGCAAATAGGACATAGAAGTGCCACTTGTCTGGGCTGGGGTTTTTCCGAGTAAATCATGATTCAACACTCAAACTTGCTGAATGCTGGTGGTAATTTCTTCATAAAACTCTTGTGGAGATTTGGGTTACACAGTCAATAGGATATGAAGACTTAAAACTGTTATGATTAAGTGGGAACCCCAGAACTAAGGTCAATAATGACATGAGGTTTTGGAAATTGCGTGCTAGATGCCTGTGTCTGTCACAGGGCACTGGAACACAATAGATTGCAAAATAGCCACTGAGTGTACCTTGACTTTTCTCTGTTATGCATGTTCCTCTGAGAAATGCATTACTCTTCTCCTATCAGTCAACTTCCCCTGTACAATCCTTTTTTTTTAATAGTTTGACTAGTTACTGTCCTAACTGGGCAAAAAACCCTACCATCCCATTTACTCATCCTAGCACGAAGCCCAATGCCTGACCACATGCCTTTAAGCATGTGTCATTCCACCATGCCTGTAATCATTTATTAAAATGAATTCCACTACCAGACAGCTTTTGTATGCTGTAGCTGACATTCTGGTTCGATTATATTTTGTAAATAATGTGAAAGATGTACTTTGACATAAACTCAGACTTTTATAACATCTGAGGAACTCTACTCATGATTGGTTTCATGGCTGTAACTAAGGGCAGAACCTGAGCTGACAATACTATATTAGTACAAATTTGCCTCAAATATTCTCACACAATGCAGCTCCATATACACTGTGTGTATATGGTTCATTTTCATTTATTTGGACAAATAGGAGGATCTTTAAAAGTGAGAGATGCAGGAAAAAGAGATCAGTTTCTAGGGAGGGAAGATTTGCAAAGCATCCTCAGCACGCACTAATGATTACAGCTTGCATTATGATAAAGGAAATGCAATTAAGACAACCAAGAAATGAACTTCAAATCAGTTCTGTAGGTAAATACTAAATAAAAATGTACCCCTAGACATGTACATTGAGTGTAAAGCTACCACTGTAGAAGGCAACAGTGTTTTTAAAATCTAGAAGAAGAAAGGATTCAAACTAACAAATGAAAGCCAACTAAACACAGGAAAAAAAGAAAACATGTTTTGCATATGAACTCAGTGGAGAAACTAGTCCAAATCCTGTCCTAACATGCTAAAGAACAAATACTTGCTTTGCAGAATTTTTGTGCAGTTGTGATTCTGCCTGCTCTATGAGCAGGAACATTTCATACTTGCTTCACCCCCCTCCCCCTCATCACATACTGCCCTTACAATAAATGCACATAAATTCAAATATTTGATCCTAACTAAACTCGTCCTTCATTGCTGACATGGTGAGCAAGGAGAGACTAGGCAAATTCCCCTTCAAATTTTTTTTCTCACACTGCAGATATCCACTACAGGAGACTCTCGTCTGCTGCTGGCAGTGCAGTAGTGCTGAAGGGGCTGCACAGCAAGCTGCCGTAAATTCCGTCCTCCCACCTTTCTGAGCACAAGTGTGTTACTTTTGTGGCATTGTGCTCTGTTTGTCAAGGTCACAAGATACATAAAGGGACTCTAAGACTGAAGTTTGAGAAGCTTACCACAGGCAGGAATTTCAGGCCTTTTTTACACAACTGAGCAATTTCTGAAATCGTTTGAATTCAAACATTGCATTTTCCCTAAACARCTGTTCACATACTCGGTGACTGCTGTTGGTATAACTCTTTTGAAGCTAACGTGAATTTTACCAATATTCACGTTGCAAAACTTTTATTACTGGCTGCATGTGTGCCTGGATCAAAGGTCATGGAACAAAGGCCAGACTTTTGACCACCAATTTTCAAATTGATAGTTCATAGTGAAAATACTAGATGCAACATCTGTCTTCAGCTTTCTTTTGATTTGCTTGCTTTATAGTGCGTATATATATCTCCTGCCTTCTATATATAAAGCATAAACATGCTGACCGATGAAGTGAAGGTCATGTAAGCCGGTAGTTTTTTCACATGAAGATACTTCTGGATTTCAGAATTTGGCCATAATTGCTCACCACCACTTGCCTGCACCACTGAGCTGATTACTTTGCCACACATGGAGAGAAGTAGCTGTAAGAAGATGAATAACTGATTTCCCTATCAGCGGAAAAAGCGGGATTAATTGTCCTATCTCTTCCACATTCCCTCAAAACAGAATAGGGTTTCAAAATCCTCTCAAGAGTAAAAAAATCCCTGCTTCTGGATCCTTTCCTTACATGAAAAACAGTGTTGCTTTTCATTATCCACCAAGAGTGGGTCAGCATTTGCCCCTCAAAAAAATTCTTCGGCAACCATTCCTCAGTGAAAATGCAGCTCTTCTCTGCATGTTGCAAAAGTGATTTTAAAGGGCAGGCCTTTTACTGGAAGAGAAGAAAATAAATAGAGATGAATTAGCGGAGTTTTACAATCCGGTTTGCTCAGACTTTGCATGGTGTTTGAGATTGTCGACATTGTATTTTGCATTGTAGTTTGTATTCTATGACTCCCCACTCAGGTTTTAAAGCAAGGGCCGAGATAATAATTCATAGAGCTTTATGGCACTTTGCATGTTGAAAATATTACACAAACATTAACTAATTTATCTTTGCAAATCTCCTGTAAAGCAGGTTAGTAGCTATAATTTCCATTTTATAGATGTAAAATAATTTGCCTTGGGCAGAGCATTAGTGGCAGAGCTAGGGTTATCACTCAACAGCTGTTTATTCTAAACATTCTATTCAAACCTCCTTGGACGATGCTGATTCTAGAGAGTGTCCCTGATGAAAATGGATGCATTTTTACACACTCAGATTCTCTTTTTCTATTCTCTTAACACTGTTTACAGAATCAAAGAATATGCTGAGTTGGAAGGAACTGATCTGGATCATCGAGTCCAACTTCCAGCCCTGCGCAGGACACCCCAAGAATCACACCATGTGCCTGAGAGTGTTGTCCAAACAGCTTTTGAACTTTGTCAGGCTTGGTGCTATGACCACTTCCCTGGGCAGCCTGTTCCTGTGCCCAACGACCCTCTGCGGGAAGGACCTTTTTGTAATATCCAACCTAAACCTCCCCTGACACAACTCCAAGCCATTCCTTCAGGTCCTGCCACTGGTCGCTACAGAGAAGAGATCAGTGCCTGCCCCTCCTCTTCCCCTCATAAGGAAGTTGTAGACTGGGATGAGGTCTCCCCTCAGTCTTCTCCAGGCTGAACAGACCAAGTGACCTCAGCTGCTCCTCATACGGCTTCCGCTCAAGGCCCTTTGCCATCTTTGTTGCCGTCCTTTGGTCACTCTCTGATAGCTCAATATCTGTCTTATACTGTGGCACCCAAAACTGCCCCCAGCACTCGAGGTGAGGCCGCCCCAGTGCAGAGCAGAGTARGACAATCCCCTCCCTTGCCCAGCTGGCGATGCTGTGCCTGATGCACCCCAGGACACAAGTGGCTTTCCTGGCTGCCAGGGCACGGCTGACTCATGTTCAACTTGCCATCAACCAGGACCCCCATGTCCCTTTCCATGGCACTGCTTTCCAGCATCTCATTCCCCAGCCTATGCGTACATCCAGGGTTGCCCCATCCCAGGTGCAGAATCCAGCACTTTGTTTGTTTGTTTGTGTAACAGCACTTAGGAAGGACACCACCAACAAACACACAGGTGTTGACATTAAGCCTTTATTATAATAAATTGCACAGTCAGTATTTCAACACATGACCATGGTGTTATCTCAGGAGCGTTCCTACATGTTCTTTATTTTCTTTATATCCAGGTTTTATTGATCATCTCTGTCACCAAGTTCAGTGTTGCATTTTTCAGGGAAAATTCTCTTAAATCAGGAACAGACTTTTCAAATTATTTAAACTCTGTTAGGGATTTACAGCACCATCTTATATGCTAATGAAAATAGGCAACAAAAATTAAGTTTAAAAATAGAACCTGTGTGCCTGTAGTGGTTTTTAGTACCCAAAGATTTATTGTATCCATTGCATGGGAGAAAGTGTGAGCTATCTGTTCTCTGAATTATGGCCTCTCTTTGAAAAGACACCCAATTTTTGTCCAACATAATGCAGAAAAAAAAAAAAAATTGTTTCGGCATTTTGATTAATATCTAAAGTAATTACAAGAGAAATAAAGTTATAGCTAATTCTTTCAGTATTGAAGATAAACATTGCAATTGATAAGATAAACTGAGCAATATTATCAGGGTTTCATAGGAATAACTCTACGATATTGACCAAAGTGCACAGATTTACTTACTTACATGTAGTTATTTCCCCTCTCACAAAATCTCTACAGAACTCCTGGGGAATGTGGCATCTCCATTGCCATCTAGGAGATAATTTCAAATTTACACTTCCTGCCTAAAAGAATCTGTCATTTTGGCATTTGTAACTTCATGTTGAGACTACTGTGTTTTTTCACAAACTTTAGCAAGTCCCAAAATTAGGCATTTCTTGCTTTGTTCTTACCTTGGTAAGTTTTACAGTCCATACAGGTAAGGAGACAAGGACTAATATCGTGATGGAATGAGGTACGTTACATACAAAATCTTTGTTACTGAACAGTTTCCTACATAAAAACAAGCTTCTGCCTTATCTCTGTACTTGGTTGAGGCGACTTATACTGATAGTACTCTGCTATGTATATTCCTTAATTCAACCAGAGATCATAGAACACTGTATGATCGCAGCAAATACAGTTTGAGAGTGCTGTCAATAAATGAGATGTCAGTAGAAGCAGAGCTAACACAGAATCAACAGAATGGGTCAGGTTGGCAGGGACTACAGTGGATCATCTGGTCCAACCTCCCTGCTCAAGCAGGGTCATCCTCGAGCATGTGGCTCTGGATTTCATCCAGATGATTCTTCAATATCTCCAGTGAGTGAGACTCCACAACCTCTCTGCGCAATCTGTTCTGAGCAATCTGCTCAGTCACCCACACAGTAAAGAAGTTCTTCCTCATGTTCAGGTGGAACTTCCTGTGCATCAGTTTCTGCCTGTTGCCTCTTGTCCTATCGCTCGGCACCACCAGGAACAGCCTGGCTCCATTGCCTTGACACCCTCCCTTCAGATATGTACCTACATTCATATGGTCCCCTCTCATGGACATGGTTCATGGGAAGCGTCTTGTCCACCAGGATCCCTAGRGCCTTCTCCACAGARCTGCTTTCCAGCAGGTCAAGCCCCAGCCTGTACTGGTGCATGATAACATTACCAGGTCACACTGTATAGTTATTCAGGATGGGTGACTAGTAATGGTGGGTGTCTGATTACGAACACTAATACTGCTAATTGCATTACTCTCACTGTCTGCTCTGCCCAAGTGAGGAAAGAGCTTTATACCCTTGCTCACTTAATCCCTGACCCCCTACATAGTCTGTCATAGCCCAAGTATGTCCACAGTGACAAAGAGATGGGGACAACACGGCACAAGCCGATGCCTCAGGAAGAATAAAAGTGCCATGAAGCCAAGCTCGGATGTGATTGTTGGCTGGGGCTGGTTGTGTTTATCCTTTCCCTTCCCCTCCTTTCC